>JAZDUA010000001.1:11272500-11422500 GCA_038098605.1 Gryllus longicercus
TTTGGCTGAAAGAGAGAACACCGTACAACCTAAGGAAGACGTTCAAAAGGGCACTTCGCTGCGCTGGCGAAGGGGTCATACACGGTGGAGGGGACGAGGGGTAGTCATGCAGGTTTGAGGGGAATCTTTCGGAGGACGAGGTAGTGAGAAATATACATAACATGATACAGAATTCTAACAAGAAAGGTATGGGCGATCTAAATAAATTTAAAAAATGAAACTACTAAATTAATGCTGATGTTTCGTGATTGTTGCTTTCTTCGTTAAGTCATTCCACGTCCTAGTACTTAGTCGGAGCTTAATCACTAGTGAAAGTATATTGAGTTACAAATTATGGTCGTGAAAGGGATAATAAGGTTCTGAAAATACATACAAAAATGTGCTGCTGAAAAAAACTGTAGTAAGGTTTGTAGTAGTAAATTTTGTAGTAGCTGCTAAAAAAACTGTAGTAAGTCCATAAGATGCGATTCATATTGCTTTATCCAACACTGTATTAGATAGAAAACAGTTAAACAATTGCCAGTACTGACTGAACTCATTTCTCCCTCAGATCGCGAAGTAGAATTTACCTCCCTACGGGCCAAACTGCACCCGCAGGAACACTTGTCGGTGTGATAACCTCTGCGCTCTTGCGGAAGAGGCAACTTCCCCTGACTCCCCTCTCCTTTCCCCTCCAAATCCACTAGCGCTGCCAGTCTTCTTTTAGTTACACGGCGACACGATGGCAAGGGAAAACATTTTCCTCAGATCAGATGCAAGTGCACTCCCATTTAAATGTCCTGATTTGTCTACCTGGGCAGTATTTTAAATCCAGTGGGGAAAGAGTTACTGTTGCAGCAACACTATTGAAATTTTAATTTGACTTTACAGTTGCAGATTGACATTTTTTAAAATTAACAAATGCATACATGCGCGATGCGGGATTCGAAACGCGATCCGGATCGACAGACCATTGTTGCTGGCATATATATTTCTGGTGGTTTACGTAAAGATATTTTAATATTAATTTATTATTGTTGACTTCTGATTAAATTCTATTTTTAAAAGCTGTTCAAGAAGAGAAAAAATACATTTTGCTATCCAATTGCTTAAAAACCCAGAAAAGAATAATGAAAAAGGCGCTGAAGCACCAAAAACAGGGAAAAGTTGGAAAACCTTAGTAATCTCACGAAAATGTGCAAGGTGCTGCAAATGGTGTTTATTTCGCTTCATTTCATCCCCAAATACAAATATTAAACTTATCAGTATGAAAACGGCTATATTTTTGAGAAGGTGCCGCACCTTAAAATTATTCCCTGGTCATCACTATTGTCGGTAGAATCAGAAGTTACACAGCGGTAACTTTGCAGTTTTATTTTTTGGGTAGGTCGGGGTTCCTGTCAAACGGATTAGCTAGGTTTCTGTCGAACAGTCAAGTTTCTTGTGCTCTTCTCATTCTTTTGATTTGTGATAGTTGAATGCTCGTGTTACGATGATGAGAGTAAATGTCCTCATACATGGTGCTGAAAGGGGTGTTGGACACGATATAGTGAATTCAAAAGCATGAATTGATGGCGTCCGGATTTGCTTGTACAATGTGAAAATGTCCTAAGAGGTTGGTCAAGTAGAATGAGTTATGTTTTAGCTCCGAGTGGAAGAGTAGTAAGATAGAGGTAATTTATATGCGTAAGTGTTCAATGTGCTTTTCGATATGCAAAATAAATAAAGATTCTTTCCTATGATTCGGTATGTCTCCAACTGAAACGAACCGTGAAGAAATCGTACTTTAGTTATTATTCATTTATTTAAAAATGATTTTCGTAATTTTAAAGGGAGGGCCTACGGAGACCCCTATTTCCTCCAATTCTCCGTCCTCTCTTCCCACTCCCCGTCTTATCTTCTTCTCTTCCCCTCCCCCTCTTCTCCCCGCCCCCTCTTTTACTGCCCATCCCACCCCCTTTCTTCCTCTACCCAAACCCTCTGCCCCTCCAGTTCCTCCGCTCGTATCTCATTATCAACTTCAAATACCAAATACCCCTGTAAACAAGTATTTTCCTCTCCAGGAAGAGGTGGTTTGGGAATGATAGAAAAACAATAAAATCGAATCTGCATTTTATTTGCCAATGCAAATGTGTGGACTATTACTTGGCAACGAAAATTTGTACTCCCTAAATATTGTCAAACATGCTTGCTGGTATCTTCATAAAGAAATCAACTACTGGATAGGTTAAGAAAACACGCGCAGATTTTATTTCCCCTTACAACAATTTTTTGCTCTATTTGTCGATAAATAAATTGCTAAATTACATTAAATAGATCCGCTAACGCAAAAACGTGGATAACTAAACTGAGACCACGAGAAGGAAATTGCATCTTATTAATTAATATCTGTGTAATTTAGGACTCACCTGGATGGCCGAGGTCGCTAGAGAGTGTGTCGACTCAGCGTTTCGGTCTTAAGGGTCGGGGGTTCGAGTCTCGCCGTGCGCATGGTTGTTTGTTCCTTGTACGTGTTGTCGTGGAAGGCCTTGTGAGTCAGCTGTCCACTGACCGAGGAGCCTGCAGTGTAGCTATTGTAAAAGGTTTGTGTCACCATGAGGGACACGGTGGGTACGCGGCGTGGATAGTCGAAATCAACATCCCGGGAAGCAGGAAAAAGCCCCCAAGAAGGAAAAATTAGGACTCCGTTGACACTTCGCTACGCATGTCAAGGTTGTACAGACTCCGGCCATCGGCCCTAATATAAAACGATCTTAAGTCCGTAAAATGCATAAATTTCAATGCACATTATGCCAAACCTTTACATTTTCTTCACACACACACACACACACACACACAATAATTGTTCTTTCTTTGTGCACTGTTCGTGAAGAAATTTCAAACATCGCCCCTCACTGAAAAGAAATTCAAGAGAAAGTTCTCTCGTGGCTCAGTAGCGAAGTCGATTGCCTTTAACCATTGAGGTTCCAGAATCTATTCCCGTAGAAACCCCATAGAACCTCATGTGAAATTTGTTACGACAAAACGAGTTTGCAGGCTTCACAGGGGCTAGTCCAACCCTTGTGAAATGTCCTAAACCCTACCCCAATCCTAATTCCTTCCAAATTCTGGCCGCTGAGTAGTGACGCAGGGGCGCGTAGTAGAAGGCGTGTACGCCGAGATGCTACTTGGCGGTCCTCTTGACAATTGACTGCCACAAGACGTGACGGATATGATATATTGAAATATTAATGGAGGATTACTCCCGCGCTGGTAGTATTACTTTGGAAGCACAAGGCGCTGAACGCCCCCCAGGGCTTGGAGACGCATTGCGTCAATTGAAGACGCAACAAATAAAAAAAAATAGAACGCGCATTCAAACTAAAGAACGCACGTCCCGCCGGTTCCTGTTCTTCGCTTTCATTCGTCGATTTTGTGGCATTACCAGTCGATTCATAAAAGCGGGCATTGTTAAGGGATACGTAAAAGAAATATTTAAATAAATGTCCAAATATTTACGCGACAAACACATTATATATGCAAAATATTAAAAAAATCCGTATCTTTAATTATTCTAGAGCTAGAGGAAAGCTAGAGCAAGAGGAAAAATATATTTTAAAAAAACCTTAATTTTACAATAGTTTTACCTTAGGTTTTCTGAAGTTAATTTCAAGAGTTCGTGATGTTTTGCCGTGACGTAAATTTTTTATTACTTTCTCAGCTTTCTTCAATTATTTAGAAGTCTGTGGGTTCGATTATTGCAGTTCTAAGATACATTACATATTACATGGGGGTATAATAGGGCACCATGCGTCGGGTCAAGTGGGGGTTGCATTTCCTTTGATGTCTAAAATGCAAGTCCCTTGTGTAATGTTTTGAGCTGCGTTTGTTCGGAGGTTTCAGTTATGTTTTTTTGATACAAAACTGTCGAACTATTACTACAGTCCTTGTGTGCGTATACTGTAAAGGAATCAGATTTGTAACGAGATACGAGCTATTGTCTGTGAATCAACGTGTCTGTGCATGAATTACACGATAACTAAATCTAGTTTGAAGCGAATTATTAATATTGAAACCTTGTAAACACAGTTTGTATCTTGTTAGTACCGTATGTAATTTTAGAGATATTGACACAAATGTTTTTTTAAATGGTAGTGTATATTTTTTCTACATCATTCTAAAGTTCTTTAAAAATTAAATGCAATGATACAAATATTGTTAATATTCGAAAATTATTTTTTGCAAAAACAGTGTAATTAGGACTTCGTAAATGCCATGCCGTTGCGCACAAGGACAGCTGACCTTGCGCGCCGCTTACAAATGTGCATCGCGATCGACGGGAAACAGAGCACATGACCTGAAACTAGTGAATTTTTTGTGCGCTGCCATTATTCGAAACGTTTAATATAAGCATGTAATTTTGAATATTGGTATTCTGTTTTTCATTTTCTCATTTTTTTTTCTTCGTTAAGAATACCTTTAGTAATATTTTATTCTGTTTTGAATTATTTAGATTTTAGTCAAAAAAACTATAAAACTGAATGTGACGTATGAGGGAGAAGATGATCTGCGCACGTTTTCTTGAGTTCCATAATCCCTTCTATCATTATTAACTATAAACTGTTGAAAGATTAGTTTCTTAAAAAAAATAAAAAGAATAAAAAAATATTTAGAAAAGAACATGATTATTAACATTTGAAAAACTAGTCATTTTCGTTCCAGAGATATAGCAGACTTATTTACAACGGTAAACGACCTGCAGATTTAATTTTTCTGCATTGCTAAATCAACTAACTTCGCTGCATAGTAACTCGCTCTTACCTTTTACTCCTACGTACCACTACAAGCAAAGGGAGGGTTCAACAAAACTGAGCATAGTGAAGCTACATTCATGTCCAGAAGCAAAACAAAGGGCCGTCTTTCATTTGCTTAATGGATCAGGGGAACTGGACAAAGTCTAATCGAGATGGGGAGTCATTCTCCCGGAAGCTGAAGTACATTATTTGTTATAAGAATTAGTCTTCAAAAATTTACAATACAAATGTAAACTAATTCATTATATATCAATGTTCTGTTAAAATAAACATTATTTTCCTTTTTGATGAGCAGTATGTCTCTAATTGAATGGAAACAGTTATGCAGCAGAAAAGATTTTACTTTTAACTTAAATTTGTGCACCGAATTCTATTGTTTAAGGTCTTCTGGCAATGCGTTGTAAAGTGACGTATGTGGATTTCTGGTAGTGAACTGTTGGTACTGAAACTTGATGAACGTGATTTCTACGACTTGTTTTAATTATAAATATTTTTATTGCTTGAAAATATATTCCCGCCGTTTAGTAAGTCAGTTTTGACAAATGTTACAGATTCGTAAATAAATAGGCAAGGCAATGGTAAAATTCCAAACTCAATGAAGATAGGCTTGCAGGGATCACGCGTATTGCATTTGTTCATTATTCGAATAATTTTATTTTGCAATCTAAAATCCGGACACTACATGGGCTTCCCCAGAATATTATGATATATCTCCGACGGGATTGCACATTTGCAAAATACACACAAGGAGCTGCATGAAGGCTGACAAAATTTGAAAGAATTCTGAATGCGTATCACAATGAACTTAATTTAGTGTTCAATTCTGTTATATGTACATTCCATTTGAGGTTTGACTGAATATTTCCACTCGCAACTTTGCAACAGAATTGTTACAAAATGATTAAATAAAATCAAATAAACGTACTGTTTTCTCTCCTCAGTTTTCACGATTTTTTTACTGGAATACGATGGGCTCCTCAACTTTACATTTAAAAAATATATTTAGTTACACATCTCCGCAGAAATCAATCTGATTTCGAACACCCCTCATTCCTTGCTCATGTAGAACTTGTTAAAGTCCAAAACAAAGATTATGACCATAGGAGGAACAAGAGCAAGAGTATGAGCATGGGAAGTTCGTAATCGGCAAACTCTCTCGTCTGAGAATGTGCGTCGACTCGCGTACTACAAGATGTCAGCAAGGTCAGCTGTCCTTGCCCGCTGCCGCATGGCGTTTATCAAGTCGTAATTGCACAATTTTTGCAAAAAATACTTATCGATTATTAACATTATTTATATCATTGAATTTCATTTTTGAAGAAATTTGGAATGGTGTAGAAAGTGCGCATGAGTCCTGACAATTTTTACAACGATACGAAAAACATTAAATTTTAAAATAACAATTGGAAGGTCAAAATGTTATGCTCATGTTAAACTACAAAGTTCGAACCACATACAAAATTAGCATCTGATTTGAAGAAGAAAATAACATCAATCGCTTGTTACAGTGTTCATTTATTTAAAACTTTAAGATCACGCATATTTACCCTTACGTAAAGCATCTTCAGCCCTTCGATGTAGTAGTTCCAAGATCTCTCCTCACGTTCCCAATGAAAACGAAAGCACCAATGCCCTCCGCTTTCAGCATTAGAGAAACTTCTCATTTCACGTGTCACTGTTGTCAGATCTCATCACGGGTTTTCGTGCCACAAAGCATAAACCAAGCAGCAAAGTTATGAACCTAGAGCAGCAGATACTACAGGTACGCGCACGTGCATGCTTGCGTGTGCACGCGCACGTGCCCATAGGTGCGCAAACGTGCGATTTCCGTTTTACTAGACAAAACAAATTTGTCAGCAACGGTAGTTTCTTTTGTCCTTTACTTAACTGTGTTCATTTCTGGTAAAAAAATGCTTAAAGCAGCTTAAACAGCGTGTATGACTAACCCTACGTTCACCGATTTACTTGTTTACTTCCTCGTCTTACTACGTCTGTAGGAAAGATAAAGTATTTTAATCGTGCGGCGGTAGTTGCAGATTTTTTGACAAAAAAATTCATACTGTCGCACTCTGGTAATGAAAAAATGGATCAATATATTTCCTATATGTAGAAAATTACTTCCTATAACATGTGTAGTCGGCATTCGTTCCGTGGGTCTTTGATATAGAAATTTTGACGTCAGAATGACAGTCTTCCCGTCTCTGTGGTCAACGCTAGTGTCTAATTGTCTGCCTCTTGCTAGCTGTACTAGCTTGCTAAATGAATCTCTGATAGTTTCAAACGGATATTTTAAATTTGGGAGATATTTGACAGAGAGCCTCAACATTTTCAATTTTTTTTAAAAAAAATGGCTTAAAATTTTTTGAATAATATTGAAGGGTTTTTTTCGTGAATCAAATTTTGAGAAAGGGCATGTACCATATTTCCAAAATATTAGGAGTTTTTGCGTAATTTTGTGAAATATATTAGACATTTTTAAATAATTATTTTCTCAAAGTTTACGTTTTTTCTTCGTATTTTTTCTTTGTGTATAGCAAAGGAAAGTAGAAACCACTAGTGCTATTCCAATTTTCAGCCAACTTCTTTATTTTCGAAAATTGCAGAAAAAAATCATTGAAAAAGGAAAATATTGATGATAGATTTTTCTCGTAAATAAAATAATTTCCAAAAAAAATCTTTAAATAAGGTTATGGACAATTTTAAAAAAGTAGACTAATTAGGTAACTTCCGCTTAAAGCTGATGCAGTATATAAAAAATGAATTCTCAAAAAGGCTCTTATTTTTTTTTCTTTATTTCCCTCACCCCCACGGATTGAGCAAAGAAAGATAAATATCACAGGTATCATTTTCGTTGGAACTCAAAATCATCGAAATTTAAATATAATGCGAGAAAGTATGTGCTGTTTAAACACGATAGTAAATTTCTTTGAATCAAAATATTCCAATCTTACATCATTATCTATACACATTCTAGAAATTACTTGCATGGATTTTATAATATTGCTTTTTCTAACATTTGGAACTTGAAATGCCCATTTTCAGCTCTCCGTGATTTAATATATTTTAATTTTTAATGTTTATGATTATTTTGAAATATCTCGGGGCGATTATTTTTTTAAAACAGATCAGTTAGAAACGGCGTAATACTCGTATTGTTTAGGCTATCCGGGTCGAGCCTCGTCTTTGTCGTGGTGGCTGACGTTTCGGCCAACATGTTGTGGCCTTCCACAGTGTGTACTGCTCAGCTCGTCCCCAATAGCGTACGCAATAGAAACTCCGGCCACGGAAGAATACGCAATCATATGGCGTAAAACTTGTCAGAGCATCTGCCGATCTTTGCCGTTGCTATAACTCAGCAAGGAGAAGCCACGTGGCGAATTTGACACCGTGCAGCATATTGTTATCTACTTCGCCGAAGACAGTCAAGACGATTCAGAGAACGGAAATGCCCTCGTCTTTTCGATCATGGCTATCGTTCGTGAACTGCCTGTACCTTTCCAGCAACACAACTACAGTTAAACCCCTCTGAAGGATTCCCGTCATTAACCAACCACCCCTCTCAGCGACCGATTTTTCCGGAACAGACACGTAAACCAAACTATTGCATGTAAATCGTACCCGTGTTAACACACCAACCCCTCTCTCCGACCACCGTCAAGCCCCTTAATTGCAATTTTCTTAATTTTCTCCTTTTAAGAGACTTTCAGGAAAATTGTAAGAATACAAGATGCCGATTTTTATTTTATCTCATTATCCGGTGACATTGTAAACGGCATTCAGGCAACATGCCGTGCGCCCGACTTCAGTCCTCCAGGAAGTCGGGGAGTGTGGTGGAGAGGATTCCGGAAATCGTGTAACAGTAGTGTGGCCTCTGATACGGTACCCAGCTGCCCGCTCCACTTCAGTTTCATTTCTTCTAATATGACGACGGATATGAAAGAGACCTAACGTTTACTTCTTTGAATTACCAGAAGTCTTTATCTCCCTTCTTGGAGAACATCTAGAACGGTAGAAAGTCGAATGTCTGAAAGGTACGGTTATCAACTTGCCCTCCAATCTTCGGGTGTTAGGGTTGCATTCGAAGTCTGTGACAACACTTAATCAGGATCCGTCACATGACGATTATTTTTTTATTGTGCGAAGAAAATTATTGAAATAGGATTAACGCTTTTAAGTTGTCTTGACCCTTCGTGACTTCACGTGGTTAACGAATTCGGCTAGCGATGCCGATTTCGCGGTCGTGGGCATTCAGTAGAACCTTCCCAGCATATGCTTGGATGACTGAGGGGGGAAAAGCACAAAATCCCCCCTCTCCGGTCAGAATGCCCGGCACGGGTTAAACCAGGGTCTCGAAAGACAAAGCGTGCTTCGTTCATAACCACCTCGCTCAGTCTGAGCGTGATACAGGGCTAAAAATATCTGCCACTTGCTTGACACTGTTTTTTGGTGTTAGAGACATCTTAGAATATACGGGATGTCCGGGAGGAGACGTCAAAACTTCGAAAATAAGCTCTCAAGATAATTTTGACCATATTGTCTAATAAACTATTTATTCTGAATGGCTGAGCAGCAACAAGCACTAAAAACTTGGTTTAAAAAAATGCTTTCTAGGCAAAACTTTGCATTGCAGAAGCATAGAAACACTTCAGAAACATGTAAATTGTAAATTGTTCGTTATTTATAAAAATAAATTAATGTGTGTTCAGAAAGAAAAATTAACCGAAAAAATAGTCAATATGTGTAAATTGGGCGCGTTTTTAATTCTAGGTTTATTTTTCTTGAGTGCTTAGTCATTCAGAATATAAAAGTAGTTTATTAGGCAAAATATGCTTAAAATTGTCTTTAAAGCTTATGTTAAAATTTTGGAGGTTTCCTTCTCAGACACTGTGTATACGACGAAGCTTCCATCTTTTTCACTCAATTTCACAATCTGATTTAAACTTTCTTTACACAGATGAGGTGGCGTCCCAACCACCCAACCCTTGAATGAAAATATTTTTCGGGAACAAAGTTTCATTATTAAAATAATAAATTTTAAGGAGGAATTGTTTTTGGTCGCCACTTGCCTCTCCCTGGTTTGTCAAAAAATTGTTTGTGATAATGCTAATATCATTAATAAGATGGACAAATTTATACTACCTAGGCTATAATTACAATCTTGTCAACTACTAGGTTGGCTTGGTGAACTACGCATCGCACAAGGGTAGAGTCACCGTCGGCTATCTACTCTGTATATTCTCCTGGATCATCAAATGAGAAAGGAGGTTTATGAAATTACATTTTTTTTCAATGCAAGGAACTTTTTGTACACTAGTACAGCGCGCTAGGAACATTTCTCCACAGTGGCACCTTGCTGGTGAGACTGCCATCAACAGAAATTATGTTCCTAGCACAAGCTGCAGCTTGCAAAAAGTAAACTGCTTATGCACCACAATAGGGAGATTCTGGAAGTTGTCTTTCACTTGTTCCCTAGTGATCTGGTCGTTACCAACATCAATGAAATTTTTAATACGAGGCCCTGAATTGGTTCAGTGCGGAGAGACTTTCCTGGCGCCCTGTATTGTCATTGAAATCTATAATCAGAATGATTGCTGAATCTAAATGCTATTAAGCAAGCCCCGATTAACAGTCATAAGAAAAGTAACTAAATACTTTATTGCAAATGATTCGACTCAGTCTGCGATTGTAGGAAATTTCATACTTTCCCATTGCATAATCAGTTAATCTTCTGATCAAACATTGAGTTTGTAGTTTGTCATTGTAAAATCTGTTTTAGTTGCCCCTCTGTGAACGCGGTAAATCTGATTAATTGATTTATATTGGGGTTGTAATTTGTATTTTGACAGTGTACGCAATCCCAAGCAAAATATTGTACACAAACCTTATCAAATGATCTTGGGAGTTTTACATACGTGAGGTAACTCTAACCAAATGGCCTCGGATACTCGCCAGTCAACTGTACAAAATAATATTTGATAACCTAAAATTTAATGTTTTTTTACAAAATAGGCAAATGCAGATTGTTGACAAATGTTTAATGAAAGTAAAATTACTCCCATACATTAAACATGTATGATTTATTGATGATGAATTATAAAGAAGGCCTAATTTAACCCTAGAATTTTCGATACTGCCGTATTAAAATGTTAAATGCACAATAAAATATTTTTAGACTATTCATAGGAGTAAGTTTTGTCTACTTTAATTTTGTGTTGGATATAATTTTCGGGAGAAAGGATTTTTAGAGATCTGTGAAAAAAAATAAGATTCACCCACTCATTCCCAGTACTTCAAGATTTTTAGTGTGATGTATTGTGTATCCAAACATTTGATTGGAGCCTTATGGAGTATTGCCCTCTCTTCCTATCCAATGCAATTTTACATAAGACTCTCTTTCTACCGCAAACAGTGGTGCCAATTCACGAGGCTTGGGATTGTTCGGCTCGTCCATCGTGGGCCACGTGTAAATATTTAACGTTTACTCAATGATAGCTTCAATTGTGATGATCTTACACAATTGAGTTTTTAACCGTTATTCTCAGAACGCTTATGAATACGATACTTACCTTGTAATTGAGTTTGATCGTTTAATTTTGCAGAAATAAATTATAAATGATTACTTCTGCAGTTTGACGTCCTTAAATTTTCACAAGTGAGAAACTTTATTATTAAAGAAAAGCATGAACATCCAGCAGATGAAATGACAAGGTAATTGGAAATTTTAATAAGAGACAACCACATTTCAGTAAGAATCTTGGTTCTTGAGTTACGCCGTAAGAAAACAGTATTTAGTGCGCCTTGAACGATAATTTCATGTCGTTCGGTTATTTTAGATCCTTCTTAGCTATTTTCAGCTGGCGAAGTGAGGAAAAATGGAGTATTTATTTTTGAATTTCACTTATTAAAAACGGTGAAATACACATCTTAAAATGAATTAGAAATTTTACATTTGGCAATATTAATTCCAAAGTCATACAACCAGTAATTCTGCCTTAAAATTGGCTTTCAAATGCAAAGATGCGGCGAATTTCATCTGGATATTCAAAAAGAATATTATGCGTAGTTCGCATAAAGGCTTGCAATATCTGATACCATCCATGCCATCTCACCTTTGCGAACGGGCATTTTACGTAAGAACATAAATATGTGAATAAATTAGAAATGTAAAATGACACAAGACCGAAAATTAGAAACATTCATCGATATAGTCATTCGTGCAAAACATATCGTCTCATTAGTGTTTCATGAATAAACTCACTTCATTTTGGACCTGTTTTGCTATTGATATTTGTTTTAATTCTAGTTTAAAGGACTGTTTTTACAAATATTTAAATACATATTTTTTTATAAAAAGTTCTTTAATTTCTAATATTAAGCCATCCATTTAAAATGTTTTGAAGTGATTTTGTTAAAGTGGTATGCCAATTTTCGCCAGGCTTGTAGGTGGTACGTAATATCTGAAGAAAGGTTGAGACACCCTCGTCTTGCTTTTCAATACAAAAGGAGGAAAAATACCTTCGTCCTTCCTGACATTCACACTCGCAGACGACTGGCGAAACCCTAAGATGTCGATGCCAGTCATCTAGAAAGGTCCGGTTGTTGAAAGCGAGTGCACCAAACTTTCTCAATATTTCACCCGTTGGTTGAAAGCCATGCAAAACCCACAACTCCTTTTCAAATTTTGAAGTGTAATGTAGTATTAGGAATAGTGTTGGAGATGTTTCGCATCGCGACCTTCCATGACTCCCGCGCTTTCTGCAGCGCGCAAAGTTGCACCGGCAGTGCCTGAAACTTGTATCAATCAGGGCCATATTTCTAGCACGTTTGTTCTTTCACCACTGATGACAATTGTCATATACCCTGGTCTCGTTAGTTTCAAGGGCCCAACAACACGCATTATTAATAATTCTACGGAATTCATTTGTAAGGATATCGTAAACCAATGCTATTTGTAAGAAAACTGAAAAATGAACATGCATACGGTGCATTTGATGACATTGTTGAAATTATAAATAAAATTCTCTTAAAATATTTTTTTAAATACCCTAATAGCAAAGAAAAAGGAGGTCAAAATTTTGTTCAAAACCTGTTCTGATGTGCAACTCAAGCTATAGGATGTTACTGATGTAATGAAGGCTTCTTCCTTTCATTCAGCTTACAAACTATTGGTTTCGGTGTTTTTTTTTGTTTTTTTTTTAACAGGAAACCTTTATTACGTTGTCGCGTAATCGGCCGAACCGACAGTGGCGCTGATAGGCAGCACAAGACCCTTAGATTGTATACAACGGCTGACATTACAATTTCTGAACAGTGAAATCAAATAGGAAACTCGTAAATATTACTTGAAGCAAGAAATATTAAAATCAGTGAAATATGCGATAAATACTTCAAAAAGCCGGGAAGAGGTATGAAATAAGTTTTTAGGAGAAATCGAAGAAAAATGGGGAGGGGGAGTTACAAAATGGGTATGTTCCCTTTATTATAACATAAAGTTAATACACATTTCATTGAAAGTCTACCAGTGATGGTTGGCACTCCCCTTCCTTGAAGAGATCTCCTTAAACCGTCTCCACTTGTGCAAAATTCGCCTCCAAGCTCTCTTCAGTGAACGAAAGAACGCCACGGCGAATACACAAGAAAATATGTTCATCGCAGTTTTCCCGCCGAACTGCATGCACTGGTGTCAGTTACAAAGTCTCGGCTTCATCAAAACACTGCTCCGAACGCCATATATCCTTGTCTCGTCTCGCTATTTTCTTACTGATCTCGGGAAACTTTTTTTTAGGGATTCATCAGAATAATTACGATAGTCTTCCTCTGACCTTGACGTAATGCTTTGGCATTTTGAAACGCAACAAAATGCTCAAAACTGAGAAAACCTCGAAAAGAAAAGCGAAACCTTATCGCCCTAATCACTACCTTTTTAGGTTCTGTTATATCTCAAGGAGAATCGTTGTTCAACAATATGTTGGTGGTATCTCGTGATCAAGATATATTGTAACTAATTTCTCATCAGAATAATTAAGGTTATCCCTAACTATTGCTGCAATTGAATTCGGGGAAATTATATCAAGAAACAGCAACAACAGTATCAATATACCCGAGGGTCACGGGGGGTATTCAGTGTGTCCACCACTTCATTTGTATTTATTTATTAATTCATTTTAAGTCAAAAAGTTAAAAAATGTGATATCAAGCGGGAAGAAGAGTACATTTTATTAATTTTCGGATCCTCACCCTAATCCATACACAAGTTGAATTATGAATACAGGAACAGTATTTTTGGCAAGAATTGAGTTCGCTCAGTTCTAATGAAATCTATTTTCAAGGGCAAATCAGCTATAGATTTGGGCTCTCTCTCATCGTGTTCTATGTGATGAAACAATACTTCCTGCCGCGACAATTTGGAGAACCATAATTTGAATAACTATATTACCCGCTGAATTATAGAAGACGTTCGTACACAGATAATGAAGTTACATTCGTGTTCAGAAGCAAATCAAGGGGACACGTCTGCATTTGTTCAAAGGATCAGGGAAATGGGACTAAAATCTGGTAGAGATGGCGGTCATTGATCCAGAAGTGGAGGTACAATACGTGTTACAGGTTGTTTAGAATTTGACAGTCCAAATGGTAAATAATACATTAAAAATCATTGTTAAAATTAATATTACAGTACTTTATTTTTTCGATGCTCTGTATAGTATCTGATTGTATAGAAAGTTATGCAGAAGAAAAATTATACTTGAACTTTTACTACTTGGATCGTTTCATGTCATCTGGCAAGGCCTAAAATTATATACATATATTATATTTGAATTTTTGTAGTGAGATGTTCATTCTGTCACCTAATATATATGATTACTACTTCGAGTGTTATAGTTGTATTTTTATGCCTATTGCGAACAGCTGTGCAAGTAGTTCGAAACATCGGTCGACCAGGGATAGCCTTCGAAAAAGTGTATTTGTAAAATTTTCGTTTTTGTGTAAAGCACGCAATATAAAATTGGAGAAACTAAGAACGAATTTACGGGCGACTTGCGTGATGTGATTCATAAGATATATTCAATGTGCATTCTTGCCTGTTCTAATTTATGAAGTTTACAATTAAAAAAATTACGAATTCATTTTCAGAATAGTGGCCAAAGTATGAGCAACTAGATGGGATAAAATTGGGAAGTATTTCTGCTCTGGTTAAATCTTGTTTATATTGTAATGATGTCCTAGCCTACACAAATTACATCTAAACATTATGTCGCAATAGTGAATCGCAGTAAGGAGCACAATTTCAATCTCTTCGGGACGTCCGAGAACCTAGCTGCTTCATTCCCTTTGCCATATTGATGGATATTCGAAACAAAAGTAAAATGTTGACTATGAAAACGTCATAAAACTCCGCACCAAACAATTAATTACAACTGATAAGGTGTTGAGTCACATTCGTCACTTCTTCACTGTTGCCATGCGTTAAGGCGATTCATTTAATGTAACCCCGAATTTGTCGCATATTTCTAAAGTTCAAAAACCAAAATATTGAAGATGATGAAGGCAGATCTTGCTGGTCAGAAGATTCGGGGAGTTCTTCGCACGCTTTAACGTCTGCTGAAATTACTGCTATCCAAATTTCGTCACTGTTAAAATCACGCCCTAAAATCAGTCACCTTGAAATTGAAACAGTTTTTTAACTTCCGCGTAAATGCGACTAGACAGTATCTCGGATTTGTGATTACCGATAAGCTCTATTGGGACCAACCTTGTCCTAGTCTTAAGGTGGTCGGATTTCTGTGATAATGATGCTCTGATTTATGACAACACGTAGGGTGGATTTCTAAGACGTGGTCTGAGCTGCGGTTTTGGCTTGATCCGTTGCGCGAATCAGATTGATAAAAAGATGATTCGACGACGTGTGGTGAGGCCGCGGTCTCAAGCTGAGGCTCTGGAAAATCGGTTTGGCGAGGCATCCTGACCTTGCCCTGTGCGAAGGACGTTAACGATTTTATCATAGCACTAGTGGTTATGTTTTTGTAAATATTAAGCTTAAAGCTTTACAACACACTTTGCAAGGTTGCCAACAAACTCATAAGTTTCAATGAAGTACCTGCCTTAAGCGTTCTTTTACTAAAAGTGTTCGTTTAAACATTGATTAATCTACGCACGATCCTGTTATTGACACTTTTAAGAATATAACTAACTATTGCGTAATGTGAAGTTGATTCAAAACAATTGTTTCATTTTTACGATATTAATTTAATTGATATAGTCATGTCGTTTCTGATAATGTCGAGCACCTACGTCAGAACACTAAGTATACATTATTGATATTTTAATGTTGTTAATTGCTAAAACTATTTGCGAATTGAAGTCAAAATATAAAAGAAATATATTTTCCGCGATTCACATCAGAAATTGAATTTATGGTGTTGTGCAGTGATTGATAGTAATGATTACGTCTAGTTCCAAAATAGTCAAACGTAGGAATATATTATTACAAATACCATAAAAGCACCATAAAATAGTAGGTATAGTTTGAAAGTATGGGCTTTTATGGATTTTGCCTCTTATTTGACTATAGTTATTATTCACAAAATAAATGTCAGAAATATTTCTCGTATTCCAAAATGCCTAACGTAGCAACGACATGCTTTTGTTACAAATAAAATGATGGCGCCATGACCGTAAAAGTTTTAATAAATGTATAGGTTTAGTTTTGACGTATTTTGATAATGATTGTTAGTAATAACAAAATAACATATGGGCAGCAATATTTACCACCTGATAAAAATGCTCAAATCTAGCAACTAATACCTTAAAGACGCCTTCAAACTCTGAAGTTTGAAAATAACCTCTGTTTTAGATTTTGAGCTCTAAATTGGTAATTGTAAGTTTTAATCATCCTAAAGGCTAAAAAGTGCCTTGTTGCTGCCGCCATGACATTCTGTCCTCCGCTGCTTTTTTCATATTGCGTAATGTTTGAATTGTAATTCGTTTTGAACTTGTTCCTAAATTATTATTCTAGGTCTCCCTCCTCCTCTTTTTTCCAAGTTGTGTTTAAGGATTTGTTATGCCTAAAAATATGTCCAAAGAATTTTTCTTTCCTGTTCCAAATGTTTTTAATAGGGATCTCTTCTTTCACTTTTGCAAAATTCTTGCGAGGCTATTTATCATTTTCTATGAATCTTTTCTTGAACCAGCTAAGATTGTTATATCATCAGCTTATCTTCAGCAATATAACCATAAAATTGCATTCCCTTTGTTTGTCCTTTAAAGTATTGGATTGTTTCTACAAAAAAGTGGAATAAATGGAGGTGAAAGGGAGCATCCTTGTCTTACTCCATTTCTGATTTTCCCTTGGTCTCCTGATTATTAATGGGTATTTTTCCGTATTAATTGAAAGTGATAACAAAATATATTGTCAATAACATTTATCTTAGTCCAAAATCGTCGAACGTAGTAGAATGATATTCGTAAAAATTATATATGCGATTAATTCCTGGTATAGTTCGATAAATAGTTTTTATATTTAGTCCGTATATTATAGCATCTTAAAATTATGGTTACCTTAGAAATATAAAGTATTTTCGCCGATCCGGATGGCCGAGATCGTTAGGAAAGTAGTGCCATAGCTGGATCGCGGTTTAGTCCCGCCTCGGGCATGGTTGTATTCGTTAGTCCTTTTACTCCCTATCATCATCATCATCATCATCATCATCATCATCATCATCTTTACTGTAGCCATTGCGTTAAATCCAATAGTGGTCGCTAATGATACAGACGTTCATGCGACCTTACGTAACAAAAAGTATTTTCAATACGAATTAGAACTTATTATTAATGGCCAAACATAATTTGTCGAATTTGTTTGTTTCTAAATTAGGACAGGAGTAAGAAGTTATAATTAAAGGTTTGTGTTTCACTCTTATGGCAAATTCTGTAGAGTTTTTTTTTAAAATAAATAATTTATGGTGAATCGAGGACTGTTTATTCTGGATCGGTTGTAGTAGTGTATCGTAATTTGCAAAAAAAAAATTATATATATATTAAGTTTTTATCAAGCATTCCTTTTTTGTCAACGTTTTTTGTTTATATCAATTTGTTTTTTCAAATCCTGGAAAACAAATTGATGTTCACGAATGCTCAAATAACTGTGTTCTTTTTTTCGCGTTTCTTAGTTGTTTTTTAATTTTTCGGGTGCTGGCCCATATACAGGATGCAGTGCCGGAGCAAAAAGGAAAATTTTGAAACCGGGGCAGTGCTGAAACGTAGCCCCCCATATACAGGATGCAGTGCCGGAGCAAAAAGCAAAATTTTGAACCCGGGGCAGTGCTGAAATGTAGCCCCCTCACACACCCGAAAAAAATAAAAATGTGAAAGTTGAATCAATAAACAGTTTTTATTTATTTCGACAAATAACAAAAATCACGTTTGTTAGAAACAGTTTTTGGAAATATTTTTTAAATATTTTCAGTAAAAGTGTTTTGTGATCAAATAATACAATTTCCATTAATACAAAGTTTTGTATAGACATGTTTCCAGGTTATACGAACAGAATTGGGGCGAGAGTTCAAAAATGTCCAAGTCTGAATATAAGGAACGCCCTAATGTACGTACATAATATTTTTTAGATTTCGTTTCGGCTTTCTATTTTCGGGGCCTGGCTTCACGGAACTTACTCTGTTCCTGCTTTGGTCTATGCATAGGCTTCACTTTCATGTACAGACGTCAAATGAATAAAATCTGATCGTGCACAGGTGTAATTGTCGGGCAGTATTAATTGTTACGCCGCTCTGATAGAATAGCAGCGTATACATATTGAAGTTCTCCGGTTGTCAATTGTAATTGGATTCAATCTGTGAAAAGAGTATATTTTTGTTTAAAGGTACCGTTCTTTTGAAGAAAGAATTCTGAACAGCGAGTACCGGTATAAAGGAACTGAGAATTTATATGTGTAATTCTAGTAGCGCGATGGAATTTTGGTGAGTACATCGTGGATTTCTATAATGTTACCACTCTTAAAGCAAAACTTTTTGAATAGAACACAACACAATCATTCATACATAGTTGCTTTCATGCTTATAGTTAGAACCTGAAAGATCAGACATTTATTTTACCTGAAATACTCATGCAAAAAGGCATTTATTCAGGCTAAAGTAAGGGTGCAAAAAGGCATTTATACAATAAAATTCACCATTTGAAAGAAATAGTAAAAAATTAATAACTTGAATTATTGACTTTTTATTTTAATTCTAAAATGTACGTTAGTATCTAGGGCGAAGAAAACTATCAATTCTTTTTAATCTTTGTTGCACATGACCACCCTGTATGATGACGAATTTGTTTTACTCGGGGAGAAGTCTTTACGAAATGATGTTGAACTCCTGTTTGAATCTTGAAAAGGCATCAGGGAAACCACATTACAGTTTTTGAGCAAATTCATCTTGTAAATAGAGCTCTGTCCTCAAAATGGATCGAAGGCCGTACTAAAGTGTAGGAAGGGATATTTGGCAGTGAAAAAAGCCAGAGAGCATCAACGAATAAATACATAAACGAAAAGAAAATTAATACTTTGTAGCTTAACCATTGTTGTCAACGACTTGTTGCAATCGCTTTGGCATTGAACCAATAATCCTGTTAAAGTACTGTTGTCCAATTTGTCTCCATTCTTCCTTGATTCTCGCTTGCAAATGGGACTTTGACGTAATTGGGATTCTCCTGTCTGTACATTCCAATTCATGCCATAAATTATCGATTAGATTGAAGTCGGGCGACTGAGGCGGCGTTTCCAGCACTATTAAACTATTGTGCAACAACCATTCCCGTACTAAATGATTTGTTTCAGGTAGTTATCTTCATAAAATTTAAACAGAGTTCCTGATGTTCAGTATATCAGCAGATTTTGTAAATTCTCTTTCAGTGTGTTCAGTGTGATTCTCATGTTTGTCCATTGTGTCTTATAAACACCAGCTCCCCCGCCAGCAGCTGATATTCAGCCCCACACCATTGTGTGTCTACCTCTGGTTCACGGTTGACACTACGTTTTTAGGATGCAATTCTGTGTTTAGTTTGCGCCATATATTTTTCCGACAATCACTGCCAAAACTATTAAACTTTTTCTCACCTACAAAAACTTCTTCACGCCACTACTCCTGATTTCGTCACATATTTCTTTGCAGACCAAAGTCGTGTAGTTGTGTAGTGTAAAGGATTTTTTTCCTGGACGCTCTGCCGTGATATCCGGCATTCCTAATTACTCTGCGCACTGTTTCGGGGTGCACAGATGTCCCTGATGCTTAGTGCAATTTCGCTGCCAACTGGACGCAATCATCTTCGAATTTCCTCGTACTGTACTAAAAATTGCACGCTGCCATCTTTCGTGCATCGTCTTACGTTGTCGCGGATTAGATTCAATTATGTTTTCTTTCTTAAATTTATTAATGATATCGTGCGCCGTGCTCTTGCTCGTGAGAAAAGATTTGCGATCTCCCTGCAGGAACCTCCATTGCGTGGTGGAAAACCACAAGCCGCCTCCGCTCGACCGTCCAGTCTTTACCTTGCGCCTCATTGCAATAGGTATTTACAGCGACTCGCTGCATAGTTTGGTTCGACTTGAGTCGGGGATTGTGCGCTTATCGTGTTATCTAGGAGAGAGCTGAGGGGGTAACTGGGCATTTTCCATTATGTGTCCAAATATTAATGCGACTCGCTATTCTTGCATCTTCATACTGATTCGTTTTTATGAAACTCATGTTGTGCAACAGAAACATTTTCTTTGTATTATTGTTTCCTAATAACAAAAACACAGTTTCTTTGAATCTCCTCGCATGTAACTTCGCGAACTTGCGAAGTATTACAGTCGAACATGAAATATTGTGAGCCTCTGTATTGCCAGTACACACAGAATAAGGTTAGTTTTCGCCGGAAATGAGACATTGGCGACGTTAAAGAGACGAGTTTCGAGACACGAAGACGTCGAGTCTTGCTCATACGGGTAATCGTGGGTCACACGTCAGGGTTTTCTACCTCCGACGTCACCATCGGGGATTGTTGATGTACCAAATCTAGTAAGGCTAATCTTCACCCACGCACTCGACTTGATCTCCTTCCGTTCCCTGCTTATTACTCTCCTGCCTTACTTCGCAACTTCTTGCTCCCTCGTTCCTACCCTCCGTTGTAGAAGTACCAGTGGGTTGCTTACAGATACAAACAAATAAAAACATACACAAACGGCATTGCATTTGCACAAAAAAACATTTAACAAATCACATTTAAACAAGAACGCATGAAAACAATATTTACATTAAATCATAGAGTGAAATCGAAAACAAAATAATAAACGGAAAAATGTTTGTTTTGTCCACATAATTTCTTCTAACGTGAAGACCAACATTTTCCTCCTTTTCGTTATCCTAGTCATTTACATTTTTAAACACTCATCCACCCTGAAATCTAGACTTGAAGATTTATTGGTCAAGGTCTTTCTTTCAAACTTCGATTAAACGTATCTCTTCGCTGGAGCAATGTCGTCGTTTCCCGTATGGCACTTCCACAGCATCCGTCCTTCAGTCACGTCCCTTGGAGGAAGGGGGGAGAAAAGCGTCGCACAGCGTCCACAACCTCTTCTGTATCACAAGTACTCAATTAACTGTGCACAAAAACTTAACATCGCAGGCAGACTGTCTCCGACCAACTCCCCTGTGGAACTCCTGGAACCTCTCTCACTTAGCACTCTTTCTCCGTGCCCCCAAGTACCCTCCTCGCCGCCACCTCACCCTCTCACTCCTACCGTACCCCGCCCCTTCACGCCTACCCCCACCATCCTTCACCCACACCACCCTTCAAATAGCTTCTCCGTTACCACGTGCAATGTCACAGCAAGCGCTCCGCTTGCGACCTTCAAACTGTTCGTCACGGATTATGTAAACAACGCGGTCTTTTCTCCTCTCGGAATGCAATAGATCAGTTCATTTGCACTGGCAATGTGAATATTGAAATATCTCACAATATCGCTTACGTAGAGAATGAAGCGGATGTGATTGAACGTTAGGACCTCGGGGTTGTTCAACTGGCGCCCCGCGGGCAGCATAGGGACTTTTTGCCATGTAATGGTCTTTTGTAAAGAATGCACATGCAAATTCATTCTTAAAGTTATTTCTTGCGTGACCGAAGTCCAGATATCTGAATTATTGTTTTGGACCATTTGATCCCAGTCTTTTTTCAGTTTTAACAAGCAAATGACATATCTGATCTTTTTAGCTCTTCAACAGTTTCACGTCAAACTCTGCTGCTATGACTGGAATCTGGTCTTTGCATGATCTTGTCACACTGATCAATGAATGGTATATTGAAATCAAATGTTCCTGTATCTCTTTCTGACTGGTGTATGTTAATATTTTTATAAACTACTGAAAATGTCTTGTTCGTGGGATCCTTGTAAATCTGAATTATTTGTTTCTTAAATATTTAATAGCATTTTTAATGTCCGCGATGTAGTTAAACGATAGTTTAATTCTGTTGTTTACGAGCGATTTATGAGGTGAATTGAACAATTATTTGTTTTATATTTCTTCGTTGAAACGAGATGTTAGGAATATGCGGGGATTTGTATTTTCTAGACTACATGCGTTATGTCTTTGCTCAGGTAGTTTAATCTATTGTTATGATCTCACTGCTTGCTACCAGCATAAATGCAATTTTTATTTAGAGGCTCTGATTCGGCTCTGTGCGGAGAGACTTTCCGGACGCACTCTTTAATATGTAAAGCGTAAAAGCGTCTTCAACTACTTACTGTTATCTAGTGGCGAGATGATCAACTGCGGGGGTAATTTGGTTGTGCTACCCTTGGCACGGACTTCCGCTGGTGGTATCGACCTTAACATCACTGGTTTACGACGTGGAAACGACGCCGACGAACTCTTTCAACACTAAGCAAGGCATGAGCTGCGCACGTACTGTGCATCATATTGGGATAAAAAGAAAACGTCTAATCTTCAGGCAGACTTTAGCATATACTCTTATATTAGAAAAAGCAAACACTTTTTGTCAGCCAAGAATAGCAATTGTAGACTGGTTAGTAGCGTCTAAAGATCTTGTCAAAATCAAATGTATCATACTCGGAACATGCCAGACATGTTTTCCAATTACAAGGCTATCTGTAGCGAACAATAATCTGTGGTTTCATCAACAGATAGCCAAAACAGAGGTAACAATATTGAATCGAATTTCTTTGATTGCCAACTCATTGCGGTTTTAGATAATATTTCTTAAAGGGTTCACTCGTGTGGAAAATAATGTTTTGTGAACTTTGGATTTTTGGCACGTTTGGATTTTTGGCACAAACTTTGAAAATGGAATTTTCGCGGCAATCGACGCCCGGTAGAAGTCAGTGTTGAATTAGTCTGGTTGCACTTGAAGAAAGGTTGAATATTTTTGGGCATGGTTTACCACTTTTTCACAACAGTGGCAGAAAAATTAAATTTCTGTACGTCGTGAAACAACCTCAACGAATCCACCATTTTTGCAATGCATTTCTTGATAAGATTTTTTTGACGTAGCAGGCATGCTTAAAAGGAAAAGCATACTGGCGTGTACTAGACTTAGATACCAATACAAAATTATCGAAGAAAATTCCGTCCTACTTTAATTGAATGGGTAAAAACCTGTACGGTATAAGTGACATTTTATAAATTCTGGGAACACTGTGTATTTTCAATATTACTGTGAAGTCGTGGTGCTTTGTTTCATCTTTAAAACCACGATATTTATATTGTTCATTAAAACCACGAAGTTACATTACAACTGAATTGTGGCCTAAAATAAACAAATTTTTCAAAGAATTTATAAAATGTCACTTATACCATTCTGGCTTTTCACCCATTCAATTCTACCTTCTAAAAGCGGAAGATGCCGGTAGCACTAATCGTAAAGGCAGTTGTTCTTGGTAAGGAACAGCACATTAATGATAAGGAAGATTGAGAATGACAAAATTCCTGTTGTCTGGGGGTCCCTGTCGGGCTTCAGGGAAGTATCCAGCACAGTCTCAAATTCGTATACGTCTGTAAGCGATGTCCCTGGTCGCTGCGTCACAGGTAAGAACACACGTCATAGTGTGTTTCGATCGGCCGACGACCTGGCAGATTTTACGCTGTTATTAGTTTGAAAAAAAATACTTACGGGACTAATGATCTTTGCAGTTGACACGCCCGGAATAAATCAGTCGATTGATAAATTGAAGGCGCGCATTGCTATGGCAAAACACCGCACACCCTTGTAACATTGACTACGGCAAATCAACGTAATGTGTTTTGTTCGGAGACGTTTCTCCTGCAGGGGATCTAGAATATACAGTTTCAACCACTGGCTATTTCACTTATCGAAACAAACGTGTAGGAATTGGCTCACTTTCGCGTGAACTTGGAACGACAACATCCGCATATGAGTAGAATGGTATAGATTTTGTCATTTGAAACGTACTAGGAGCATTGGCGGGCTGGCCCGGCGGGTAACGTGGGTATGGTGGGTAGCTGGTGGGTAAATTACCCACTCGGAATTTGGGACTCGGATTTGGAATATTCCGTAAAGGTCAAATTCCATAAATGAACGTTTCTCGATAATGCTTCTACTCGCAACATCTATGCGATCAACTATGTTGTATGATCTGCTCAACAATATTGCGAGCAGCGAACAATATCTGCTCAACAATATTGACAAGTTTATAGTGACATGACCGACTAATAAATGAATTTGCAAAAATTGGTTATTGAGTTTATATAAAAAATGCAAAGCGTAGCGCTGATTTTTTGGATTGCAAAACTGAACTGAAGATAAAACAATAAATGTGATAACTAGGGCTGTGATTAATACGCATTTGCAATTATTTTCTGTTCACAGAAATATCCCGTTTCAACAAATTGTAATCGTATTGAGGCATTTAGAATCAATTTAAGCTATTTTTATTTCGTCTATTTTCGCATATATTACCATAATTGCATATTTTTTGCATATTTGGACCATATTTGCATATTGTGGTTGCATATTCACCCCTCATCTGCCAAATGAAGCCCAACAGTTACAGTTCTCTCACCACATGCTACGGGACATCATGTGACCTGTCCTGAAGGAATGGGCTTCCGTGGATTTGTTTACGTTGCCATAGTCACGGATCAGCGTTGCCGCTCACCGGACTCGTACAAATCGCCCTAGAAACACGTTAAGACCTGTCATGGGCAGTATCAGTCGAAATGAATGTGCATCCGCCGAGGGCGTATGCGTGCCCGTGCCCACACACGGCGCAAACGTGGAGTGGTGTGAAGAGTCAACCCCGTGAATTTGTCGTGAATTGATAGGAAGTCGCATTTTTGTTTCAAAACCTAAATTTTTTTCTGAAATTTACATTAACTGCATCTCCTATTATAATCCTAATAAATGAGTCAAAATTCAAAAGTAATTCATGAGTAAAAGTTCAAAATTTAGCCCTTGGTTTAATGTTTGTCGCTTTTAACACTTCATGATTTCTGTATTTTTTTTGCTGTAAAAATATTTTCCACATTACACTTATTTATTTTTACACTTATACATTACACTATTTCGTATATTTTCCTTTAATTGCATATATTACCAAATATATTTACATATATGCGCAAATATCGCTGTTTTTATTGCAAAATAAATTACAGCCCGAGTGATAACAATTTGTTGTTCATGACAATTTTGAAAATGTTGTGTAATTATTCCTTCATATACACTTCTGGTGTGAGATAGAGGGGGTCAGTCCATTCTTACGTTTCTGATATTTGTTTCGATGCGCTAGCTACGGAATTACGTGGAGATCAGGACGGTTTCTGGAGATTTGCGGGTTGCATACTCGTATTGAAACGATTTCCCAGCCAATTGCCCAGCAGGGGCCACCGGAATTTTCGGGAATGTTAGCCACCCCGGCACAAATAACTCTGAGAAAATTGTTTAGATTTCAGCATTGAAGCCTTTATTTGCAATAGTTGTGGCGCACCCCAAAGGGGGGGGGGCGTCACGGGGACTTCAGTCCCTCCACCAGAACTTTTTAATACCACATTAAGAAAGTTAGTTTGTACCAATTTTCTTTAGTAACGAAAAACGTTCAATGTCCTGATTCAATACTGCTTTATAACTACAAATAAAATTTAACTGATACTCAGCATTAATTTTTCATAAGAAATGGCCGGACGCTATACCTACGGTACCGGTAGCGTATAAGCGACTCTGGCAGTTCTCACCACGTGCTGTTGTACGTTATGTGACCTGCCCTGAAGCAATCAGCATGAGAGGATTTGTTTACTTTCTCACAGCCAGCGTTCAGCGTTGCCGCTCATCTCACTCGCACGAAGTGATTCGGTTTTGCGAAAGTTATGAACATGATATAAAGACGTGTCGTCGCCTGCCAGTAAGTGTTACTGTTTTGAGATTTAATTTGTCACGTAGGTGGTTTCATGATCGTAGTAATGTGTGAGAAAAGCGCACCGAACTGTCAGTCGCTTATACGCTGCCGGTACGTATATCCCGCTCCGTAGAAAACTCCAGGTTGGGCCACGGAGATGCATTTTAGTGATTTCCTACTGCGCATCGAATGAAGAGTATTATAGAAGAAAGGGAAAAACTGCACTAAAATCAACGAACTGAAAATCTGCAGCTTTTCAGTAGTAAGAAACAAAGAAACATTCCAAACATTTTTATATGAAAATCAAAGGAATATCTCTCAATTTTTCAAATAGTTATGAATAATAACCGTAAAGTGTAAATTGAAAACTGAAACTCAATTTATAAAATTTCAGTTTTTAATTAAAGTGTAAGAATTTATCTTGAGTATTTTCCGTGGATAGGTATAATTTGATCAATTTTTATATCTGATGTTTCGTTTTTCAGAACGCATTTCTGGTCTGCGGTGCACTATTCTGACTGCAGAAAGGATATTTGTGGCTTAACAATTAGTCAGGTAAGCGTCTGATAATTTTTGTCTGCAATAAGCCCGTATCTAGTTGTACAACACTTCATAATTCAAATTTTTCAACTCTTCTAGAACTATTTGCTTTCAGCCAGACCATGAAATTTAGGTGAAAACAATAATGGTTTTCCTGAAACAGTATTTTTTCAAATAGTCAAACAATTAATTTGTTGTTAAAGAATAATTTACACTTGCGTAGCAATTACATTTTCACCCCACTAAATTTGTACTATCCGTAAAAAAGCAAATTTGTGGTTTGCTTCCTGTATCTGATAAGCTCTACACCGCCGCCGCCTATTTTAAGATCCTCTGGTTTAGTTTCCCTTTTTCCAACCTTTTGCATGTTCGCGCCTTCGGAAAATTTTCAACACTTCAAAATCAAAAAGTATAAAACGTTAAACCATAAAATTGCTACCAAGAGAATTGTCAGTTACATGATAATGTACAGATTACATTTTCGAAGCGAAATTAACACATCAGATTGAAGCAAAATGTACTGGAAAAAATCCTTCCAAGAAAAATTTATGGAGGTAGAACTATTAAAGGGGAATTGACATTACCAAAAATAAATTGTGATTAACCTGAAAAAGGGTCATTATGTAGATAGATCTGTGAATATATTTTGGTCTGTTTTTAGACAAATGTTTCGCTGCGACGTCCTTTTCCCAAAAAGCTAAAACTAATTTTTTAATCGATTTACGTACTTCTGAATAGAATTAGAAATAAAAAAAATAGCGATGGCGAAACGCTTCCTTAATCGAACACAATGTGAATCGTGTAAATTGGATGAAATGGAGAGTCGTAAAGTGAAATGTGGCAAAATATTCAGTCCCCCTCACCCTCCCGCGCGCGGTCATCAGGGCGTGGATAAAAAATGTCCTCATGTGTTTCGCGCCAGGCAGCTGGGCTTCTCTAGTGGGTTGGCTGAGATTCGTCAGCTAATGTTTTCAATGTTTTCCGCATCTCAATATTATCTTTTCATGCATTATCACACTAATAATGCTATAACAGGGACATACCTCGAATCATCTGTAAAGAAGTATAAAACGATATTTCTCTTGGAAAATTGTACATCGCCAAATCATTCCATATTTCTTCCCTGACTATTTTCTTTGGTCTGGGCTAGCTATTCGGGCTTGCCGCATAGTCGTGCTAGCTGTCGTATATCGCTGCCCGAAGCACATTAAAAAAAAACTTTTCACAATTTTTCATTTTCCTAATAGTACATCCGAAGTATATTTTAAGAATATTAAAGAAGATTAAAAAAGTGGACAATTTTCCTTAAATTTGGAGCACTTTTCAAGAAAATGACGTTTAAGCGTTACTTTATTAGCGATATTTGAAGTTCTTTTTCACGCAGAATTTTGTCGACAAATAATTTTGTCATTTGAATCACTGTAGCCCATAAGTGTGATAGGTTTTACAAATCGCTGGAAATGTGCATATTAATGGCATAAGAGTCATAAAAACAATAAGTTTGTGTAATTTTTCATCATAAATGGTATAATTAACACTACCCGTTGGAAAAGTTCGAAGAAAAAAAATGGTGCTATTTTTGAGAAAATGGTGTCTAAGCGTTTCTGAAAATGTAGAATTTTGAACTCTTCATACAGAAATCTTGAGCTTTCAAGAAACGTTATGACACTTAAAACACATGTACTTGTAAATACAGCAGTGTTAACAAATATCCACTAGGAAAAATTAACGTGAGAAAAGTCAAAAATTTAAATCTTTTCCATTTTTGAAAAACAAAAGTATAGAACAAAATGACGTGAAATAAACGTAGTTCATATAGCACTATCACTACCAAAAATAAAGAACAAATTGCAGCAGTTTTCGAGAAAATCCTGTTTTTGTTATTTTGTCAAATTGCATATATTGCATCCAATATTGCGCGAAAACTATTGAAAATTCATAAATATGTGCCTGAGCTTAATAAAAGAACTAATTATGGACAACAAATTTCTCTTGACGGAAAAATGTCTATTTTCAATACGAGTCATTCCACGTCAAATCGAACAGTGTAAGTTTTCGGAATTGATTGGAACTCCTTGAATGTGTTCTGAGTGTAACTAAATAAGGCTTCAATGTTTTGGTTATTATTTAACTAAATTGTTTTGGAATTTATCCGCATGCAATTTTCGGAAAAACTGCTTGCACTAACAAATAAAAAGGTTTATTTCTCTTGCCACATTGATCGCACAGAATTGAAATTAGTCTCAAATAAAAGCTCCAAACACAGTTATTTAAATTTATTTAAAGTTGGATTTGATTTTTAAATATCAATAATTTAGTAAAACTCGATTATAAACTCAATTTTATAAATTTCGCAAAAGTATTTTTTTTTGGGAAAAATATATTCTCAGTTTAATGACCTTCAAATGTGCAAAACTTCAAATTGGGGTATTTGTAAATAACGTGATTTATAAATATTAATTGAACGCGTGCGTCCCCACAGTGTACTGCGGTAATGTTTCAATATTAGTACTACTTCGATCAGTGGAGATCGGAATGTAATGTGGAGTCTGCATAATCTTTAAACATTTTTACATGTCTAGGTTATTTTTAAACCTGTAGCGTTGGTGGACTGTACTTTTTTCGTTTGTTATTGGTAACTATCTCTGAAAATTGAAGCCCTCATTCTGTCATTGGCGGACCCAGGGTGGGCAATTCATACGGCTCTACCAGACGTAAACAGAGGCCCGTCTTCGAAATCCAGATGAGAGCCCTCGTCAAGGTATCTACCATTTAACTTTTCGTGAGTTCGGTCCCACTACAGCCGCGTCAGGACGAGACACAAACTGCCCTGTCAGGCTGAGCCAATTTTATTTGTTATAAAGCCCTGTCTCTATGTGCAGCATGTGTAAACCTTGTTTACTGCAGGTTAATCTGCTAACTCAAGGAGTAGGAATGAATACAGACACAAATTTGGGGAAGAGAAATTCAAAATATTTTGGTCGAATTTGTTACAGATTTTGTAAAATGTCACAGGCTACACTCGGCTCATGTTGTGGTTTGATTTTATTTGTTTTAATAATTATCCAAAAATATTTTTGCTTGAAGATTTCGTGACTGTTTAAAATTAATAGTTGCTGAAAAAAGTAGGGGGGGCGGAATTTCTCCCATTTCCCTCCCCGTGGATCCGTGCCTGCAATGAGTAATTTACCTTTAGGCATTATTCTGTACTTCTGTGTCAAAGAACGTAACAATTACTCATAACTAAAACCCGGAATTTCATAGATTTATTTTTCGAAAATACGTATACAAAAAGGCGTTTATTCTGGCTAAAGTATGAGTTGCATAAAGGCACGTAAACCATGAAAAATCAATATTTATGTGGAAGAATTGTAAAGAAATTAATAATTTAAATTATTTTTTTTCGAATTCTAAAATTTACACCAGCACTTGCATGGAAGGAACCAGATTTTTTTCTTGGTCATCTTGTGATTGCACATGACCACCCGATATGATCATAACAAATTTGTTTCGTTCGTGACGCTCTCTATTAAAAGCTATTGTGAACTCCCTTTTTGAATTTTGGAATGGCGTTAGCGAAACGGCAATTATAGTTTTCTTTATTCTTACTAGTGTAATCGCCAGCACTGAGAAAAATCGCATCTTATTTCACCCAGACAACTCTGTCCTCAAGAGATGAGAGGTCACAGACAATACATACGGTCCTCCGTGATGGGGTCCCTCGTGAGCACACACAGCTTCTCTGTATCAATGAAAGAAATGAAAAATCTTGGCTCTTATCTTCCTTTCTCATTTTAGAACTTTCTGACTAAACAGGTACCAAATCAGAGACAGAACGCGACAGTGCCTTCTCCTAGACTTACAATAGACTTAGAAGTACAAGATGTTTCCAGCAAGATCGAGATTGTCAGGAGAGAATCAGGAAAATAACGAAAAAAGAATTAATGCAAAATACTAAACGTACAGATCAATTCAAATTATATATAATGGGCCGTCGATAAATTACGTAACGCAAATTTGGAATAATTTGAATATCCTTCCCTCCTGTAACTCGTCTGTAACTCATCTGTAACGCGAGCGTGAACCCCTTAATTTCGTTTCGCTTGAGACATCCCCCCTCTCATTTACTGACAGTAAAAATATATATAGCAGTAAAAAATATTTGTATTTGTCTTTCTGTTCAATATGAAAATTTATATATAATTAATGTTAGCATTAGTTGGTAATGCGGACCGCGCCTATCAGTAAAATTGGAGAAAATTTTTGAGGAAGGATGCTTGAGTGAGGAAAATTCGAACAATAATCCATGCACTGCCATCGTGGACGATACATGGGCGAGATACTACGGGTGCCAATTTAAATGGATAATAGGTAGAATTTTCTGCACATGAATTTTCAATATTTTCTTCGCAATTAACAGATTCAATCAATATTTCATCGATGAAAAAGTTATATTTGTTGGAACATTGTTTTCATTTATTTATATTTTTAATTTAATTTGTTAACTGTGTGGTATATAAACTGTATGTTACTGAATAAGTGGAATTATTTCTGCAAATGTTAAGCTATTAACGTAACGTTCCCTCAGGTCCCCTTCCCGCCAAGCATTACGTAATTGACGAAAAAAAACAACTCCTGACATACACATCTGCTTTTTAGGCGACACACGAGGATGGTTATCTCGGCACGTGTCATTTTTTTAAGGGGGCCAGGTAAAAAAATGTAAGCCTACAGTCTTTAGATCATTGTTATTAAAATTTGAACAAAAATCCGTAACACACTCTATAAAAATCAAAGCCAGGATTTTCATTTCCGTATGTAGCCATATATTCATAGCTCCTTTTCGGAAACTGATATTTAAAAGAGGATAGGGCTTTGTGTTACTTTTATTGTTTATGGTTTTTTTAACCATCACCCTGTGTTAATGTGGGCGCTCGACTGATGCACAGTTTAGAATATATTTTTTCTTTGAATGAAGAAAACTATTCTGCGTACGGAATCGTTGTTCATCTCGCAAGGTGCAGAACTGTAACGTGCACTTTGCAAAAGGCACGCAGAAACTGCGCCATCACCAGTAAGGGCCCGTGGACGCGTGCCCCAAGACTGCTATTAATGGTAGTGGCCGCGCCAAAAAACGGAATGGCACTGACCTTCAATATACTCGGATACAAACATTGTGGCACTGGAAGGTCACGAGCTGGAGGAGAGGGGATGTTATTATCCGATCGGGATCATAATTTAAGTTTACGGAGGATCTTTGGGAACATAACAAAGTACTGGCATAATTATTATATTCGACCATTTTGGTTTGATCGGTGAAAACGCGATACCGGTGAAAATGCGATGGAACCCCAGTGGACACATGCTAATGTGGACTCCATAGCGGGTTGAGGGGAGAAGACGCCTTGCCCACACTACTACTCGCGCAAGTTTTCTAGATACACGAGCTCCTTAGTCCTTATCCAGCATTGAATAACACAGCACGTTGAGATACTTAGGTTCCACTCGGAATGGTACGTACCGATTTAATGCTGACAGCATCCACCTCGTACCTTCGAAACAATCGTAGAATATTCCGTAACACGCTTTTGCGAGTTAAGTGCATGCCCACAGGTGGTACTCCCTTTTAATCTGTGACGAGCTCTCCTTTCGCCGTACCCCTCGCTCTGGAATGTCAAGATAACTTGCGCGTATAGTACACACGCATACCCATGAATGCTTGCCAACTTTGTTGATCCAAAACGTATTTTCGGAGACTATCAGTTCTGACAAAGAAGCGCGCGCGGCTGGTGATAGTTCTGTTGCCACTTTTTTACATGTATTGTGTGTTGTTGCAAAAGTGATGATTTTTTCTTGAAACTGCGTTAGAGTATAACATGTCCTTCCACTAAAAACATAGTTTTGATACTGTACCGTGATAAGAAAATCCAACAATTCTCGTGCGAAAAGATGCGACAAGGCAAGCACATGGGTTGCAGAAGAGGGTCAATTACATGAGGCAGGAAACAGTGAATAAAACTTCTATTTAGTTCTCAAATACGCTCGAAGATAACGGCAAATCGTCTTCTAATTAAAAAATTCGGTGATGTGTATTGTCCATGTTTAAATGAACTTTTGTGTATTTTGTCATTGTCAGAGACATCAATACGAAATTAGCAATTCTTAAATACTCTCAAAGAAGGTATGTTGCATCGTAATACGGAAAACATAAACGTATTGTACCATAACACATTGTACGATGCCGATTCGATAAAATTGGCTTACCTTGTTTAATCCGTAAAACTGATCGTAAAACCATGGAGGAGGAGACGCTACTGATTGCTGGACTGATATATCACTGAAACTTCGTGAAATGATTTGATATTGAGGAATAGATGAAAAAAAAACTACATTAAATGATTTGATATTGAGAAATCTATCTTCAGTATTAAGTGTTCTGTAAGTTCGTTATAGCAGAAAATAAAAGGACTTTTCAAGTTACCACGGACCCCAAAACCTGTCAAAATCGCATATCAAGAAGTTTTGCCAGTCGGCATATTCATCAATTGTGATATTAATTTATTTGTCAGATGTTGTTTTCGAATTCTATTTTCTGAATGACCAGTTTTCGAAGGAGAGGGGGAGGGGAAATATGTGGGGAAAATGAGAGTAATAATTTAAAAAATCTAGAGGTATAAATGAGTGTTGTACCAAATTTTTTTTAAAATTTTTTACGTCATGTGAAAGATCATTTTTCTCCTTTCGGAAAATGTGTTTATATATTTACAGTAATATGGTATTTGTTGGTTTCGAAAGTATACGTTCAAAGTGATTTGAAGGCTAAAAAGGATTTAGGATTTAGTTTATGAAAGTAAATAACTTTTGAAGCGGTAAAGAAAGAAAACGCCGAAGAAATTGAGGAAATCAAAAGAAAGTAGCAAATATTTGAAATGAATTTCTAATTCGGAGTGAGAATGGTAGTAACATATTTGATGTTAAACTTCGTTCCCTGTTTCCTCAAAATAAAAAACAGCTTTTTTCATTTTAAACATTCAAAATAGAAAATACCGTACAAAATATGTCACTTCAAACTGCAATCATACGCCAAATTAACAGTTATAAAATAAAGAAGGTTTTAAACAGCCTTACTACGAGCTTTATAGTTCTATTTTACATAATCGAATCGGTTCTTCAGTCTTAATACATTCATATAATAATTGACTAACACCTATTCATACACATGTTTCATCAGGTATGCTTGGAATAAGAAGACAATAAATCAACTTCAACTTGTTTAATTATTTTTCAAACACAATTAGGAAAGCAGTCCACATAAATTATAATCCATGAGCAAATTCGGGGTATTAACGCGAGTTTAACATTTACAATTCCTTTTGGTATCTGCATTAATAATAGATTTAAAATGGGGAGGGGAATTGACTGTAACAAATCGAGAATATTAGGAGCTAGTGAGGTAAATTCAATTCCCAAATTATTTCTTTTGTTGCAATTATTCATGACGAGCTGTGTAACTATATTAAACTCCAAAATAAACTTTGAATGCTAGTGGGTAATTGATTACTCTTCTGCAGAATTTTTAAGGCTGAAACTTGTTAAATTTTGTTACGAGAATGTGTTATTTACTTAAATTTACATATTTTTTTCAGGATGGCGAAAAATACTCAATTGAAGGAACAGCTGCGAAAAGCGCTGGAGTGTCCAGTCTGCTCAGACACCATGGAAAGGACGACGGTGCGTATGTGCCCAAATGGGCACGCTTTCTGCAACGATTGTAGAGCAAAAATGCTACAATGTCCCATATGTAGAAATCCAAATATAAATGGCCGATGCATCATTCTGGAGGATATTGCAAATATCATTCATTCGCCCCCACCGCCAGTGAATGTGTCTTGTCAGACTAGTTTTGTACAAAGTCGTGAGGTTGGTTGTTCACAAGGAGTCATGCTTCCGGTTGCTGGGCAGCCTATAGAGAATCATGGCCAGGCCTCAGCGATGCGTACTACAGTGCACTCATCAGCACGTCGATCTCTAAGGGGTCTGGAAGCGCGCGTGGTACTCTCCAGAACACGTTCCAGTAGGCAAACGCTGGAGCCCGATTTCCATGCTGCAACTCGTCGTTCAGTGAGACAACCAGTGGAGCGTAATGCCCCAGCTGCGTCTGGCCGTTCAACAGGGCCAAGATTGGAGCTTAATTCCCCAGCTACGTCCGGCCGTTCACCTAGGGCAAGAGTGGAGCGTAATCCCCCAGCTACGTCCGGCCGTTCACAAAGGACACGAGTGGACCGTAATTCCCAAGCTACGTCTGGCCAGGCAAGGGAACGAGTGGAGCGTAATTCCTCAGTTACGAGTGGCCGTTCAGCAAGGGCACAAGTGGAGCGCAATTCTCATTCTGTAACTCGCCGTTCGGTGATGCCACCAGTGGAGCGGTATCCTCCAGCTACGGTAAGGTCACGAGTGGAGCACAGTTCCCAAACTACGTCTCGCCGGTCAGCAAGGCCAACAGTTCGTGTAGGAAGAAGTAATGGGACTGTCGCATCCGGTTCGACCATCCGATCGACGGTGCCAGAAGCGCAACCGGTTACAGCGCCTAGTAGTTCTGAAAGTACTCCTGACGGCCTGGTAGCAACGGAACCACCCGTTACGACTTCTAACACGGGACTTCGTCGTAATGCACATTCTGCAGTGAGAACCCAACGGGAAACTCCGCGACGGTCGCCCAGGCTACTTGATGTCCAGGTTCCACGGCTACCTCGTCGTTCTGCGAGACATGCGTCTACCATTATCGCTGAACTGTACTCGCTGGGGTTTGTGTAATGTTTTAAAAAAAGTGTTGTGTATTTGTGAGGAAGTACTTTTCAAATATTATTAATGTTGATTCCGAGAAAGACGGAGCCATTTTTTCGATACATGTCATACTATGTCCTTATTCAGAAAATCATCGCAACCTGAGAGAAATGCGAAGTGATAAAATTTGAATATGTGTCGAAGAACGTATATATTTTATATTTACTGAATGATCATAAATAACTAGTTTTTAAACATTAACTGGAATATATTACGAAGATTTTTTTAAGAAGGCCTAATTTTTTAACAGTTTTAATCCTGATTAACGTTTCAACGCCAAGCAAGAGAAACAATTATAATCAGTTTAAAAATTCAGAAAAGTAGTTACGTGTAAAATTGTATACAATACAGTTACATTTCGAATAATCCTTTAAAACTTAAGATGTGAACGACTTAAATCTCCTTGTATCAGCCTCTGCATATAATAGTAAGATTTAAATCGAATGCCTATTTTATTAAAGATGTGTTAATAATATGATTCATAATGTTAAACATTTTCTCCACTTATTTGAATAAAAATTGTGTATCAAATATGCTATGCAGATTGAAGTGTTCAATTAATATTTAACGTGTATCTAAGGGTAAATATTATGCTTTCTCAAGTGCCTCTTAACCGACAACCAACATTTCCACGCATTTTCCAACATAGACCACTAGTGTTGTTTTCCTCCTCATCTTTATACTTGTCCTTGCCTCTCTCCTTGCACACACATTGCATGTATTCTTCTACCAAACATGTACAGTACCGGCAGTGTATAAGCGACTCTGACAGTTCGATGCGCTGTTGCCAAACGTAGTGTCAAAGCTAGTCAATTTTGGATCCGTAGCAATGGTGCAACATAGCCCACCTCGATAAAAAAATAAAAATGTGAAAGTTGTATCAAGAAACTGAGTTATTTTATTTCAGCAAATAACAAAATTTACGTTTAAGCTAGAGAAAGCTTTTGGAAACCCTTTTTTAAATAATAGTTTTAAGTAAAAGTATTTAGTGTTCAAATCATGCAATTTCCACGGTGAGCTTAAAACGCTAAAAAAGGTTTGTTTAGTTAGTTTTTAATACATTCATTTGTTAAATGCATGATACAAGAAATGTGAATTTCATTGAAATCTATTTTAATGTTAGCGTCTTTTAATTTCATAGAATCCTACCGTATGAGTAACTAGCATTTTGATTATTTTCCGTATTTTTTCTTGTTCTTGAGAAACTCTTCGTCTTTGGTACCAACATTGCAGAGCTTTGAGACGTTTGACATGTCTTTGTAAGGGGATGTTGTAACATTTTTTGTTTGAAAAGGATTTTTTTAGTCCCGAAATCATTGTTTGGTCATTTTTCACTTTGGTTTCAATAAATGTCAGTGGTATAGACAGTTTTGTGAACCGATTGTTTCTTATACTGAGTTTTACCGCATTCAATTTATTCCGAATATTGTATCATCGCAAATTATTGGCGTAACCAAGAAAGAAATATATCGCAGTGTAAAATGAAGTGGATAGGGCATTTTTAAGGCATTTTTAGGTCATAATAGGTCATAAATGTACTCTTCAGGGCATATTTATATAGTTTTTAGGACATCAAAATCCTAGCCCTAGTAATGACTATACCTATTTAAGGTAGAAAAAAAATAATTGAACATTTTATGAAATATTATACTACTGTATCGCAACTTATAAAATTACAATAACCATTTCCTAGAGTTCTGATTTCGTTTCAATTTTTTACTAATTTTGCCCATCGGGCCCGTTGACTTGCGGGGACCCTGGCGTTCGCTCTGTCTTAACTATGCCTAGCGCCGGCACTGCACATACTATGCTCATGGTACCACCTACATGGCTGATAAATTAAATCTCAAAACATTAACACTTGCTGACAAGCGATGACACGTCTTCATATATTTTTCATAACTTCCACCACAGCGAACATTATTGCCTCCACGACTTCGTATGAGTCAGACGAGCGGCAACGCTGAAATGTAAAAATATTCTCGCAAGCTGATTGCTTCAGAGCAGGTCACATGACGTACCGGAACAAGTGGGGAAAGAACCGTCCGAGTCGCTTTCATAGTGCCGATACTGCAGGGAGACCAGTCTGGAGCTTAAAGCTCGTCTCGTCTCAGCTGGGGTGGTGCCCTTTGGGGAAGATAACCGGAGGTGGATCACACGCAAGCGGCCATGTAGTCGCGTGTCAATGAAAGAAGGCAGAGAAGTAACATCGTATCATCCCGGCATGTAGCATGCTCTTCACTTACGGGACTGATCAAAGCAGTTAACACGCCTGGAAATTAATGGACACGTGAGACAGTCCTGAATTCAGAAAGAGTTCCAACTATAGAGCCACATTGGGCCTTAAGTACAAAACGGTCTTAAAATTTACTAATTATTTTTCAATCTTACAACCAACAGACTAGTGTTGATAGCAAATTTACATGGTGAAAACTACAAACAAGTCATTTCTCCCGCCAATAGAAGAAATGTTTGAGGCACTTCAGATTACAGAAAAAAATGTATTCCCAATAAATGTGATATTTTATGCATAACAGTTCCCCCGCTATATTTGTAGAACTGCTGAAGGGAGTTGATAGTGGAAAGCAATGAAATAATATCAACTGTATTAAGATATTATAATTCATGAGTGGATAACATCTGTGTTTCAATAACTAAAGTCAATGATGGTTTTTATACATCAAAGAGGTAAGTTACGTTAATTAATAATTTAATAATTTAATAATTATTAACAGTGGGCGATTTTGCACTGATAAGTTATCAGAAGAGAATGCAGCAAAGTGTGCAAGAGAATGCAAGAGAAGTGTGTCAAAGTAACATTCGTCATTACAGCATAAAGAACAATGGTATTAGTAAACTTGTGGTGCTATAACAGCACGTACTTTATCGCATTAGTATCGGTTACGTAAAGTAACTGTTTTTTCATCGATATTAACCCATAACAACAGTCACTTGTAAAACGATTGTAGCGCAATGGGAATGAAAAACTAATACATTTAAAGGTAATACAGTACATCAACACATCCGAAAACACAAACTCCGTTCCATACATACAAGAACGCCGTCCATCAATTAACTTATTTTCAGAATTTCAAACTGCCATATCAAGGCGTTGCCTTGTTGCACGCCAGGTGATAACTCCTGAAACATTGTAGCAAAAGAACCGAGGTTAATAAGAGAACTTGTAAAATTATGCTAAACTACTCATTTTTAAAACGGTACTTCCTTTTTTTTAAAAAACCAATTTTTGAGAATAGATTGCATTAAAAAACTCTAAAAATATATATTGTACATTTGCAGTGGTTTTTTTTGTTTGTACTTTTCGAAAATACAGTGTGTTCCCGAAAACGAGGATCCGGACCACTTTGTTTACTGTGCGTTCTGTGCAACATACGAAGAAAAAAATCTTATGGCAGTTTTTGAGAATAATTGTCGAAATTGTATAACATTTGCCTAAGTTTCCAGTCAAATTGCACAAAACAATTTGAGAAAAATTGAAAAAGACCTCTTGACAAAAACACGAACATAGATCGATAAGAGAATAACATTTTGTGTGAAAATAGCGGCTAAACCGTAGGCAGTAAAGTTGTACAGACACGGACGTTCTGTTTTCAATCGATTTTTCGCAATCGTAGACCCACCAAATATGCGTTCTGTCCACACAACGCGTTTGAGGAAGTAATTTATTACATATAAGAACATCATTTAACCAGTTTTTTGTCCCATTGGCTTTTTCCCGCAACATTACAATACTTGTAAACTGTGTAAAAAGATCGAGAAAGTAAATCTAGGCTATCAGCGCAACAGTGGTCTATCTTTGACATCTATTTAAATTAGTGGTGCAACAACAGCACGTACTTTCTCGCGAAATTGTTATTGCAATGTAATATTATTAAGACAATTTCTGTCTTACTCTTCAAATATCATTTGAAAAATTCTTAAACGAAGCGTGAAGAATAAATTATTTTTTTAATTTAAATGCTTAAACTAAAACAGCTTTCTGACATTAAATTCAGTGTTTTCACGATCTACACGAATGTGCCAACGATGCGCGATGCGCATTTTAGCCGTAAATAAAATTATTAGTTTATATTTAAGCGAACGAAAGGCAGCAGTCGTTATCGTCCTGTTAACAGTGCAGCTTTACAACAATGAGTAACAATGGCCGCTAATTTGCATGGAATATATATTTTGCCAATTAGAATTGTTGATACCGCTAGCAAGAAAATGAAAATGGATAGAAAAATATAATAATTAAATACAATATTTTATTTTAATCAAAACTTTTTCAGTTTTTACATACTGTGGCGTCTTTGCCGGGCAATAAATCAGACGTGAACGGTTTGTAATTTATTGAGTATTTATTTGAAATATACTCCAATGCCTGAATACTATTTACAATAATTACAATAAGCAATATTGACCCGTTATCAGAATGAATGTTCCGGTTCACCACCACCACCACCACCACCACCACCACCACCGGCCTGATAATTTGATATCTTGTTCGGTGTGATGCACCAGTCGCCCTACGTGAGCATACAAGCGAGTATGCCGCACCTCTCGTCTCGACGTAGCACACCGGCTTCAGTTCCCTGCCTCGGTAGCCTATGCATTGAAATGCAGCGCCGCGCACAACCCTCATGACTTCCTACCGACGCGTCCAAGAAGCAGGAGTTTAGCTCGGGGGTCCGCTTATATTACTTTCTGGGCCGGCTGACGGAACTGCGTCATATCGTTGTTTCCGCCGACGCGTTTCCACAGCCAGCATGGGTTCGTAGGCTTCCGCGGCCGGAGTCAATGTATTCTTGGCTATCCGGGATGAGCCGCGTCTCAGTTGATTGGACTGACGTTTCGGCCATCTTGCTGTGGCCTTCTTCAGAGCTATACTGCTGTCAAGAGGTTGGCGTGTCTCATCTTGGAAAGGCTCTCAGGAAAGGCTCGTGGGCTGACTGGATGCAGCGGCGGCCAATAGGAGGAGGGCGGGTGCCCGTGATTGGCGGAGAAGGAAAGGGGGCGATGGCGGGTGACCAGCTGAGGTGGGGGAGCCGGAATGGGGTGGAAGGGTAGAAAATAGAAAACTGAACAGGATAGACACCTGGAAGATGCATTTGTGTGGAAGGGAACGGCGGAAATACCGGAAAAAGGATGGTCCACCGGGCCGTTCCCTTAACGCCTAAAAAACATATTTCAATATTAATGCCTGTTTGTGCCTATTTTATTAAAAAAAAAACTAAAATGGGGTGAACTTGCTTAATTTCTTTGGTCCGTGACTCTTTTTTAACTTCTGTCGGCGCAAGAGCCAACGATGATATTAATTTTAAGTTTTTTATTGAAATGTTTAGTGATGGGGGGCTGAGCATTATTATTAAGAGTGTTGATTGTGTTAATTATCATATTGTTTAAAAAGGCTACAGCTTGTTCTATTTCTATGGGAGTTTTTAATATTTTAAAGTGGGGTGATTGTTTTTGAATTATGTTCTTAAATTTTTTCCAGTTGATGTTTTGTGTGTTAAGTGTGAGATTTGGAGTGTGAGGGGGCGTAATTTGTTGAGTTGAGATGATGGTTGGCAGGTGATCCGAGTCTAGTTCAAAGAAGGGTGCTGAGTAAAAAGTGGTTTGAGTGTTAGAAATTGCAATATCTAATATGTCTGGGTGTTTATTGTGATCTGTGGGGTAGTGAGTGGGTTCTGCTGGGATAATTAACTGAAGTTTGAGGTCCGTAATTATTTTGCTGAGTTGGCGTCCTGCAGTGTTGGTATTTCTACATCCCCATATAGTGTTTTTAGCATTAAGATCCCCAATCAGAAGAGTGGGCGAATTCATCTGGAATAGCGCTGAAATATTCGAGTCATAAATTTTTGTTTTCGGAGGCTTGTATGCCGCTATTAGGGTTATTAATCTATTGTTTAGAGGGAATTTAATGGCTATAGTTTCGAGACCTGGGGTGTGTGGAAGGTTGATTTTAATAAATGGTATGGATTTTTCTATTAGTATTAGTACACCACCTCCGTTTGCATTTGATCTGTCGGTTCTGACTACACTATAGCCTGATATATTAAATGTAACATCTGATTTTAAATGCGTTTCTGTTATGCAAGCTAGATTTATTTTGTTATCATTTAAGAAATACGTTAGTTCTAATTTTTTATTGTTGATGCCATTCGCGTTCCAGTTGAGCAGATTTAAATTATTTTTATGGTACTGTTGCATTATTGTTGTTAAAATAGGCTGAGAGAGATGCTTGTAAATTGCTGACTATTGTTGGGATATTAATAATATTGACTAAAAAGCAGGTAATTGAGTTAATAATGGAATGAATGAAAGAGTTATTATTAGAATTATTTATAAGAGGAGGATGTGTGGATGGGTTATTGTTAGGTTGGTTGTTTTGATTTGTATTTTGGGGAGGGTTTGGAGCAAATGTGAAATTTGGAATATTGTTAGATGTGGGGAGAGGTGGGAAGTTTTGTGAGGTGAGTCTTGGAGGGGGGTTGTTTCTTAATCTATTTTTAATATTGTCTGATTTGGGGTTACTTGAGGGGGTGTCTATTTGTTTTTTATAGTATGGGCATTCTATTGATCTTAAATCAGCTCTGTGAGATCCATTGCAATTTTTACAGATTGCAGGTCTTTTTTAGGGCAATTAACAGAATAATGATCTTGTGCACAGAAAATACACGCGATTGAATTGTTGCAGTTATTCTTTGTGTGTCCAAAGTCTAAGCACCGCATACACTGAACTGGACCTTTCGGCCTTCTTCTTCTTTCTGGCCTAACACTAATGTTAAAGATCTGATTAATTTGTAGCACTTGTTCGATATTTTGACTTCCGTTGAATTCTGCTGCAATAACTGGAATGGGCACATAATTTTTATTGACTCTTGTTACACTGATGATGGACGGGAATTTGTGCTGAATGTCTTCGGTTATTTCCTCTAGTGTAATTGTTGGGTGAATGTTTTTGAAGACGACAGAAAATTTTTTATTGGCTGGATCTTTGTAGGTGTGAAATTGTCTTTTAGTTTCAATGAGGTATTTGATGGCTGTTCTGAAGTCTGTTATTGATTTAAACATTATTTTAATTCTGTTTCCGTTGAAATCTGTTATAAATTGGCTGGTTAATTTGCTTTTAATCTCTTTGTTGAATTCCGAGATATTGTGGATATTATTTACATAGATGGGAGGGATTCTTAGATTTTCGTCTTCTTGGGGCGGAGTGACATTGGCAAACTCAAATCTTTTATCTTGATCTGATAGATTTTCTAGCACAGCATATCTGTTTCCCACTGGTATATCATACTGAGTTGAATCTGAAGTGGTTGATTTCTTATTTGGGAGGAGGTCTATTTCTCCTGAGGTATGGGTTCTTTTTGCACTGTTAGTAATTGTTAACGACTCACTGTTGTCGGAAAAGGCTGCTTTGCCGCTAGCTGCGTCTTTTGCTGAGCAGAGGTTACCGACCTGGAGGTTTCCGGCCCCGGTGAGCTGTTGCGAGCTGCAATCGGCACCTTGAACAGTTGCAAACTGCCCATACTGTGGCGTCACCAATCACATTAGAATAATTTTATTGTGGCGTCGCCAATAACAGCATAATTATTACATCTAGAGATAGCTCCCATCGCGGCAAAAGTAGGTCAAGGGACGCTGCCTTTGTCACGAAGACTCCTCCCACGACCGCACTCAGCCCCCATCAGAGGCGGACACGTTTATTACCCCTCGTAAAACCCGGCCGAGCCGTCGGCCAAAACCCCATCGAACAATACCCGCCCCCACGCCCCTTTTTTTTGCCGCGCGCCCGGGGAAGGAACACGAAGTCCCAAAGGGTTGACACGGGTGTCGATTAGGAAAAAGACACGTTTATGACGCTTCGTGAACGAGACCCTTTTAGCCATCAGCCGACCCCCCTTCGAACAATACCCGCCCCCGCACCCGTTTGCCACGCGCCTCGGGTAAGGCGCCCGGATCCCCACAGGGGCTATTTAGAAATTAACCGTAGCAGGCTGCCGATTAGCCTCCGCCGACCATTTATGGCCCATGAAAATACGCTACCGCGTGAACACGTGTCCAGACAGCTGCAAGAAGCTTCTGGGACCGCTTACAAAGGAAGTGAGAGAGAGGAGGGAAGCCGGAGTTAGAAAGAGAGCGATCTTTGGAAAATTACAAGAAAACTGCAACCTGGTTGGTAAATTAGAATGCTGAAACGCAGTTACCCTCAGCCAATGGGAAGCTTCGCTATGAGGGAAGGGGTAAATTTACAGATTTAGAAACGTTTTGGGAGGGGGGAAGGGAGTTTTCTTTAACACGAGATGCACAGAGGAAAGTTAATGAGGATCGGAACGCGACTGGGGAAAGACGTTCCCGGAGTAGAGAGAATCACGAGCAGAACGCGACTAGGGAAAGACGTTCCCAGAATAGAAGTTTATTTTATTTGAACGCGACTAGTGTATTTGCCGCGGAGGAAACTCGGGCGGGAGATCACAGGATCCCGCGCTACTTCCGCGTAGGCCCGTCTGCCTCCGCCGCCTTTCACGCCGGGCCCATTCATAAGCCCACATCGCATTACGGCCAGCGCCCGTGGCCCCTCGACCGACTGAGCCTGCTCGATTCGGCGACCTGGGACTGCCCGCCGCCAGCTGAGGAGGGACGCACCACGAGAGGTCGGCGACCTGGGACTGCCCGCCGCCCCTGCATCCGAGGGCGCCGCACGACCAGCCCGTGGATCCAACACAGCCAGCGGTGAAAGCTATGACGCGAGACACCTCGCAGGACATTTAGGGCGAGAGATTAATAGTGGCCGCGCTCAGGCCCCGCAGATTGTAGATGGTAGATAGAAGGTTGCATGCATTATTAGAATTAAGCCTTATTTTGTTAGCTTTAAGAGAATTAGTCATTAGTGATCAAAGTAATGAGCTCACAGGATAGACATAAGAGGAAACCTGTGTCGCCCTTAGCGACCTGTAACTTCCCTGGCAGCTCATAGTGCCAGGAATAAACCTCAATTTATTATAAGATGACTCGGTGTATTAATTCATGACCTCCCAACACTTCCATTCAGCCACATTTCAGGAGCTGAACCTGGCGCCCTCCCCCGTTTACATTATCGTCTACATTACAATACATATTTGAGGCAAGCTGAGGGTTTTGGCAGTTCGGGATGGCTCCGAATACGAGATGATGTTGTTGAATTTCTGGACTGCTGGAAGTACTGTCAATGGCATATTCGCTGCTGTAGAGAGTTGCCATGGCTCCTGCAATGCTGTGAACTAGGTCACAGCTGGCTGAAGGGGGCTCACCGTTAATAATAACTGATAAGCGACTGTTGGTTTATGGCACACTGTGTGTTAGCTGATTGTACTACACGACTTCACAACACAACGAGTACTTCACTGTTATACACTTAGTGAACTGTCTGAGTAACTGTGGAAAAACTTTCCTCAGTTTCTAAGATAGAGATTGGATTTCCGCCAAAGAAATGTAATCTTTACCGATAAGAGATATTGATTTCCTCTTGAAAACATGGAGAAAGTATTAGTAATTTATGAAGGGAAAATACGGTGCGGAAAATTCTAACAATGAAACAAGGAATTAAATTTGTTCATAAATAGTACTATCACAAAATATGCAATACTAATTGTTCATAATATTCACTTGTTTTTATCTTTGAGAAATATACACAATAAAGTGAAAACGTGTTTTTTGTATGTTACTGTTTTATTTGTACTACTATTTGAAAAGCCAAACTGAACTGCTGAAGAACATATTTTGGGTACTTAAAACGTATATTTTAAAACCTAAAAATCAGCGGTCTCTTCATCAGTCTTGGATAACTACATAAGAAATCAATGCTACAAGAAGATTATATTAATTTATAAACAGGGCTACGGAAGCGAAAAAAAATCGTTCTTAAGGAAGATTTTTAATCTTGTATTGTATCAACTATCACAAAGTATCTGAGAGCCTATCTGAACACTAGGGAACAAACAATTATTTTTTGAACCTCCAGGAAGAAGAGGTGATTTCAAAGGAAACGATCAAGCTGATTTCGAACATCATTACAAAACGTTTGTATCACGCAAGTTTTAAAAGATATGATCATATTGAATATTTGAAAGAAACAAAATCCTATTCTAATTTCTGCATTATCTCTCCGGTTATATTACTACAAAATAGTATATGCATGTTTCATTTGAGGTAAGAACAAGTTAAAAATTGAATAAGGATCTTCGTGCAATAATATGCAAACATTAAAATGGTTTGATGGTATTCTCCAGTACATTGGTAGAGCGAATGACAATGATTTGAGTTTTCCTTACAACCACATTCTAAGGTTCATTGTATATATGACATAACACTGGTGAGCAGCCCATGGTTTGTCCTGTTCACAAACATGATAGCCAAAGAATAAAGTATACGCAAGTTTTGTAATTTCATTAATTTTTTCGGATGTAGCTCTGTCGTAAGGTCTCTATGCCCCCCTCCCCTGGATCCGCCACTCTCCAGTGCCTTCCCTAGTCAGACTCACTGGAGCCGCCACTGATATTTTTTTCTTTGAAGTTTGAGTGTAAATCTTCTATAAACACCAAAGTTATCGCGTTGATTCGCGCACTTTCGATATGAAATGACGATAAACACTTTATCGAATCGAATCGATTCAATTAAACAGATCATGTGGCGAATATCACTTTATAAAAATCACATATCTGCAATGTATTAATGTACTTGAGGGGCACATAAACTGGACAATAACTTCACGCGCTCAGCGGGTACAGTTCTGCAAGACCCCGACTGACGCGGTATCCCCCCCCCCCCAATAGTTGGATACTTGCGATAAGGTAAGGGGATAAAATAATTCCTTTCGGTGACTAATGCGCAGTAGGAAATATGAGTGTGCCCGTGACTCGTTTTCAAAACATCCAGTAAGATATACTAAGACGACTAAGACCTAATCGTAATTGAGCGCGCCTACCAGGCTCTTGAATAAAGACATCAATTTTCGAATGCAGAAGTTAAAAGACCTACGAAAGCCTAATTTTGTTATCATATGAAAATGGCATAGATGGAGTGGAAAAAATATTCCATTTTAATTTTTTTGCGTATTGATTCTATGTATCTTACAAAAGCTATTTAAATGTATTTCAATTAATAGCGAATTACGGTTTAAAGATATTAAAAAGCTGTGACGTGTTATGACGTTTTTTTGTGATATTCGCAGTCTACGAATAAAATTAGTATGTTGCGCACTCCACCTTCCTGGAGGTAAAAATTTGTTCCCTAGTGTAATATTTCTTTCAATCGCAAAGCCTTCAGCGTAAAATAGGCCCTGGGACCGCCCGCGTTGCGGGCCTTGCGGTCGCGAACGCTACGCTAGTGGTGAGTATGTAATCTGAGGTTCCAGTGACGCTTATCAACACCACTGTCGGTTCGGCAGATTCCGCGATTACAAAAGACATGTCCTGGTCCAATCGAAACAAAAATCCTAATTCCTGCAAGAACACTACCACACGCAACAGAACACCACACAGACGGAACGAAATGAAATCAAAACAACTCGTTTCCTACAGCTGACCGCGTGAATACCCACAATGCATTGCAAAATTGTTGCCAACCGCGCATTTTCATGACTGCTCACGAATCATGGGATCCGGAATAACTTCGAAGTCTCAAAACGTTGGTGAAACGCACAGGGATCAAGTCGGCCTTGACTCCGCGGATCAGGATCACGAAACTCGGATCAACTACGAATTTGAGTGGGATGTTAGCAATTTGTTGTAGGTTTGGTCAATATAAATTTTTGAATTTCGGTTTTGCAGGAGTTGTGAATGAATGTAAGGATGTGTGGGATTTGGTGTTGGGAGCGGATGTCGTTGTATCTGGTTAGTGGTGGAGGACGGAATATTAGTCTGATTATTCTATTTTCAAGAAGGGTTATTTTGTTATGGTTTATGGATGTGGCGTGGAACCAGTTGGGTGGGCGTAGGTAAGGGCGGGACGAATGTAGATGTAGTAGAGGAATAGTTTTTTCTTGATAGAGAGGGAGTGGTGGATGAGGATTTGTAGCAGGGTATTTATTATACGCTGGGATTTGGTTGTTATATCGTACGGTGGGTCCATAGGAGTCTGTGGGAGAAGTGAACTTCTAGGTATTTTGCTGTTTGTTGCCAAGGGATGGGGTGTTGGGAGATTTGAAGGGGTGGGGGTGAGGACGGGTTGTCACGGAAGGAGAAAAGAACGGCTTGACATTTTTCGGGGTTGATTTGAATAGAATTTTCGCAGGCTCAGAGGTGGAGGTTGTTAAGGAATGTCTGAAGACGAGTGAGGGAGAGTGGGAGGGACTGGAGCGAGGAAAGGAATGCAAAGTTATCAGCATACAGGAACGCTTTGACACCGTGCAAGGGAGGGATATCATTTATATATAATGAGAATAGGATAGGAGAGAGCACGGCGCCATGTGAGACGCCGGCTTGGATGGGATAGTTTGAGGAGGATTTGGATAGGTGGCGGACGTAGAAGGATCTGTGGGATAGGTAATTTTGTAAAAGATTATATAGATGGGTCGGGATATGTGGGTGGAGTTTCATTAGTAGGATATTATGGGCGACGGTGTCATAGGCGTGGGAAAGGTCGGTGAAAATGACGGGAATTTCTCTTCTGGCGCGGAGTGGGGTGGCTATTGATACGGCGAGGTTGAGGGTTTGGAGAGCCGCAGAGCGGCCCTCTCGGAAAACAAACTGTACGGGGCGGATAATAGGATTTAGGATTGGGGTGAGTCTGAGGAGAATGATCTTTTCGAGGATTTTGCCAAGAATAGATAGCAAGCTGATGGAGCGTCAGTTGGGAGGGAGCCGATTATCTTTGCCGAGTTTGGGAAGCATGGTTACGCGGGCGATTTTCTAGGATAAGGGAAATAAGATAACGAGAAGCAGGAATTGTCAATTTTTGTTAGTAGGTCTATGGGAGGATGGGAGGACTCCGTCGGGCCCTGGAGTTTTGTTGTTAGGATTTGGGATATTTCGGTAGTATTGGTTGTGTATGGGTGTTGGGTATTTAAAGGCGGGTGTGGGATTCGAAGTTATTTCAGAAGGACTGTATGAAGGATGGGGAGGTTTTTGGGAAGGAAGTGCACGACCAGGGATTGGACGAAGGTCTGTAGCTTCGTTCATTGTTTGTTAAAGAAAACACGACCAACAAAAATCACTTAAACGGCACACAAACAACTTAAATTTCCCACAACGTTAGGACGATGAGGCGAATATGGTGCCAGAGCATGGACGTGCAGTGAGAAAGAGAGCTCTGCCTAGTGAGAAAGAGAGCTCGACTCTAGCGCGCGCCCTCTTGTGCGCATGCGCGGCAGTGCCAGTCGGTATCTGTTCAGAAGCAGGCTTCCCGCTTAGCTAGCGGCTCCGTTGATTCACTTGCGTGTAAACGGGGGGAAAATGAGTCAAAAAATCTTTTCTTTAGCGATTCAGTAAAAACTAGTGGTGCTACAGAATGGCACTGACTTTCCCGTATTAGTTTTCTATTTATTTTGGTCTCGGTTAGCTACTCGGACTTGCCACGTTCTCTCGCTAGCTTCCATCTATCGCCGCCCAAATACATTTTTTTGACATTTTCTTAATTTTTCGGTTTACTAATAGTAGAGCGGTCATATTATTTTAAAATTATTAAAGAACAGTAAAACCTCGTCCTAAATGATAAGTTTCTTTGGAAAGTTTGCAGCTGTTCTTAAAAAAACTGGCGTTTAAGCGCTACTCTAAATTCGAAATTTGAAGCTCTTTTTCACAGAGAATTTCTGAGTTTTGGAAAAACTTAATTTGAAGTCATGTTAAGTACTTTAACTCACAAATACAACAGTGTTTACAAATTGCTGGAAATGTGCAAATCAACGGCGTGAAAGATCTTTCAAAAAAATTACATTTGTGTATTTTTTGAAAAAAGGAAAAATAAAACAGAAATGAAATTTACGTCTTATTAAAGTGCAATTAGCACTATCCGTTTGAAATGTTTGAAGAAAACAATTGAGTCGTTTTTGAGAAAATGGCGTTCGAGCGTTCCTGAAAATGCGAAATTTGGAGCTAATTTTCACAGAAAACGATAGAGGTTTCGAGAAACATTATACGACAATATTTAAAGCATATCTACTCATAAATATAATAATGTGAACAATTTGTCGGTAGTATAAATATTAACGATATGAGAGACAAATAAAACATTACATTTTTGTATTTTTTGTAAAAAGAAAATAATAGCGCAATATGACGTTTATGTCATCTTATAGAGTATATTTAGTACTGTTCATAACATAAGTTTAATGAAACAAATTGGAGCCGTTTTTGAGAAAACCTTGTTTTTGTAACTTTTTAAAATTGCATATATTGAACGCAATATTGCGCGAAAAATGATAAAGCTTTCAAAAAATGTACATAACCCTAATAAAAAGTCACTATGGAGAACAAATTGTATTTGAAACAAAACTCTCTATATTTTCGTAGTTGTAGGAAGGCACAAAAAATCACACTTTTGCAATTTTCGAAAATTCAGTGTTAACCGTGAAAATTACACTTATGCCACTTTTATTAGTGTGTGTAACTCAATTCTCACAAGAAATTTAAAGAAAAAAATGTAGCCTTTTTTTGAGAAAATTTTAAATATGTCCGGATGGCTTCATGTAAAGTACCGCCAAATTTAGAAGAATGTTTTTCAATATTTCAAAGTTTTGAGCCACATGGACAGGAGTTTCTTCAATTTGGAAAAATTCCTACGCATGGTTTAGGCGCTAGTAGGGTACACATTCACCAGACTGATGGACGGACAGACGGACGTTAAAAAAAACAATGCTTTTTCGGTATCAGGGGACCCCAAAACGTTTATTTCCGTTGAACTCTCGAAATCGATTTTCCGCAGCATTACATAACTTCTCCTATTATATTACTCCGTATACGTATGTATATATGAATATTGAAAAATGGCACGCACAAAGACAGATTTTGTCGAAGAATAATTTGGGTATTCTAAGACTTCCAGATTCCCCTTCAGCTTCGCCATTAAAGAGAACATGTTGCATCATTCAACTGTTTTCATACTGCCCTCGTAACCACGATCCTCTCGATCCAGGCAAGTTATGTAGTATATGTCGAGCTTCGTATCGAAGGCAATAAGCTATAACGTATCAGAAACAACCTATATATTTTCATTCAGTGTACAGAAAAAAGAAAGTCTTAAGAGAGGGAGAGAGAGAAAAGTATGGTCTTAAATACCAATTACGTATTAAATTTTCTCATAAGGAACTCTCCTTACTGATGTATTGTACATCTAATTCTGTTTATTCAACTACTCAATGCTTGAACTAATTAAGTTAGCTCCAGTGAAATCTGTTTCTTCCTGCATCCTTCAGAAATGTGTAATATGTCACGAAGAAACGGTGAAACCAGCATTCAGTCTCTCGTATTTTGTACTCGTAGGAGCTGTGAATCATTCTCGCTGGCGCAAGAATGGAGAAGGACCATGAAAGGAAACCGCCAACCTGAGGTCGAGATGGTGTTCTGATGAATGAGAGTATCTTTCTCGTTAGGAGGCAACAAGAGCCGCCGATTGCGAGATTCCCATAGTCTCGTAGGGACATAATCCAAACCAGCCGAGGACTGTAAGAGAGCCTTGGTTGAAAATGCTTAGTGTAAAGTGAGGATTTCCTCCATGCACTTATATCGTATTGAAATTTAAAATGTATATAATAAAGGAGGCTGCTCTTAATAGCCCAGACATAAGCAAGAATTTCAAGTAATTATTAAAGAGTTTCAAATTTAATACAATTTTGAAACCCTTACTTGATAGTACATAAGTTATTATGACAATTACTTAAACTCAAATTTTTATGTGGTTTCCGAAGATTTTTTTTTATTTTGCATGTGAAGTTTGCGAAATACTTAGTATAAATATTGAGCCATAGTTTTGGCAATAAATAAATTAAATTAATTGAATTAAATAAAATAATTGCACTCTTAGCGCAATAATTAAACGTTTCGTTACATAATTATTCATAACATTACATTTTACATATGATCGGTACACAACAAAATTGAATAACAGCTTAAATGGCTCAGAGAAAAACTCTGCCAGTTCAGAGTTTTTAAAGAAACATGTAAACATCAATTTATTAAAGTCAATATTTCTATTATGGATGTTTTGGCCTCTGTTTTGTTTCGTTTGTGAATGAAATTGTTTTACAATCACAATTTTGTAAATGTTAAGGTGTGGAATGATAACTGAAATTGTCAGTTCCTGTTCGAACGAAAGCAAAGGAGTTTGCACTACCTTCATCTAGCAGAACATCTCTCACACGAGAGATGGCCTCCGCACCCTGTTTCCTATGCATTATTTGGTATTTCATTCTGGGAGAGGTGGTCAACCCGTGCGCTGTGGCTGTGGCTGTGGGGTCTGCCATCTCTTCCTGTCTCCTTTCGAGGCGAACTGAAGTTATTCTGACACAATGATGACTCTAAGCATTCAGGCTTTCAGACTCACACTTAGGTTTATTTGTTCAAATATTATTTGTAACATCGCTTTGTCAGTTAAATCTTAATTATATATTAACTAACACGGCTACAAAGTGTTATTTTCCTAGTTCTTGTTGAGTTTCAAAACTCTTTGATTATTTGGTAATGTATTGTTAAGTTGTAAATTGTTTGAAAATTTGTAAATAGAATACTAAATGTGTCCATAAATTAAATATTTTTCTTAAACATTACATTTCTGTTTCCTTCCGTAGGAATAGTCGATAAGTCGATTTAGCAGTGTTCAACGCAATTTTTGATACAATTTTAGTTATTAATAGTGGCGCACTTTTGACGCTTTATCGATAAGCGCTACAAAAAAAATATGATAGCAATTATGCTGGTTTACAGTATCTGAAATTGTGTTATTGTCGTAAGTGTTAATTATACGGTCAAATTTAAACAGTCATTTTATGTTATAAATTCAAAATCACGGCCATGAGGAAACATTTGTTCTGCGAAATTCTATAAATTTGCAACGCAGTATCTCACTTCACCAGGCTTCCCGCCTGGAAGTACGATCTAATGTCACTCGAACGAGCCCGTGTTGTCTATGAAGACAGACTCTCCGGCCCTGGCTACGAGATTATGTAGTCTCTTCTTTCTCGAAAATGCATTCTCGTCGCACGAGGTTCTCGTGGGCCCCACTCTCGTTCAGCTGTTCCTGCTTACAAGAACGAAAAATAATACAAATATTCTCCAAATACCGCCTTTAATGTCAAGTGTTTCCAGAAGCTGCCGTTACAAAAAACAGAATACTTCAAATTCTCTGTTGCCATTCATGAAAAATAGCAGGTCCTGCTTTCTCAAAAAAAATTTTTAGAAAAAAATGGGGTTCAAATGCTGCGCGGACCATTTCCTCGTTTCTCCGTGAAATCGTAGAAACTTACTATGAAGTCTGTGACGAAGGCATCGCGAGCCTCACACTACAATATGTTAATAGTATCAAGAGTTTTTGTGTTATGTTTAGTCTATACCTGCAAATATTTCATCTCTATGGCTAGTGTTGGTCACATCCTTCCAAAAATCGTAAAAAAGCCTATATCAAAAGTATTGAGAGAAATAACTTTGGCTCAGTATTACACGAATAAAAGTGTTTCGGTCGATCTTATACCAGGAAAATCATAGCGTCTAACATGTTATTCTAAAATTCAGTCGCGATGTTTGCATCTAAGGAGTATTGTGCCTCTTACTGTGCGGGTTCAGTGTATTTACATAAAATCCAGTTTTAATCAACATATGATAGCCACGGTGCTCGGCGACGTAAACATAAGCGATGAACACTGTCCAGAATTTATGAAAATTAATTAATTATGGAATTATTATTTTTATAACATATTCGTATGTACTAGTGTCTTGTGCGTAATATTGTCACATAAATTATAGTTTTTTGTAGATTATTCTAAATATCATGATATAGTAAAAAGCATTTTAAAAATAAAATGTTTGTTCATGAAAATATTGAGTTTATTAATAATCTCTGGGCGCGGAATTTTAATTGATTCTCCCGGCAGTCAGCCCGACCCCAGGTAATATTAGCCAGCTTTAGATTTCTCGATTAATCTTTGTACGATCACAAATGTAAATAATAGATAGCAACATTTTCTCCTCATGAAAATAACATCTTTCTTAGATAGAACTATCAGATTTGTTCAGTAAAAGATCCATGAATTTCCTTTATACCATCCTTCAAATTATTCTCGCTTAATTAATATGTGATCTAGTAAAATGCACTTTCTGCTACTGCAAGGAATGCATTCCATAAAAACTTATTTTCGAAAACATGCTACACTATTCTCTGTGGATCATCGAAGTCGCTACAAACGGCCTCAAGTACCAATTTTTCAGAAGGTTAATGAACATTCTACCCTTCGCTTTTCTTTTCCATATGCAGGATAATAGCATCATTCTCTCCCAAATCTTGGAATTACTTTGTGAAACAATTTCATGAGACAGTTGACGGCTACATGGGATACGGTATGTTTGACTCAGTGTTTCAATTACATTGTTGTTAGCAGATACGCACATATATGGGTACCTCCCATTTCTTCAATTAATCGTGTACCGATGCGGATGCCGATTTTTTTACCACCTGTTCTATAGAACGAGTTAATTGAGTACTCTATGCAAGCGAATGATATAATGCAATACTGCATTATTTACTTTCCTAGCGATCTCAAAGGAAGGACTGGGCTCTCAAAGTTATTACATTGTACAGAATCAAGGGAGTAGAAATTGTTTACACCTGACAAATTTTAGTAACTTGCAACATTTTCTTTGATAATTTCATAATGTGCAGCAACGGGAATCGTTTCTGGGTTTGGGATGATAGTACAATGGCGTGAAGCGCAATGTCTTTCTGTCAATGCTACCCAAGCGTCGAGATCAGGCATCACTAATCAATATATTTAATTTCTATGGCCCCCACTCACTTTCCAATTACTACCTGAGATGAGATAGCTCCCCGATTTTGATTTCATTTATTTCGTTTAAAAAACGTAAAAATTGAGTAACGTATGTGGGAGAAGAATAAACATGTGCACACTTTTTTGAGCTCCAGAATTCCGTTCTCATCCTTTTATTATATATAATTGAATGATTAATAAAAGTACCAACAGAGATAGATTAGCAACATTTGAAAACAAGAAATTTTCACTCGCGAGTTACAAAAAGCTCTATACATCGGTATGTGAAATGAAGATTCATTTTATAGTATTGCTAACAAAATAGCAACCCACGCCCTCGGCTCTACTCCTTACAAAAGGAGAGCTCAACAAAATTTGTGCATAACGAAGCTACATTTATTTCCAAAAGCAAACGATGGAGACATTTCAACATTTGCACAATGGATCAGGAAAACAGGACGAAATAAGCGATCCGTGATGTTCAAGGGCCCAGAACCTGATGTCGATTACTCTTAAAGTCGATTTTGTCTTTTAAAATTCTACAACATAAATAATAACTCATTAAATATCATTGCTAAAAGATATAACACAACTTCTGAGCAATAACACCGCGTTAAAACTTAGGGAGTAAGTTTCAGGCTGTTTTCAAAATTATTGGATTCTAATACCTATTTAAAAAAATTCTTTTTCTACGGTGGGCACAAGAAGATTTACATTGTTATAGTAGTTTCTAAGAGTCTCAGCGACACGATGTTAACGACGAGAAAGGCACGTCAGATGAACCAACGTACAGAACTTTTATAACAGGCTCCGTTTTAACAATATATGGTACAGCATCACTGAGAACTGATAGATTGTAATAAGTCACATCACAAGAAAGCTTAAGAGTCGTTGAAAAATTATGCAACAGAATGATTTACTCAATCAAGTATTTGTATATTAAGGAGAAATGACCTGCTATATCTCTCATAGCACCAAAAACGGCAATGAATACGCACTGTGCTGAGGCTTCTGTGGTTTTGCGTAAGCAAATTCGAATTTTTTCGTCCCCCGAATTTTAGAAATTACATCTTGAAAAACGCTATAGCACGTAGTTCTTGCGTTTCTCCGGTTCTCACTTGTTAATGTAAAAATCTCTGAAACTGCCAATTATTAAAATACCACATGTGATGTCGGAAAATTCCAATGCGAAAAACGAGTCTTTAGAAAATGTATCACTTAAACGCATTTGTTTACCTATATTGCTTGTAATCATTTGCTAATTTAACGTCATATATACTTCACTCTCTCTGTACGTCGCGTTATTTGAATATATCTCACAATGGGTTTTTTCTTTGCGGAAACACACTTTTTCGAACATAAAACAAAGGAACTGCTATCCTCACAAAAACTATGACTGTCATTCCATTTAAAATACGACACAGATGTCACAGATTATGTTTACTTTCTAATATATTGTAATATGATTTAAATTTGGTCTCGAAAAAATAGTATTTACGCTTTCATTGCCCACGCTTGATAAGCCACTATCATATATTTGCATTAATCATGATAATATCTTTTCGTTAATTTTGCCCTTCTTTGCTCATGCGTAATGTAACTAATGTAGTAATTGTTTTTTACTCCAAACGTAGCTGTTACGCCGGGTAGTTTTAAACAATATTTGATATTATGGATGATATTTCTTGGTTAAGGTATACGACTACTTACCATTTACGTTGCTGCGTATCGTTCATACGAAGCGACAATTTCTAGTTATTTTAAATACGTACACTTGGATTGATAGCAATATCATCCTTATTATGGTGAAAAATATAACATGTATTTCGTCAATATTAAATTACACAACCTTTTTAAAATTTGAACTCATTCTGATGAATTTTTAACATATAAAAATGACCGTCTTTTTGCTCTATCAAAAAAAGCAATTTCTGATTTAAGTTATTTTTCTTTCAAATTTAGAAAAATAGCTTTATCTCTTACAGAAGATGTTTTTGCGCTCTTCGTATTTCTCAAATAATCGCGTTCCGGTGAAATGAATGTCCTAGACTTCCGCGACGTTTTCTTTCTTCCTTCTTTAAATATTCCTCCACCGATTTTCCCTGTATTTTATAACGCATTCCCTAACATTATATTACTGATACGAGCGACTATAAAAATATATAATTATTAAACCATTCTATTGAAAATGATTAAACAAAATATACCGAAAAAATTACACTTCCCTACACAATTACCACGGGTGGGTGCCTAAACACGATTAGTTTTTTTCGCTTGAATGAAATAATTCCATTATGTCCATATTAAATAAAGGCACTAATTGCTATCATCAGCCCAAAAACCAGAATTGTATTTCCTGAGAATTTACTTTTGAAGACCACTTGAATATTAACTTACATAAAATTGTCGGCACAACTTCTAACATTATTAAATAATTCTCAAATTAAAATAACGATTTTATTATTACTAGATCACGAAATGTATCATTATAATGCTCCTTATATTATCAACGTAAGATCTGCTATCGCGATCCCTCTCGACACGACTTACCACGTAAATTTTCAATCCTGTCGGCTCGGCGTCTGTTATCAAAAATAATGTTTTTTCTCTTGGCATTCGGATATCTTCCACTTTCCACTTTCATTATTATTATCTTCCCGTGCGGCAGTATATCCTGTACTCATTGCGCTGCTTGAAATGCCAAAGGTTCGGCCGTACGCTACAACTCTGCATGACAGCCCTTTATGCGTCAAGTATGGCAGGGCAGAACACGGAGAAGAACCTTACGCTACAGCATTGACCAGTGTGAACTGCGAAGGAGACCATGCGGCAAACTTTAAGGAATGCCCTACCCTTTTGAAGAAGAGAGATCCAGAAAATTCGAGTGAGCGAGGTATCCTTTCCCGAGGCCAAACCTCGTTACTTGGCGAGAAACCTTCTAGATTTCTCTCAGTCTTTCTCCAGTACAGTGATGAAGCCTGTGATCGAGCTGTCAAACCAACACTTTACCATGTTTGTGTGACGCAGCTTGTCAGGTCTCCTTTGAAGAATTGACTCAAACCACCAACTTTAACGTTCCGTCAGTAATCAAGCCCATGAAACACCTAATACAACAAATTCCCAAATTCGTGCACCAACGAAATCGGTTCCAAAATTTATCTTCTGATCTCGGTCACACATCTCAAGGGACCAAGATTCCCCTCCCACGCTGGCCTCCCTCTTCAGAAGAGATCAGGACGTCTCTGCTGTCGACGAGGACCTGTCTGCGAGTGCTCAAAGCACTTTTCAGGAGGAGAGGAAGATAAAACCATTTTAACCATGGCTCTCTCGTGGAACATATATGGTTTCCGTTCCCATCGAGAAGAGTTAAGGTTAATAATCTCCCGTCATGACCCGTTTATTATGTGCTTGGAGGAAGATCATCGTTTACGTCAACATTCCCTCTCCCTTCGCGGATTTCGCATCGGTTCGACCAAGATGACGGGCTTGGCGCTCATGATGGTGTGGCAGTATTTATACGCGACTTCTTGCTCTCAGAGCAACATATCATCCGAAATGATCTCCAGACCGTGTGCGTACGGCTGAATTTACCTTCATCTCCGCTCCCTCTGTGCAATATATATCTTCCACCCGCATGAAGCGTATTACAGAAACAATTTGAAGATGTAATCTCCCAGATGCCCCAGTCTTTCCTTGTTGTTGAAACTTCAATACCCACAATCCCGCTTGGGGTGGCACAAAATCCTGCCCGAGGGTTACTATTCTCGAAAATATTATCGACCAGCTCGGAGAGCATGTGCGGGGGCAGTGCGGGAAAGGTGAAGGCGACATGCTGTGGGCTATTTCTTCTGTGGTAGAATTTGAAGGAACGTGTGAATTTGAATGTGATTTACTTTAATATGAACGAGTATGTTCCCAATTTTAGGGTGTTTCTTCCCAATTTTAAATGTTTTTTCCAGATTTGAATCTGTTAGGTCTCGTATTGAATTTGAAAAGGTATACTGTATATTACCTTAAAGATAATGATTTTGTAAATCGCTTAACTCAGAAAAAAAAATCGACTTATGAGATTCCGATAGAAATCTTGAAACACTATCTAGTGGACTCTGGAAAAAGCACTCGAGTGGTCTGCAAAATGACTAAAAGAAAGCACGTTTGTCAGCTTGTATAATTGTTGTACTATGCCAGGACTCTTTAGAAAGGGAATAGGAAGCAAAGGGCTGCCCTCAGAACTCAGAGCGGAGGGTGAAAGCAGTAGCAAAAGCGGTGACTTACAGGTAACGGAGAGTAGAGGTGAAGGGACTGAGGCTCAGTCGCTCAGTTTCACAAGAGTTGGCGCAATTTCTCTGTATATCGCGGAAGAAGCATGCGCCTCTGGCATTAATAGTGATGTTTAAAACAGCATTCGAAGAATTGTATTGAACAAACTGACAAAAGCAGTGTCATTGATGTCACTGTAGTGCCTTTGGCTGGGAGATCCTAGGGCTCGAATCCTGACGATGGCAGAATTTTCGACATTAATTAGAAGTGAGTCGAGTTCAGCCTGTCTGGAGGAGGATTCTAGCGGCCGACTGATCTGGACTGTAGTATTACGTGGTTTCTCCGCATACGAATGCCGAAGCAGTGCCATTACAAACGGGCCACGGACCGCGTGCAATCTTTCCTCCTTCTTCTCCTCCTTCTTCTTCTTCTTCCTTGTCTTTTCTTCACCCCTTACTTTTACATAAAATCATATGCACTACACTATCACACTTGTCGAGAGATTAGAGCGTGTCGCGTCTGGGACGGTGCCACGCTGGTGGGAGATACCTGGTGGGGGAAACCCCGCAAGTCAGCGTACTGCTGCCCCGGATCTCGCCATCCAGGGGGGAAGATCAACACCGCCTTTCGTAGTGCATGTGTAAGGGGTTCGGATAGCACAAAGAAGAGAAAGGAAAAGTCGCGCGAGCTCCGTGAATCGTTTGTTAGGGTACTGCTCCAGAATTCGCCTGATGTTTATCACAGAAACCATTGAAGATTACCGATCAGAGCACCCAGTTGCTAGAATTCTCCTCCAGACAGAGGCTGAACTCGACCTAGCAATACCAGACGAATGGCAGAGCAATGCCCTAACAAACGGGCCACGTTCTGCGCGCGATCTTTCCATTCCCTTCCTATCCTCACCCTCTACACACACTTACATGCGGGGAAACCGGCTGGGGTGGTGCTCCGCTGGTGGGAAATACCTGGTTGGGGAGCCCCCTGACGGTAGGTCGGCGCCGGATCTCGCCATCCGGCGGCGGAAAATCACCACCACCTCCTCCCGAGGAAAACATACACCACACTTATGGGGAATAATGACCTTGACGTGCCTGGACTCACCAATCAATCGACCTAGCTGTATAGCTAGTGTCGAAAATCCTTCCACTGTCAGGATTCGGATCCTAGGATCTCACGGTCATAGGCTCAGCAGTGTCTAACTTAAGCAATGTTCGAAAATTCAGAGAGGTAAACGAAAATGAGAACAGCGCTATTATTTTAAACACCCCTTGTTCTATGGGGAGGAAAAATTGGAAAACGAAAATTATTGGAGCGGATTTAAGGAAAATATAATTTTCATTAACTTTAAGCAGAAATTGCGCGAAAACTATTGTTGGTTTTTCAATAAATTGTACGTGTCATGTTTTAAAGATATGATTTTGGTTTTCGCCTTTTATTAATTTATTTACGTCAGAAACAGAAACTGTGTGTGACTTGCTATGGGGAGAAGTTAGTATGAAGTTACGTTTACGTCCAGAAGCAAAACAAGGGGCCATCTTAGCATTTGCTCGAGGATCAGGGAAACTGGACGAAAATCAGAAGCTGAAGTACAATACTTGTTACAGGATCTTTACAATTATACAATCCAAATGATATATAAAACATTAAATGTCATTGTTAAGAGTAATATTACTTTCCTTTTGGATGTTCGGCATAGTTTCTAATTGTACAGAAACTGTTGTGCAGCAGAAAAGATTTTTACTTGGGACCAGAGGTGGATTTACGCATAGGCATAGTAGGCACGTGCCTACGGCGGCAAATTTTCAAGAGCGGCAAATTTCCAAAGGCGCAAAATTTTCTTGATATTTTCTAAAACAAATTTTGGTTCTCTAAAAACTATAACAGCATAAATCATATTTCTATTTTAAAAATGATTTAAACGAGACTAAAGCCGCCCCCTCAACCTTTGATTTATAAATTAAGTTTGAATTTCAAATGGGGACATTTTCAATGTTACAGAATACACGAAAAGAATTCGCCAACGACTTCTGATTGGTTGATTGATCAGAAAGAATTACATTCTTAGAGTAAGGAGTTTGAAGTAGCCAATCAGAAATCGCTGACGGGTTTCGCCATGCATTCATATTGCGCTATATAGAAAGTAGCGACATCTATTACTTCTTGAGTTAAATAAATAATAATAATAAATAATAATAATAATAATAATAATATTTATTGAGTCACATATACAATTACAATCGTGAATGACGAGTCAATATGACGCCTTGGGTGGAGAGAGCGAAGTTACATTACTGTTCAGGAGCAAACAAGGGGCCATCTCAACATTTGCTCAAAGGACCAAGGAAACTGAACAAAACCTGATCGAGATGGCGTTAGTTCTAGAAGACGGATCTGGAAATAACCCTTTTCTTTCTTTTGTTACTATTGTTGTGTATCGTTTATTTTAGGAGCCTGCTGAGTTAAAATGATATTTTGAAGTTTTAAAATGAGTGATTGTCGAAAAAGGTTCAGCGGAAGTCAATATGCAAAAATCCGAAAAGAAAAGGAAGAGAAATGTCAAAATGAAATTGATAAGACAAAAAAATAAATGAATTCTGTAAACCTATATGTGAAACTGATCACTGCTGCAGTTCATTCGACAATTCTATTACTGAGTTAGTATAAACAAATAGATTAGATAACATATTTAGTTTTCAGCTTGTATATGTTTTCCATGTACTAATAACTTGTGATAAATAAATGTTAACATTAATATATTTTTAATGCAGAGTTGTGTTACTAAAATATTCTCAAAATGCAAAAAATGTTTAGTACAATGATTAGAAATTAAATACTCTTGACGTGTTGTTGTATTCGTTAAAATAAACTATATGTTAATATAGAATTTAAATAAATTAGCATAAAACATGTTACTATAATTATGTTACTAAACATTATTTTATATAATATGTAATAATACATATAATATTTTGACTCTTTTATTTATTCAGGGTTATCACTGAATCTACTAATGGACTGCAAAGTTCCAAACAGCTAAAAATGAAGTGGTTCCTCAAGCAATTGAAAATATAACTGCGATATGAGTCGATGATTCAACCGATGTAAATAGTTTAAGCATTTTTTGTATAATTAATTAAACCTTTATATATATTTATATACATATATTATAATCTTTCTAGAATATTTGTTTATAATATTACAATTCATTATTATAATAATTTATTATTTTCTTTTTTAATTAAATATGATTTCTACTGAATGTATACAACTGCAAGAATATAAAATTGATGAAACCATAACTGCTCGTTTTTGTTGGAAAAGCGATCCAGCTTTGTGGTCTATTAATGAAGCTACACGTAATGATGTTGCCAAGCATGGGTTCGAACAAAACAAAAACGCTGACTTTTCTAAATCAAGAAAAGAGTACAATTATGGAAAAGTTCGTTCCTTAACGTCAAATATGTTTGAGTATACGCATATCAGCAAGGAAAAAATGCCTCGCAAGTAGCTTGTTTACTCTGAGTGCAATGGAACTGTTTTCTGCGCTGTTTGTCTATTGTTTTCAAGCAATTCAGAAGTAAGAACAAAATTATCATCGGAGGGGTTCAATGATTGGAAAAATGCGCATACCAAATTAAAAGAACATGAGAATTTTACATGTCATAGAAACTGTACGTCCGTATTGAAAAATAGACAGCGGACTGAAAACCAAGTGAATAAGCAGCTGCTTGAACAAGTTGAAACCGAGGCAACTTATTGGAGGAATGTTCTTGAGCGTGTCATTTTAGTAATAAAAACTCTTGTTTCAAGAGGGCTTCCTTTGAGAGGATATGTCGAAAAGTTTGGAAATAATCAATATGGTAATTACATGATGTTGCTTGAGTTAATTTCGAAATATTACCACTTCTTAGCAGATCACATACAAACATTTTTTAACTGCGGAAAACGAAATACATCGTATTTATCCACCACGACGGTTGAAGAACTAATAGGTATATTAGCTAAAGCAGTTAAAGATGAGATTCTTCGAAATATTCGAAGTGCCAAGTATTTTCTCCATAATTGTGGACTCTACACCAGACATAGCACACGTGGATCAACTCGCTACAGTTATTAGACATGTGGGAAAAGATGGTACACCAAAAGAGTCATTTTTAGAATTCCTTTCAAACACAGGCCATAAATCAAAGGACATGTTCGACGCTGTAAGTAATTTTATGGAGATTAACGAACTGGACATTAATAATAGTAGTCAGACCTACGACAACGCGTCAAATATGTCCGGTCTTTACACAGGTCTTCAAGCCCGTATGAAAGATGCAAAGGCTCTAATTGAATTCATCCCCTGTTCTGCTCATTCTTTAAATTTAGTTGGTACAAATGCAGCTGAATCATACACTGAAGCATGGACATATTTTCAACTTCTACAAAATTTATATAATTTCTTTAGTGCATCTTATTCAAGGTGGGACATACTTTAAAATTTGGTAGATGAAGGATCCAGTACATTCTCTTTGAAAAGTCTTTCAATTATACGCTGGTCAGCTCGAGATGATGCATGTCAGGCTCTAAAACATCGTTGGCAAAATGTTTTAGATGCCCTTCAAATTATATCTAATGATTCTACGCAAAATCCCTCAACGCGTGCAGAAGCTAATGGTCTTATTGTTGCTTTAAATCGACGTGAAACTGCTATTATGACCGAGGTTTGGAGATTCATTTTAGACCGCTTAAATGCGTCGAACAAACAACTGCAAAAAGTCTAAATCGATTTACGTTCCGTGGTTGGTATTTAAACTTTGCCTGTAGAACTTTTAAAAACGAACAAAGACAGTTTTGAATTTTTTGAAGAGAAGGGTAAGAAGCTGTCAAATACTGAAACGTACGAATCGGAAAACAAAAGAAAAAGGAAACGTAAAATGCATTGTGATGAAACTAACGAGAATGCAACAGAACTGACCGCTCGAGACAGATTTAAAATCGACACTTATTTGGTTATTGTTGATAAATTACTTGCAGAATTGAATAAGAGACATGAAGCGTATAAAGATGTATATGGCCAATTTAAGGCTGTCATTGAAATAGAAAAATTATCTTTGATAGATTTTGAAAATGCAGCGATATTTTTTGATCACAATTTCCCCAAGATCTTGAAGAATCGCTTTTTTTCTGAGCTTATACATTTAAGTTCGTATTTAAAAATCCTTGACGAAGATGTTAAGCCAACGAATCCTGCAGCTTTATTAAAGTGGTTACGGAAAGAAGAATTAGAATGTATTTATCCTGAGGTTGACATTGTACTTCGATTTTTTTTTATGTATTCCGGTGGCCAATTGCACAGCAGAACGTTCATTCTCTTGTTTAAAAAGGATTGAAAATTATTTGCGTTCTACAATGACAGGGTATCGACTGAACTCCTTAGCGTTATTGTGTATCGAAGAAAATTATCTCAGCGTTTTAGATTATAGTATAATTATTGATGAATTTGCTCACCAAAAGGCACGTCGCAAAATTTTACATCAATAGACAAATTAGCTGAATTAATAAAACGTTATTTCAACTGTATAAAAAAAACATCCAAAGAGTTAAATGTTATATTCCTTGTTTATATTGGTAAATCGAAAATTATAAAAACTGTTACAACGTCGTAATATTCGAAGCGTTCAGTTGTAAATAAAAATCTATCATATTAATATTTAATACAAGCTATTTATTTGTCTACTTCATTAGATTTTATGATTTCAGAAGTATATGAATCTGAAAGTAAGGCCCGTTGACGAAAGAAAACTTGTTGCAATTCTAGTTGTCATGTTTCCTTTTAATGTTAACGTTTCAGTGTTGAAACGTTAATAATGTTGAACGTTACTTGCTATGAAGATACAGTTTATATCCAAAATAAGCTAATACAAAAAATTTATTTAATTTATGAAAACAATGTGCAAAATGTAATGTTACTTTTAAAGTTAAAACGTTCAAATTAATGAGGAATTGTTACTGAAACATTACAATTTGAAGAGTAACATTAATTTTAAACAGGGGCCGGCAAATTTAATGTGCCTTCAGGCGGCAAAAATATTAATCCGCCCCTGCTTGGGACTTAAACGTTTGTATCGATATTAATTGTTTAATGACATCTGGCAAGGTGTTGTAAAATAATGTACTAGTATTATATGTGAATTTTTTGTAGTGAGCTGTTGATACTGTTACCTGATGAATATGATTACTACGTCGAGTGTTGTAGTTATAGACAACGGCGTTTGCTAAAAATATATTCCCACCCTTAACTAAGTCAATTTTACAAAAACCACTGATTCATATATGAAAAGACAAAGAAATGGTGAAATACCTAGATTAATAAAGAGAGGCTTACAAAAATCACGTGGATGGGATTTGCTTATTATTCGTATAATTATTTTTTGTAATCTAGAGGTCTGGGAGCTATAAGATGTATTTCCCCATAATATTATGCCATATCTCAGGCGGGAATGATCATTCGCTTAATATACCCAACGAACAGTGTGGAGGCTGGCTGAATTTGAAAGAATTCTGAAAGCATAACATAAAGAACTTAATTTAGTGTTTAATTCATTTAAATGGACGTTCCATTTAAGCTTTGACTGAATTGAAAGACCTAAAAGTTGTGTTACCTTAACATCAGTCAATGGTACACCATTCATTTTCAGTGAAGAGCAAAGCTGTTTATTTGAAATGGAGAACTGCATTGAAACAGTTTTATTTTTATTTACTATTAATTTGTTATTACGGAACCAATTTGAAATATCTGCTATTGTACTATTTACGGTTTCTTTATTGCAAAGAATATTCGTATCATCCGCAAAGAGAACTGTGCTTCCGTTTCTAATCGTCGAGGGCATATCGTTTACGTATAGTAGGAAGAGAATATGGCCTAAAATCGATCCCTGCGGAACTCCACATGCAATTGGCAAAGAATCAGATAGGTGTGTACATAATGCACCATTATTCCTGTAAGGTATTGCTACTTTCTGAGATCGTTGTTTAAGATACGAACATAACCAATCTAGAGCAACACCACGAATTCCATACGAAGGTAATTTTGAGAGTAAAATGTTATGATCAATGACGTCAAAAACATTTGAAAGATCTAGAAATATTCCAATAGATGCTTCGTTTTGATCCATGGATGAGGCGACATCTTTAAGAAAAGAAAATATGGCTGTTTCAGTAATTTTGATTTTCGAAACCCATGTTGGCAATCTGAAAACGCGTCGTGCTTTCTAAGAAATGTTTCCATTCGTACGTAAAAACATCTCTCTAATATTTTTGAAAAAAACGACAAAAGAGAAATGGGCTGATAATTTTGAATTTCATTTTTGTTGCCTTTTTAGAAAAGCGGCTTAATCATAGCTGTTTTAAAAATATCTGGAAAAATTCCTGTACATAAGGATACATTAAATGTCTGAGTTAACGTGTGTATAATGGCGGGCGCACAAGCCTTTAACAAACAATCCGGAAATTCATCTAAACCGGCTTAATATTTATTTTTTAGTCTACCGATTATTTTCAGAATTTAATGGGAAGAAGTTTCGGAAACAAACATCGTGCCTAAAATTTTTGGGGAAACGACGGATGTCGAATTTTGTGGCTGAAGACCCGTACTGATATCGGCAACAATTCTCGAAAAGTATTGGTTAAAGAGGCTAGCCACTGTTGCCGGATCGTTCACATTTCTATCGTTATCTCTTATAACAACATTCTCTAAAAGTTTTTTAGTTGATTTGTTCGATTTTTTTACTATATTCCACATTGCTTTTGTTTTATTGAGTTCAAAATATCCTGGTCATGTTTCATGATTTTAGCCGGCCGTATGACTTTTCTTAACAATGATTTGTATTTTTTAAAGTACAGGAGGAAACCTTGACAATGGCCTGAAAATGGGTCTAGCGGCAATGCCTTCATCGTTCATTCGTACACACGAGAAGAATTTTTTTTAAAAAGTGGTGCTTTTTTAAAATTTTTTTAAAATATGTCTACATTTCACACAAAGTTACGCGAAATCACGGATATTTTCGAAAATTGTGTATGACCTTATTTCAAGATGTCTTTAAAGAACAGATTTTATTAAGGGAAAAATTCTATCTTTAAATATTTCAGTGGAAGGAAGAAGCCATTTTTTTGATGTTTTGTAACGTTCGAAAAATTAGGGGTTTTGACGAAAATGCGACCTGCGCCATTTTTTAAAGTGTCTTTTACACTACCCGAGAACTAAGTTTAATCAAAAAAATTTGAGCCATTTTTTAAAAACTGTTGAAAAAATAAAAATGACTTTTGTAAAGTACCCCCAAAAATTACATATCCGTTTCAAACTTGTAAGACCTCTAGTTCCTTTAAATCGATCGAGGAATATCAATTCCGGAGAAAATCGGCTGAAATGTTTTGGCGCAAGCGTTGACCACCAACAGGCAACGGACAAACTTTAGGTGACAATTTTTCAGTATCAAGGACTCACAAAACATGAGTTCAGACCACACAATGTGCTAGAGGAAATTATTTTTCTATAAATAGGAACAAGATTTATTCACCTCTTCTTTTCCAAGGTCCAGCAATATGTTTTGCTGGCGAAGACATACAATTCCAATAAAGGATAATACTATAATATTCCAATTCCAATAAAGTAGTTGCATAGTACAATACTATTATATTATGTTAAATATTCAATATTTATCCGTTTTTTGATCAATTACCAAAAACGTATGTATTGTTTGCCTAGGGCCCTTGTGTTGGTAAGTCTGATCCTGATCATGTATATGGGGGTTGCCAAATTTTGGAATAGGAGTAGTTTTTAACAATATTTTCACTATTTTTAACAAATACATATCTCACGTAAAACCTATTTTTTGTCACAATTTTCTTTCAGATAAATATTTGTTTATTAGTAATTTCATTATCTGTATGTCTTACCATAGTGGAAAGACTATCTTTTCTCTATGGTCTTCCCCAAATTTCTAGGGAGAAAGGTGGCAAGTATCCAGTCCTAGCTCCCCTGACATCCATTAAGAGATGATGATTTTACATAGAAGCAAAAACATCTATTTTCACTGAAGCAAGAATTAAATAAATATAATTATGAAGTTCAAATAATTTTCCACAAATAGCTTGTTTCTCTGAATACTTTGTATGATGATAAAAACATAACATGTTGCCCTGGGCAGTAAGTTTCAGTTTAGGCCAGATATCTTGGGTGTTTGTGAACATCAAAAAATTATTGGTATTCATCATCATGAGAACAAGATAAAAATTAGGGCTTGAGCTTGCACCTCAAAAAACTGTTCTTATTCATTTTATTCAAAGAAACATTCTACCAGAGGAAATAGATATCTGTATTGGAGACACCAGAATAAAATCTGCTGAATCTATACGATTCCTGGGTCTAATATTTGACTTGAAAAACATTTATTATACACATAACATATATACAAGAAAAATGTTGTGGAGCAATAAATATTATTAAATTTCTCAGAGGTACATGGTGGGGAGCAGAGCCTGTTACTTTACTAAATTTTTATAGGAGCTTTGTCAGATCTATAATACATTATGGCTGTTTTGTTTGTTATCACAAACAAAAACTTTTTAAGTGCAAATTAGAAAGGTTACAGTACACAGATTAGCATTACGAAACAGGAATAGTACTACCACTAATGTTCTGTTGGCAGAATCTAAATTAATGAGAACTGAGGATTGTGTGACATATTTATGTAATAAATTCTTAATTAAGAGTATCATGCACAAAAATTCTGTAACATATGAAATGATTAAAAATTATTATAAGAATATAAGTGATAAAAGGAAAAAAGTTCATCTTTTACAACAATGTATAAAAAATGAAATATGTCAAGATAAAATATTTTTTGCTGATAAAATTTTTTCAATGTATAAGTTTAATTAAGAGACAATATTGTACAAGGTAGACAAAGACAAAGAATATGGAGACTTGTTAGTACAAGCAAAGAATTCTAATGAATTATTTCAAAATTCAAAACTTAATTCACAAGCAATGTCCATTTTCACTGATGGAAGCGAAGTTAAGGATGCCAAAGCAGTTGGAACTGCATGTGTCTGTCCAGATAGTAATATACGGGTCGTTAAAAGTGTGCATCCATATGCATCAATTTTTGCAGCAGAATGTACAGCCATTAGAGATGCAATGGACATAGCTTCGGATCACAGAGACAGAAATGTTCATATTTATACTGACTTCCTTAGTGTGCTTTTAACTTTAGAAAAAAAGACAGTCAACATAAGGTCTAACTATTATTTACTAAATATAAAAAAGAAGTTAAAGAAATTTCAGGCACATAATAACTATAAGGTTAATATTATATGGATACTTGCACGCAAAGGTATTATTGAAAATGAAATGGCTGACATGTTGGCAAAAAATGCTACCTAATATACCTTCAAAACTGAAAATACCTCATACAAACTTATATATCTTTGCGAGCAGTGCTAGAAAGGAAACGATCATAAGTATTAAGCAAGCAGCTAACACCAAAGGCAAGGAATATTTTACATTGTTTTATAAAGGAGAAAAACCTTTGTTTCATGAGAAATCTATTGAGAGATATTTTGCTTCAATGATGAACTGAGGTAGAGATGGTCATTATAGTTTAAACTCTTCATTTTTTAGAGTTAAATTGACATCTGAACCAACATGCCTGTGTGGATACTATACTCAGGATCTAAACCATGTAATATGGCAATGTACAGTATACACAGAAGAAAGGGAATATTTAATTAAAAGACTGAAGAAGATGAAGATATTTTTACCATTAGATGTCAAAATGTTCCTCAGCCAACCCAATAGTACAGGTATGAAATATGTATATGAATTTCTATTATCATGCAAAAAAAAAAGTATTAGTTTAAAGCAAGAAATTGAAGTAACGCTGTGAAATTAATACCTACTGATTTAATGAAAAATAATTAATGTATTGTAAAATACAAAATCTGTGTATGTATAAAAAATTCCTTATGTACAAATTAAGAAAAGCAAATAACTTCCTTTTGGAAGTTGGAAAGCTTTAATAAATTAAATTTTAAAAAAAAGAGAGAACAAGATAAGTAGTAAGAACATAAACAAAACAAAAGCTAAGACTAAAGATAGGTTGTTTACAATTTGTCCAACAATATTAAGAAGGTGGATACCACTAAAATTTCGTACCTCTCCCGTAAATGTTCTGATTTGCTAACTGTAATATAATGAAGAATATTAGACACCCAAATATTGTTATTAAACTATCATTTCTTCTTCTTCTTCCTCGCGAATAGGCCACATTGGACCACGCGTTCATACATTCTACATTTACCGTGGCTCAGTCTCATATATCGCGGTAGCAGGTGTATGTGTCACCCAATTGGGGGGGGATCAGTATTTTCTACTGAATCCAATTTTTATCCCCCAGGGCTGTTAGCTCTGGGGGTATGAAAGATGAAATGATGATGATAATGAGGGGTGAAAGGACGACACACTCATACAAACACACACAAATACACCCATGCCCGAGGCGGGACTCGAACCCGCGATCTTCTGGTCCGAGACCACTCCGGCACTACTGCCTTAGCGATCTCGGCCATCTGATCGGCAAACTATCATTTATATATACTAATTTCAACATTAGAGGTCTATTCTTCACTGAGTAGATGTTACCTGACCAAAGGATGACAAAAGTGATACATTGTATTGTAATTCAGTCAAATCAGAGGTGATGTAATTGCCTAAAATTTTGTAAAATTATCCCTTCGGTTTAAGTTCTATTTTATTGATACATTAAGAAGCTATTGTTACCAAGGGATTTTGAAGAATCATGTTAACTGAAAAATATTAGAAATTAAAAACAAAACAAACAAAATTTCAGCTGATTGACTTCATCAAACCAAAAGACTAAAACTTGTTTACTTTGATGCCATGAATTTTATAATTTAATTTACATTTATTACATTCATATTTGATAATTAAAAAAATTATATCAATGATTCTTGTGATATTATTTTTACACATAATTGCATGTAATGATATTGATGTATGTACATAAATTGCTCAAACGACACTCCCTCTCCCACAATCTCAATAATGGTTTTAGTCCTATTTCTCAACAATCTTCAGTGAATGCTGCATATGGTTCCTGAATAAAATTTATTACTTCAAATAAAAATCTTGTAAATTGAATTAAATTTAGACACGTGAATCCATATTAGAAAGAAGATTAATGAGCAAGTTTTCACTTATTAAATTCATTTACTTTATGAAGCTCAAGAAAGTAATTGTGTAAGTAACATGTTCACGAGAGTGAAGATTAAGAAATTCTTAACTTATCGAAAACAAGGAACACAGTGAAAAGTGTCATTGGGATAGTTTCCTTAAAGATTTATTTTATACAAACTGCACATGGGCAATATGAATATAAAATGGTCATAAAACATTCAATCTATGTTCATTTCTGAAACAGCTGATCACATTTTAACTTATATTATACTAAAAAATCAAAAACAATTGTTCCATAAAACGTAATACAATATTTTAAAAATACTTTCAAGGAATTTCATATGTTACCATGGTAAAATGTAAATAATTGAATAATCGTAGAATATGAAGTAAAAGATAAATAAAAATAGGAATATACTAAGTTTGTTTTCCAAGAATATATATTGCGACTGTTGAAAGTTTTAATTCTTATTTTCTTCAAACCATATATAACTTCTGATAGTATCTAATCAACTCTAGATAAATGACAATTGCAGGATTGGGCAAAATACTTTAAATGTAGTATTTAAATACTTCACATTACTATGTAAATTAGGTATTTAAATACATACTCAAAACACATTATGTTTTGATAGCTAATACATATGTATTTAAAGTATTTGAAATACACAAAATACAATTGTTTTTATCTTTTTTTATTACAACAATATATTGTAACTGTCAATTACAATAAATTAATAATTGACAGTCCTACAAATTTCTGAACAATAACTATAATATTTATGTATTTTTAAAGTAAAAAAATCAACAATAGTAAACAAAACATTTCAGGCACATTTCAGGTTATTTATGCCATTAACTTTGGAATTGAGGCAAAAATAAGAGCCACGGAATTTATTTTTATTGAAGTATTTCTTTTTTGTATACTCATATTTTACGTATTAAAATATACCTCCAAAATACAAGTCCAAAAACCTCAGAAACAAAAATTTTCAAATAAAAAAATATGTTAAAAATTTATGCATTTCACTTTCAAGTATTTATATACTTTCAAGCCCTGAACAGTCATATGACTTCTGTATGCATATTCTTCCTAGATTTCACAGTTAATCTAGTACATACGATGTTCAAAACATTGTGTGATATTAGTTGTAAAAATGTTCAGAATAATGTATTTAATAAAACGATGTTGGTGTAAAATTTTCATTAGTCTGAACAATATCTTACAAGTTAATAGACATAAATAAAATAAAATTTAAAAATAAAATATCTGCACTGAACATTTCAACCAAGTTCAAGTTATTAATACAACAAATATAATAACAGTAATAAATGATAACAATAGTAGACTACCACCAAGTGCCAAAAGTGATTTTACATATTTTTTGTCCCAATATTTTGTCAATGAAGGTTCCTCCACAGATCTCAAGATGCTGATGTTATTAATGTCAATATTCCCATCCTGCTCATTATTTTCCTCATGCTTAATAGGATGAGAAGCCAATTCGTTTGTCTGTAAATTAAATATTGTTTCACACGATTAGTTCTCTCAATGTTACATTTAAAAATTATCTTTAAAAAAAAGCACGTTTTTATATTTGGAAAAAAAATCTTACAGCATTACTTGTCATTTCCACCTCATTCTCAGAGTCTGTTGTCTGGGGAGAGGTCTCAGAGTCATCATTTACAAAGAGTTCAGAAACAATAGTCTCTGATACAAAATTCTCTGCATTCTCCTCTGAGAATTCAATCATGTTTTCATCATAAACTTGCTGGAACAATGGCTGCAATACATAGCGCACAAAAAAAAATGAGAATGGCAAATTCACATGTATACTCCATACTTTTCACACTTCATACTCAGTTATGTAAAATGCTTTAAAGCGAAATATTTAATGTGAAAATATTATTACAGACAAAATACTAGCAACCATGTTATAAATATTGGTTGCTAGATAAATACCAACATACTACAAAGTTGCTAAATAAATAAATATTGGTTGCTACAAGTACCTGTCTGGAGACGTATATCGAAATTAAAGTAACGAGAGATGAAACAATGTTGTACATGTGGAAAATATTCAGATTATTTATGTATCTTTGAACAAAACAACGCACTGTCTGATACATCGTACAATGTGCTCACCTTACGAGAAATGAACTGAGCGCGCTCAAGATGCTTTCGCGTAGGGTTTTCAACTGCTCCGCTAGAGGTCTCAATAAAAAGCCGCGAAACTAACGAACCAATGGGGAAGGTGTGATAAACTAGGGATGCATCAATGTTTTTTTAAAATAGAAAGTAGTTTTAGGTTTTATAGAAACATCGATATTTTTGTAGTTTCAAACATTGTTTTACATTAAAAAGATGTGTTTTGCAGGATGTTTGAAAGTTTTGGTGTCTTTTTTTTTTGTGAATGACGAAGTTCTACAAAAACAATTTTGTAAAAATTTGAAAATGATAGCTGATAGTTCAGTTGCCCATGCCAGTTCATGTAGCGAACGCTGTACCACCTTCATCGAGCAGACTCTCGCCCGAGTGATGAATCCGATACCCTGGATTTCTCTCACGCGGAGAGGCAGTCAATGCACGCGTAGACGCAGGGCCTCTCCCCTATCCTTCTACGGCGAACTGAGGAAGCGCTGATCCCTTGAGATAACCTTGAGCGCTCAGTGTCGGATTTTCAGGCCGAGTTCAGTAGTCCTACTTCACTTTGCCGTTTAAATCGGTATAAATTAATAAACACGACCACTGTCAAATAAAATTCTCCAACGCATTAACATTATTGTTAGAGGTTACTAAATCCGTTTTGAAAACATCGGTGATTTTTAAGGCGATAATCATCGATGTATTAATTTTATTTATTTATTTTAATTAATTAATTAGTTAGATTTATTTCTTTATGTATTATTAACCGTCAAAAACAGTTAAGACTATGTGACGTATGGGGAGAAATACAATCTGCGCGCATTGGGGTTTATTTTTCCAAACTTACCTGTATTTTGAACGCATATTACACAAATGTTTACAAAACAATGTTTTATTGACGTCGCATACCTACGCTGTAGTATTATTAGCGAGAAATTAAAATGTGCCAAATCCATAATTCGCCGTGTCAAGTATTAATGACGTTCAGTCGAAGCTTTATTTTCTTTTCAGATTCTTCCGACTCCTATTCGGTTTGCAGGTGACATTGTGCTTGTTCTTGTCGGGTTGTGGACTCCTATCTATTTTACAAGAATATTTAATACGTCTTGGTATTTTTATGACAACTTGAGGATGGTTTGAACCATTTTCTATCGCAAGTTTTTCATGTTTACTGTATAACTTATGCTCGTTTAAATTGAAATTTAAATTCACTTTACAACGAACACAGGTCTTTAAACACTCTTAATCCTACCATCACACTAGTGCAGGACTATCACTAATTCAAAATATTCAGAAAACTCGCATACACAACTCTTCAAAATATGTTCCAACACACATTCTTCCTTTCTATGGTACATCGTTTACTGTCCGTACTCATGTCTCTAGAAAGCATACATACATACACACACAAAATAAATAAACACAATTTAATATAGGATAAACGGATACGTCAGTAATCTCACAGACGAATTAATTACCCAAAATACAACACACAATTCCGCAATACGCCACTCTCACACCCATTGAAAAGAACACTACGGCCACGTACTATCCCGTATATAGAACCTTTATCTCTAAGAATAGCAACCACACTAAAAATGGGTTTCACAACTAATTTTCGAACAACGCACACATGACAGAAAACACTAGCAAACACAAATGATCAAATCCTTCGTGCCTACTTACTTATGTAGGGTCAACGGTCTATGTCCTGCTATAATTACACCACCATATACATATGGGAAACCGGTCGGAAATTCAGCAAATAATCAAAGAACATGAACAAGCATGGAAAATTAATGATTAATGTTAGAAACAATTCATGTACACAAACTGCGTAAATAAAATGCAATTTGTGTCAATCAACAAATCCCTCAACTCTTATCACTACTGCAAAAATTAGTTTAGAACGTACAAAAACCCTACCTCCATCCCGAGTCCTGCTTTCAAACATCCTCCCAGTGACGTAACGTTTCGGCTCTCTAGGCCCGAAATGCGGGCGGGCCCGGGTAAAAGGGAGCCTATTTTTAAGGATTTTTTTTATTGTTTAAGATACTAACGCTACTTGTGTTTACTATACCTCATTGCTTCACCAGCAATATTAATAACTACTCGTTTAAACAAAATTAAAGAATTAGCATGATTTTCTTTAGTGACATTTCGTAATTAATTTTGCCATCTGAACCACTAGTTTTTCCCAAATTTTGTTCTTCGCATTTGCTACATTGTTTTTCTCTATTTTGTGTTAACTGATGTTTCCGGATGCATCAACTGCTAAGGTCATTAGTTCCGTAAGTGTAGAGCATGTTTTTATCGCGGAGAGTGACGGTGATCTTCCCCCGCTGGATAGCGAGATCCGGCGCCGACCTAAAAGTCGACTTGCATGATTTTCCTCAAACAAATATCTCCCACCAGCGGGGCACCGACCATGTCAGGACAAGCTCTAAGCTCCTGACATGCGTGGTAGTATACTGCATTTATAGGTGTGTGTGTGTGTGTGTGTGTGTGTGTGTGTGTGTGTGTGTGTGTGTGTGTGTGTGTGTGTGTGTAAGGGTTGAGGTTAAGATACGAAAATAGGAAGGAAATCTATAAAAGGACAGAACGTTCGTTTTTTCTGCCCATCAAACTAAGAATTTGATGTCGATCGACTGAGGGGCTTCTAACCGTTTAATATTACGTACACTTTTTCTTGAAGTTTGTGTGAAGAAGACTAAATACGAACATAAGAAATCCACTTTCTTGTCTCACAGAGAAGAGAACTGTGACGGGAATTTCGCAAAAGGCACACACAAATAGGGTTACCATACCTGTTTTCCCCGGACATGTCCTCTTTTTGAAGTGAGAAAAATTATCCGAGTAGATTTTACAAGAAACGACTCTTTTTATTGGAAAGGGGCAACTACTATTTTTATATGCAATCTAAACATATGATGTAATATCAATACTGGACGTTTTTCAACGTTTTCGAGTCCACGACATTATATCATTTGTTGTATAATCGCCTATCAACCGCTAGAATCCATAGATCAACTATATTTACATCATTTTCTCCATGAAATGCGATAGTGCTGCCATCAGCAGGTACAACATATTGTACTACGTATTGGATGATAGTGCTGGTTGGGGGTCGTCTATAAATTACGTAATGCTGAAGAGGAGTGACGGGGTTTGAGGCAGCGGTACGCTGTTTTACATGGGGGTAGGGGGTCATATTTTAGTGTTACGTAATGCTGATATTTATTTTTTTAAACTTTCAACATTTGCTGCAATAATTCCAGCGAGGGAAGATCACCGCCACCTACAGAGGAAAAACCTGTACTACACTAACTGGATTAGCGCAATTTATGTACTGAATACAGTAGAACCCGGGTATTCCAAACTAAGGGGGGGGGGTTGCCTGTTCAGATTCCGAAATGTTCGGATTTTCCGAAAAAATATACTGTACATACACAAATACCTCAATAGGATTACCAGACACAATGTAATGTAGCGTGCGATGTGAGAAAATGGCAACGTAGCCTAGCAATCCCATCATCAAGTAGATTTAGTTCCTTGCGGCAAATGAAGATTACCGATTTTGCAAGTTGCTTTGAGTAAAAATGTCTGCTACATAAACATGTCACAGACACCGTAGTTACCAGTGCAATAAACGATTTATTTCGACAACTTGTTTTAACAATTAATTGTTCAGATCTACAGTAATAATAAAATCCTTTCTTTACACCACAAATAACGATTTTATTTATTTTGTTAATTTTTCCTCCATCCCGAATCTTGTTCGGATTATCCGAAATTCCGGGTTTACTGAGTTCGGATTAGCGGGATTCTACTTTATTTGTGTCTTCCTGAACATACGAATTTTCTACTTCGGAAGATTTGATCTTGCTGTTTTTAACATCCTTGTTCAAATGCGTAGTGCATTCTCATTTCCGTTGACGTTTTTTCATTACACAAAGTTTAGCACCGTTAATTTCCTGTATTTCTAATATCTTATGATGTCATTCTTTTTACAGTGCACTTTTTCCTGCTCTCCTATATCATTCTCACATTTTACCATTGTATTGTGTGTGAATTTCCTTGGCGTGGTGGTATCGAGTGTATTTCCGGCAGCGAACGAAAGTCTGTTTGCCTGTTACGTAATTAAAGGTCACCTGACAAGATGCGATAACCTCTGCAGGAACTTCTGATGTCACCTCTTATGTACGTTTATTATATACATTTCCGAACATACCGTACTTTTTAAGGAACTGAATAATTTTGTTCACTGTAAATCAGTGGCGTTGCGTGTTGGGGGTTGTAGGGGCGACCCGCCCCGGACGATACACTTAGAAATCAGCAAAATTTCACAATAAATAATAGTAATAATAATAATAATAATAATAATAATAATAATAATAATAATAATAATAATAATAATATCTTGTAAAAATTTGAACCATTTCATTTCATATTTTTGTCGAACCTAAGAACGATCGAAGCAGATGTTTTCTTGTTCGCCTGACCCCTTGAGGGGTCTCTTCGAAGTGGGGTCTTCTTTCTTGGGTTTGTGCTCCAGTTTAATAAACTCCTCTCCCCCGCACGAGGACAGGGATCGGAAGTCTGAGTAATGGGTAGATGGGTAATGTGTAGCATGGAATCTTTCATTACTTATTTTGTGACGACTTCTTTAAATCAATATATAATAACATCTTGCTCAATGTAGCGACTGGTGTCACCGTCTGTACTGACTTGTAGGGATTCCCCGTATTTTATTTTGTGGTTGGAGTGTTTATCACTAATATTAAGCCAGAATGTTTTCTATCATACAAAGAATAATGCTCAATATTGTGTAATTAAACCTGCAAATTATAGTGCGGATAAATCCCTTCAAGGAAGTCCGCGAGTGATACTTTGACAATTCAAAGAAAGTTTAATCTAACTTAACTTAATCTTCTTATATATGTATGCGTTTTCCAAACTGTGATTTTAGTGTTCATAGTACATGTAGTGGTTGTTAATTTATTGATTTAAAAAAATGTATTGTTCGTGAACATATACTTTCGACTATGTGAGTATTAATTATTTTATTTAGGTTTTTTATTTACGTTATTGTATGTTTGACTATATGCGACGTTGTTCAAGCTTTAATTTATTAAAATAAAAAAAATCAGAAATAAATTTCAGTAAAGTGGGTTATATTATTTAATTTATAAGTGATTACTTTGAAACGTTCTACGATACTTTTGTTTACGAGACTAATAATAAAATATGAATGTGATAAAATAAATATGAATAAGACATACATAAATGTGATTATTATATTGTAAATCATACATACATGCTTTTTTATTTGTAACCTGTACAATACACAATAATGATGATCGTTTTTTGCCGAAAAGTTCTTTGGAATTACTGTATATTTTAGTTTTTTTAATTGTAATTACTTAAATAATTGGCCTCGTCCCGAGCGGCTGACATCCACGCTACGCCGAATTTTCGCCAATAAAACTCTTATAGCGAGATATTAACGAGAAAGTGGATAAATCCATTTGCTAAATTTAGAAAAAAACCTCTAACATGTGGTGTAGTCAAAATACATGTTTGGTGGGTCCTTGATACCGAAAAATGGAATGACAGCAAAACGCCTGTCCGTCCGTCCGTCCGTCCGTCCGTCCGTCCGTCCGTCCGTCCATCCGTCGCTCTGTCGTTCAGCCGATTTTCTCCAAAATTGATATTGCCCAATCGATCTAAATGATGTCGAGGCCACTTGAATTTGAAACCAATATTTTAATTTTGAGTGTACTTTACATGAAGCCCTTGGGACATTTTCAAAATTTTCAAAAAATGGTTCAAACGGTTTTTATTCAGTTTTGTTGTTGATAGTGTGAAGGACATTTAAGAGAATGATGCAAGTCTCATTTTCGAAAAAACTCTGATCTGTCGAAAATTGCTAACATTCAAAAAAATTTTTGACGTTGTCCTACAACTACAATTATGAAGATAGAGATTTTCCCCCTCATTGAAATCTGTTCCTTGAAGAGAGATTTTGAAATGTAAAGTTTGTCATGTACAGTTTTTCGAAAATGTGAGTACTTTTCGCTCAATTTTTTGTGAAAGTACGGGCGATAAAGTACTTGCTAATTTTGCTCCACCAGTTTATCTCTTCGGCCAAGAGCTGTGCGCCGAGACTTCACGGACGTAGTTGAGCAATTCAGCTAGCAACACCGACTACTTTTAATAACCGTGTCTCTCTTCAGCCCAAATACTTTATGTTCCTAATTCCCGTTTCAATAGGGATGCACTATAATATTGATATACTTTCCGGAATCGCTCACATCATACATCATTTTTCCGAACTACCCAATGACAGGTATTGCACGATTGTGCAGGGATTTTCCTTGTATTTGTTGTGTAGAATGGCCGTTTATTTTAAAGTGGACCCGCATCAGATAGACAAAAAAACTGTATTGAGGAAGAAGGAGGCGAAAGAGGAGGATAAAGAGGGGGAGGGCCTAGCACGACCAAGTCGGTGCTTGACACCCCAGATACTGAGGCGCTGTGGTGGCAAAAGGGTTTACTACTGTCCGCGTTAAGGAAGAGAACGCTATCTGCCAGATTAATAAAATACCACCTCTGAGGTGGCACACTTCATAATTGCAAACCAAGACTGGGCAGCGGTTCAAAGAACATATCTACACAATGTAGCTTTATTGTGTGTACGTTTCGTTAAGCTCTCCTTTTTTTGTTGTGGTAGGAGTGAGCGGGGCTGTAGGTTGCTATTTCGAATATAAATCAAGTAATTAGAACGTTTAACCCAAACGTTTAGCTAAATGTTTTCCTAATTGGATCTGTACTAAAAAGAATTAACCTAGTGATACAAAAAATGGACTGTTTAGAAATCTTGTGTATGAGAAAAGACACGGCAGTCAAGGCACAAGGATCTAAGAAACGAACAATTAACCTCTGAAACATGATTGGTATTACACACAGTGTGTGTAAAAGGAGAGCACGGGACAAAGACGAGGAAAGAAAGATCGCGCGAAGTCTGTGAACTGTTTGATAAAGTATCTATCAATTTATTTAACAGGAAAACATTTTGAAAACCGTGTGACATTCTAGGGGGAGAAGTGCAAGGTAGAGATCCCGTATTCGATATACTGATTGGCAGCCAGCCACTAGAAGTCTCGTCCATATAGCAGCTGAATTCAACCTAGAGATAGTGTCCATTATAGGCCACGGTCGAGACTCGAACCTTAGGGCCTCCCCGGTCAGAGATGCACAGTTCTTTCTTTCTTGTAATTATCAATTTTTTTAGTGGAAGTGTAACCCGAACAAAACGAAAATGCTAATAACAGGATTTTCTCCTTCAAGTCGTTTTTAAAAGACCAAATGGTACGGACACTTGTTGCCCAGAAATCGACGCGAGTTTTCAGGCATTCCTGTGCAGACATCTGTTAGTTCTATGGACGTCCAACAGATCGTGCTCACTGCCACTTTGCACGCTCCAGGACAGGTCCTCTCGGCCCTGCGTGTCAGCACATTGTTGCGTAATCTTTAAATATAGAAAAGTGCTTTGGCCGTTTTCTAATTTTACAAATTACAATGCGCCTAATATTCATGAAGGTGCAATCTTTAATTATTTTCTGTTGTATTTTACACAACGTTCCTAAAATTGTAAATGATCAGAATATTACTTCACAGAATACAAAGAACACTCACAGGAATAGCGCAAACAAATTTCCGGCATCAATCATTTAATGCGTATTTTTTAAACCATTTCACAGTGGTGATAACACTAGCCTTTAAAATTCACTATTACCTAAATTAACACATTTATGGGTGTTGTACTGTTCTAAAAGATCTTCATTTTATTTGCTGGTCAGCAGTGTGAAAGTAACATTAACATAGCTAGTAGATGACATCTTCAATTATGAAATCGAGAAGATCTCTTGCATTATAAAAAAAAACTTTCACACACATACTTCCATTCGCATTAGAACGTCTTTATTCGCTTTATCATTATTCCTTCAACCCTGCTGCAACATTCGGTCTATGTGACCCCATAAGAAATTTGTTTTGCTACAACTGTGCTTTACCTGACAACATAATTTAAATATAAATTATTTGAACATTAGTGAAAATTATTTTTCCAATCACATTTTGGCACGAATATCAAATTTGTATACTGATAAAATTGGTTTTATTCATTGTTCACTATCGTCCACATCAAAACTAAATTTAAATTATTTATTTGTTTTTTCTATATCTTCAAATTCAACTATTTTTCTTCTTCTCTCCAGTATTTTTTTCAGCTTGATACATGCAATAGAATCTGAGAAAAAAATAAAACTTGACAAACCCGTTTCTCATTGTATCTCTGTAACAGATTGCCCTAGGATGCTGATTTTTTGGGAATCTACGACACTTTTTGTTCTCTTTCATATGAGTATCGCGATTATCGATTGGGTTTGGGTGCGCTTTTCACCACCTTATCCGGCTCTACCCTTTGGTCAGATTTTGCTTAAAGTGAGTTACATCACTCACAAGTTCCCGAGCATTTTGTATGCATTAAAAACAGTGAGATAAAACGAAGGACTTCTCTCAACAAACCATCTGGCCATCTGAGTGTGTTTGAAGTAAAGCAAAAGACAGAAAAGAAGACATCAGGAATAATATATCTGATCTGAAGAAGAAAGATATGAAATCTATCTACCTTATTAAAAGGAGCATTGATTTTATATCTTTCTTGGGGATAGACATACTATACAGCAATAGTACACTTACAGCATCTTTGTAGGCGAAACTTTTTATCTAGGATAAGAGTTAAGAAGATAGCATTAATGTAATACAGATGTCTAATGATTGTTTGTATGGAATACAATTTTATTTCTGTAATTGAAAGCATTAGTGGAAAGAGGGAACTTTGTTTCATTCCAGGGAAGAGTGGGTTCATAGCATATTATAAAAAAACAGAACAGCCTTCTATTACTGCAATCCATGTATGATATATGAAGGAACTTCAATTTTTAATAGAAAGTTATTAATAATACAATTGTTACCCTGAAAGGGTTTTGAAGTTTTGTTTCACGAAATCATAGTGAAGTTAGTAAGAACTTTTTGAACCAAGGCCAGGGCAATACCTACCAATAGGAAAATAGGGGATAGTTTTCCAGGTATCACCGAGTGTTGTAATTAAAAAATGTAAAAAAATACGCATCTTAGAAGTAACATCAATCAAGAAGGATTATGTGAAGGAGACATGTCACCCTATAAATCTAGATTCAATATGCAAGTACTAAATCCATTGGTTTGGTCATCAAAAATTCGATGGAAAACAAGAACAACCATGTTCAAGGTCTTCGTTACACAACATTCAGAGTGGAATATTAGACTAGTATCTCCAGGGTATCCTAACGTATCACCATTGAAGAAATAATAGAAAGAACTGCCCAGACAGACACTATTTTCCACCATATTTAAGGCAAACAGTTTAAGCGGTTTGGCCATATCACTAGAATGGGAGAGGGAAGGACACCGAAAAATAATTTTCTTTATCAACCATTTAGACGGAGAAAGAGAGGAAGACCGCGGGCAACTGAGATTCGGCTAATTGACAGAGCAGTGAAGGAGAGGAACCTGGGATGCGGCGAAAGCCATAGGACTCTCGCTTGATGATGATAAATCAATGACCATTCATTCTGTTACTACATTCATCTTTCTACAGGATAGGCATTTTCACATTTCCGCGTTATGGACTTCCATAAATTCTAATTGGATTGCGAAAAGGAAAACACACACACAAATTTGAACCTGGAAAAGCCCCCCATTGGTGAGTGTATAGCATATCAGAAGTATTATAGGAAATAATAACCTACAACAATACTCAAAAAGGAAATTTAAGTAATTCCTTGAAAATTCACTGGCTGTATGTGATTGATTGATATTTCCAGGCAGGTCAACTACTAATTGTCATTAGTTCCATTAACACAGTGAATGTTTTATTGCTGGGGTGGTGCTTCTCCACTGCTGGATGATACGTTCCAGCGCCGACATACACGTGGGCTTGATGGGGATTTCCCCTCTTCAAGTGTCTCCCCACTGCTCTAACCGGGACAAACGCTTGGTTTCCGACTGGTCTCTCGTGGTATGATAGTGTAATACATGTACGTGTGTGAGTATAAGCTGACCGGGTAGGACAACGAAGAGGAAAGGAAGATCACGCGCGGTCTGTGAACCGTTTTTTTTAGGTACTGCTCCGACATTCGCCCGGAATTGACCGGAAAAAATGAAAAACTACCGACCAGGGCAGCCGATCGCTTGAATTTTCCTCCAGGCTGGCTGAATTCGACCTGGCCATCTTGCTCGTCGAATATCCGCCAACGTCGACACTCATCTAGGACCTCCCTGCGAGAGCCGCTACAGAAACAACAGTATAAAATGTTGCTACTGATGCACCGCAGCCAGTGACTACCCTTTTCCTAACCGGATTAGTGGGGCAGGGGCCTGGGATATGTGTGCCTAAGCATACGCGTTTCACAAAGCAGTTACCTGCGTTACAACGTGCCAAGCCCTTTTTTTGGCGTTGAACGTGGATTAAACCTCCTTGAGCTTAAGTCAGTCATATGTCAAGTTGTAAGTTACTGTCTTCTATTTCCATCGGTTAGGGGTTCAGCGCCTTTACTCTCCGGGCTTCGTAGACGGTCAGCCGGTCTCGCAGTATCTCCAGCAGCGTAACTTCCGTGACGTTTTCGTGACTTCACAGAGTTTGCTCAAAGGCTCGGCGTCATCGTCGGTTCGCCCGATTTCGGGATAACAAAAGACAGATTCTCTGGTAAAGAACATTTCAAACCAAACGTTTGCAAGCTGAGTGCACTTAAATAAATAACAGAAGACTCGATTATATCAGTAACATATTCAGCTTGTGTTTTTTTACCCGAATTGGTTTTGAAACTTCTTTTACGTCATTTTTTCTTTGGTTTTAGGTAATTTTTGGAATATTTTGAGAGAATTTTATTGATAATTTTTTGGCAATGTTTTTGGTCATCAAAATGTGCCCCCTACTTATGACAGTTAACCACATAGGACAAAATCGCAAATAAAAAAACCAAACAGAACAGAAACGATATAGAATACCTTGGAGATTTTTCATCGCACAATGTTCTCACAAAGGCATCACTAAGCAAAGAAATCGCTAGAAATCTCAGCAAGACTTCACGCGCAAACTTGACTCCCGGCTCTTCAACCTCCTGAAAGAGTGAGATGGTAGATACATATTACGATCTGGCAACTTTGCGTAGCTGCTGTTGAAATTTTGTACGCTTCGTGATACCCCAAGTACCCCTGGATGATATCCACAACTGCAAGAGGCCGATAAACAAGTCAAGGAGACGGTGTAGTAGTTATAAGTCCAATAGAAAAGTCTATTTTGTAAATTATCGAACGAATTTGCCATTACACTAATATAAAATCTGTTTGACGTAAAATCGTATTAATAATGAAATCGTATTAATACAGGAATAAATCGCCTGTCTATTGATTTAATTTGACTCTTCTGCTGATAATAAAGAAACAGTATTTTCTCCAGAAAATACACATGAAATATTTAGTTTTTCTACGCACATTCCTTTGCGACGAGTGAATTGAAATCCCGACTGCGATCTGAACAGCTCAATGCCGCGGTAGCGTTGCCGTTAAACTTCTGGCAACTCTGCCTTCAGTCGGCAGAGCGTGCGGGCTGCCGGTTTGTAGACGCTAACGGTATGGACACGTGCGTAATAGGAATGTAGCATTGACAATACCTGATCATGAAGAATATACTTTACGAAACTACCATGTGAATGAGTGAATTAAAATGAATACCAAAATTTAAAGAAAATGAAGTGCCAAGTAAAATATTTTCTGTTCCATAACCGTTTCTTTACTATTGGAGACAATACTAACCACGAAACACGAAGATATTTACTTTATAATATTTCGTAATAGTAGAAACGCATTAATTACCATTTATGTTGTTTAATTCGAATGGAGTAAATATGGTTTTATTTAACCATATTTACATAAGCTTGTAGAACAATGACCCCATCTCGATAAGTATTTCATTCAGTTTCCCTTAATGCATCGAGCAAATACTTACGACGCTTTGTTTAGTTTCTGGATATAAAGGAAGCTTACTAAACGCACGTTTTGTTGAGCACTGCTTTTGCTGTTGGCCAATTTATATATAGTAATTTGTCGTGGATCATCAGCTGGACAAGCTTATCCAATCAGGAACTTCGTAAGGAATTAAATTTTTGGTTTTGAAGCTCCTGATTGGATAACAGCGTCACAATTGTCACAAAGCACTATGTTTAATTCGGACAATAGTTGTAGTACGAGTAGGATCGGAGTTTGGGTAGTTATTTTTTTAGCAATGCAATTCAATACAATATTCAATTTGTAGTTCGTCATTAATACAAGTATGTTTTCTATTACCCCCGTCTGGTTTTATGTTCAATGATTATTTCGGTTTCCGTCCGCCCTAGCTGGGACTAGCTCTAAGCTCATGATTCGTCTTCTCCCAAGGCGAGTGATGTATGTGTGTCTTTAAGTAGGGGTGAGGATAGGACAAGGAAGATGAAGGAAAAATCCCGCGCAGTCCGTGGCTCGTTTGTTAGGGTACTGCTCGGGCTTTCGCCTGGTAATGAACAGAGAAACCATGGAACACGTCCGATCAGTGCAGCCGACCAATAGAATTTTCCTCAAGAAAGCAGCTGAATTATACCTTGCCATCTAGTTAGTGTCGATATTTATTGTTGTTATCCACGCTTTGTTAGTACCTTTATTCATCATTTAACTATGGATAGTAAAAGTGTAAGTTGGGAATTCTGGAGCTCCACAAAACGTGCACAGATCCATACCCATACATTATATACCGTTTTTGCTGTTTATTGGGAGCTAATTGGCCAATATATTGCACGGACATGGATACAGGATATTGTAAATTACATGATGTACATTTAAATGCCTAATTTATTTAATTTTTTATAAAAAGATGTTCGCTGCACAATTGTTACATGTAAAAAGTCCAAGGGTGCTACGTAATTGGAACGTTTCGAGGTGTATTGTACCTCATCTTCATGTGAAATTAAAAGTCCTTAGATACGTACGATATACGGAGAAATACGTAAAGTTCGATTCTGATATGGGTAGGTAATCAGAACAAGGTAAACGAGACTCACATTATATGTTTTAAATAAACATTATACGCATTGCGGTCAAGTTTGAAGAAGCCGTAATTGAATAATGATAAATTACGACTAAAGCTTTTATTCATAGCCATACAGTTATCTAGAAGGCCTGGTATCACGATATCTGGTATCACGATAGCACAGCCGTCTTTGGTTTAGTCAGACTGTCAGACAGAGCATTTGAGAGGGGGTACATATGGCTAGTGGGGAGGAGCCATTAGATTATGGTATGAGAAGATGGATGAAAAACGGGGAGAGAAGGGGGATAAACGGACCTCAAATTTTCTCAAAAATGGCACCAATTTTTTCATTACACTTTATCCTCGGATAGCCTATAAATGCATAAGGTCTCATTTTTGTTGAAATCACTGATTTTTCAGAAATTGCAAAAGTTAACATTTTTTTCGGGGTCTTCCTTCCCCTACAGTATTCAAGAGAGAGATTTTTCTGAATGAAATGCGTTCTTAACAGACATCTTGAAATAACATAATGTACAATTTTTCGAAAATATGAATATTTTTTGTGTACGTTTGGTAAACTTCAGGCAAGTTTGAACGAGTATTTTCTCAAAAACTCTCTATTCACAATTCTTTTTTTTCTTAAAATGTTTTCCTCATATGTATCAAGGGACGATAAAACATATGGTGCTAGTCCCATTTTTGGCGAACTCTCCGTTTTTTTCGAAAATTGCAAAAAGTGAACATTTGAAAACTACAAAAATTAAGATAGAGATTTTTGCATTAGACAACCTTTGTCGTAAGTATGTAACTGTTAAGAAATGTCTTTGTTCATGAATACAAAAAACTAAAAGATGTACGTCGAGGCGCAATAGAGAGAGATTGAACTTCAAAATTTATTACGATTGTTGCAGATAAATGAAAAATTCGTCGCAACGCTTGTTTTCAGTTAAGAAAGAATGGAAACTAGGTGTGGCACTTAGTCATATGAAATGAAGCAGAAAGTATTTTTTCTGAGTAGAATATATTTATGTTTTCAGCGAGGTGTTGGTGTAGATTTGAGCATTTTACAGACAGCCAAGAGTTTCGAAAACCGTTGTTGGGGGTATGGACTCTGCAATAGAAATTGCCTCAAATGGATTAAAATTTACACAATTAGAAGATGAAACGAACGAATAAAAAATGAAGAGACAGAACAAATACACGTTTAATACCTCTACCTGCCCAATGTACTGTACACACATTCCTATTTAAAGAAAACCTACGATCCTTGGGGATAAATGTGTTAATAGAAAAGGGCATTCAAGCAAAAATGTAATGCAAGTAAATGTGAATAGGTTGCTAGTGTAAATGTCACCTTCTGCATAAGAGTAAGACTCAGAATATGAAAAAAATCAGACATTTACGAAATAATGAAAATTAGCAGTTCTAATGCCTTGCTTTTTCAAAATAAAAGTTAGGGTATTGTTCATATTCAATTACGCCATACCTATCGCCTAAAACAATTAAAAGGTCTTATAACAACTCCAAGGGATGGTGTTATTATAGAGCGATGCTTTAGGCAAATGAAACAATATTTCCCCATTTTATCTGCCCCACTAAGCGTGAAATTGAAGCTTAAGTTTAAAAAATACTCGTTACTCAATCTAACGGCAGACTTCATAAACAATGACACTGCAGCACGCAAACGAGATAAGTTAAAACACACAAACTTGCATAACAGCTCGAATCGGAACAAAATCACAGCAGCTGCATAGACATATGAGAATGTTCACTATTTGCCTTGAGAATACACTCATCACTCTGAGAGTATATGCGTATTAGATAGACAATATACTCCATCCAAATGCTAAAGCTGGTGAAAAGATACCCTGAGCAAATGCTTCTTTGTTATTGATACCACACATTGGTTTAATTGTACTTGTCATATGTGAGAATACGCTGATGTGTTTTCCATTGTTGAGTTATTAACCCCAAGAGCTTTGAAAACCGACCCCACTCTTTCATATGTTCCTGATGGAAGTTATACGGTAGTTATATTTTCTTTTCTAACAAAGAATCTCAATAAGATCACTGCCCTTGCCCAAATCTCAGAAGAATGTTAACAAATATGTCATGGCAAGGAAGATCAATGATCAGGACTTACATCATGTTTATGGTTTCTGAAGCAATAGCCGAATGAAAATAGGCCAGAAATTGCCAAAAGCATTCCCAGAATATTGCGAATTGAATAGATTTTAGAAGTGAAAAGTCTCTTACGAGGATTCAGGATGAGGCTAAGTGAAGTGGGAGTTCAAAAAGTTATGTAAGTATATTCTTCAGATTCGTACAAGTCTGAAAAAAAGACATTTTGTTTCTTTATCATATACCCAGTACTCACCTGTAACGTAACACATTTACATAATTTGAGCAACTTGTCACAACATGAATTACGAGCAAGATGCTTTATTACAAGGTTCCATATCTGTCAACAGACAATTCTTAACGCGGACTTAGAATAACGACGTCTGCCGTAAGCAAGACGCAGCTGGTTCGCCGAAGCCTCACTGAGACGAATAGCCCGATTCGAGTGCACGGATAATGCCCGCAATTAATAGCGGTGATCCCTGCGTTTCCGTCAGAACGCAGACGACGACCCTCTCTAATGCCCCGTGTGGTTCTGAGAGGAAGGATGGACCGCCCCCCTCCTCTCCGGAGCATCAGCACCCTAGATTACAGGCGCGGAGTGAGTGGCTACCGATGACAAAGACTGATCATCCAGACGTTGCTACTGGCGAAGACCGATCGTTGGTAGGGAGATGCGTTGGATGCCAAACCTACCGTAAAGGGATAGAACCTTTCATGTCCATTTAGCCCAAAGTTTCTATCACATGGAAGCAAATATTTTTCACTATCAAATTTTGCCAAAAACACTTGTCGCTTCTTTTATTAAGAATTCAATTTAATATAGTAAATGTGCGGGGATAGAAATTCCAGTACTCGAGAAAACCTGCTAAGTGTTCTTTTGTTTCATACGTCACTTCGAGAGTAGTTGCCTAATTTGCCCCAATTTTTGTTTTCTCATCCTACTACGTACTTACGAAGTAAAGAGAAAGCCTAATGCTGCAGCGGATTGTGGAAATTTTTCGTCTGTGAAACTCGTATTATGGGGCCCTATTACCGAAAAGGAGAATGAATATTGTTCCTGTACATTGTAAATTACTTCCACTATCATGTTGTGCAATCAGAATCCACATTATGTAGGTTCTTGATACATAAAAAATGGTTGACGGAAAACGTCACTTTGTTCGTTCCTCTGTCTGCCTGTCTGTAGCACCTAAACCATGTAGATGAGGCTCGCCGAGTGTGAAATGGATACTTTGGAGGTACTTTACGTGACGCCTTAACATTTTCAATATTTCCTCAAAAAGCGACTTAAAATTTTTAATTAAACTTTTCCTGAAATTTGAACGAAGGAAGCTCACAAAAACGGTGCAGATTGTCCGAAAATTGCCAAAGTTCAACAATTACTTCGGAATCTTCCTACAAATAAAATATTGAGTTTTTTTTCATAAAGTCTGTTCTTCAAAGACATCTTGCAATAAGTACAAGTATATGTTTGGAAAATATATGTAGAATTTGGCTAATTGTGCAAAAGTATCATATTGTTGATATATTTTTTCTTTAATCTGTTCAAATTAGTTAATCATTAAAAATCAGGTATATTTTTGGAAACAGTTGTAGTTTTCTCATAGTTTTTTCTTAAAATTCAGGCAAATATAAAACAATTTCGTCAACTCAAAATAGCCCCAAATATGTTTTTCTCGAATACAACAAATAAGCTTATAACCATGGCGCATGTCCGATTTTCGGTGAACTCTGTATTTCCGAAAATTGCAAAAGTTTCAAATAATGCTAGAAAGTATGTGCATTGTATCACCACGGTCTTTATTTATATCCTTGATTTATGAGGGTGCATATTAATCAGGCGGAAATATTGATGTGATACCCAAAATTAACAAAAAGTTAAAGACAACTAAGACACGTTAAAACAGAAGTCGTTAGTTAGTTTGATGGCTGATTTTATTATCAGCTTCATTTCCATTTTTTCTTCTTGCAGTACCATATCCCTCACGAGCTATTGGTAATTATGGAAAATTGGTATTTTGTTTTTCTCTGCAATTATGAAACGATGAATAATAATTGGTTTTCAAACTGTTGCACATAACCCCATGGATTGGCTTGTACTCTGTAACCTTGAAGGGAATACGTGAACAACTTCCATAGGAAGATTTATGTTAGAAATTAGCCCCTTACCTGAAAGTCCGAGTCGATTCTTTGAATTTTCTAGATATTCTATTATTATTATAGTGAAAACACAAAATGTTTGTTTCGTATGCTGTGATAGATCGTAAAGTTGGCGTTGTCTCTTTCTTGCTAATTTTTACTTTGTACATTAAAAATAATTTTCGTAATAAGTGATTAATTGCCTCGATAATTTAGCAAGATTTCAATAATTCAAAACATCCTAAAGGAAAATTTGAATGTAGAGGTTTAATAAACTTTGGATCATGTATGTATAATGGGGCTGTGTATAAATCTTTAAAAGTTTGAGATATTCTAATTTAGATGATTCATTGATTAATTAATAATTTATTATTTAAAATTGTCGGGCGCGTTAACTATTATTTGAATTAGTCTTGTAAGTGAAGTACATACATATTGTATACCCAGAGGTGGCGGTATTCTTCCTCCACTGCAGCGTGAGGTCCCGCGCCAACGTACACACCGGCTTGAAGAAGGTATCCTCCTCCAGCGGGGCAGTGCTTCAGCCGCGGAAGCTGTAAGCCAGTGATTGCGAACTAAATGCTCTGACGTCACACATACCTGCTTTCCTGCTCCGCCCAAAGCGCCCGAACAAAGCAAGCCTCCAGACATGGCGACAGGCGCACAGTTTTCCAATACCTATGAGGAAATGGACAAAATTAGATTGAGAAGTTGTTTTTTTTTCTTTTGAAAACTACTATTGCTTTTTGAAATGACAGTAATGAAAAGTATTTTGACACAAAATGACAAATTAAAAAATGTAGTACAGCCTACACAAACATAACACATTAACACAAATTTCAATCAAATTTTTACTATATACGAGCGTTGGGACAGAAGCCATGACAACTATTTTTTTCTAAAAGATATATTACCTGATCACATAATTTTATTTGTTGCCTGAAAGTAATGGATCACTAGTGTGTGTTCACAACAACAGGTTCTTCGAGTGTTTCTATTAGAATAGAGAGTAATGTGAAATGAGTTGTCTGCCTACCGCCGCGCGAGATCAATGTAACCCTGTTTCGAGCAGCGCCCATTCACAAAGATACCCCGTTCTCCATGGGAGGAATGCTCGAGACTGTCACTGGAATTTGATGGACGCATCTGGTGATAACGCTCTGTTGTTGTGCTTACATTAATAATGCATTACTTTCAGACGAAAAAAAAATATATGATCCGATAAATTTTCTAAATAAAAAAGTTTCCTTATGCTCCACGTCTCGTATATATGAACTTTTATGTTGCGCAGGACATTAATTGATGTCACTACAGTGCCTCTGACCTGGAGGTCCTAGACTCGGTAGTTTTCCGCGGTTGCTCCGAATAACATCAGGTCAATGCTGGAGCAGTTCCCTGAAAAAGGAGCTACGGACCACGCGATTTTTCCTTTTCCCATCCTTGCCCTACCCTCACCCCTTACTTACACACACGTACATGAACTACACTACTGCACATGCCGGGAGATCAGTTGGGAGCTTGCCTCGGCTAGAACGGAGCCCCGCTGGTGGGAGATACCTAGTTGGGGAATACGCCGCAAACCGACTGGTAGGTCGGCGCCGGATCGTACCATCCAACGAGGAATGATCAGCGCCACATTATGCGATGAAAACATGCCCTACTCTTACGGTAATAATGACCTTAGCAGTTTACGTGCCCGGAGACGCAAATCAATCAAATATAATTATACACCAAGCTATAATTGCACTTCTCCCTCATTAGTCACATATAATTTTACTGTTTATTGACTATAAATTTAAAAAATCGCCGTTTTCCGGCGCACGATTACATATCTTTCTCTTTTTACGAAGTTCCTTCGTAAAGCGAAAAAGTAAAAATACTGGTAAATTTTGTTGGTAAATCGAAGAATTTGTGTTCTCTGGTTGCGCTCTCTTTATTACTTAATTTCGCTAATATTCTGTCCCTTGGCATGAGTAATGCTTTTGCAAATGGGGTTCTTTAACACATTTCAATTTTTCGAAAACGCCAATAGCTGCGTCACTGTTTTGGTATTCTCAAACAGAATCATTTCCTCTCTAATAGAAAGGAAACTAACGGTCGTAAATGGTATTTCATTCATGTAGCATGCGCATGTAGCATATTTACATGTTTGCTCTTGGCTGGTTGAAATCATGCCACAAGGCTGAATGCCATATGCCACACTAAGTGTCATCATGACACGAGGTTAAAAACATCCACGTTGTGCGTTAAAATGGAACTCAGAGTCGTACCACACTGCCGTGGCTTATCTGGGGTAGTTTTCTCTGCGCTTGATTACGATCATGATTTGAAAAATAAAGATACGTTCAATTGTTAACTATCAACTGGAAAATGATGGCCATGGAAATGAGTAGTGGCAACGAAAAATATGGTATTTTGGCTGAATATTCTATTATTAATTGTAATAAACGGAAAAAGAAGTCAGATAACGAATATAGAAACATATTCCTAATTGTAATACGTAAATTGTAGTATTCTGCAACCAGATTGCATCTATTCTATCATATAATATCCATTTATCTATCGTCTTCTGATTACAGAGTTGGCGTTCCAGAGATGTCGAAACGAGCTCGATGATTTACACCAATGTTCGCTCTTCTACATAATATGGGGTTCTTTGATATCGGTGAAGCCAATGAATATCCATCCTTATTAAGGAATACTTTCTTGTAAAAATGAAAACAGTTTTGTTGTTATTGTTTTTATATTATTCTTTGAATTAAATATGCAATATCAATTGAAAACTAGAATACTGAAAGGCGTCGAGCAGCAAATATATTTTTGTATATTGAGAAAATATGTTTTCTTTAAATATTTTCAAGCATTATTTTGCTAGTGACAATGATATTATCACTATTTATACCTATCAAAAGAAACACATTATTATGCCCTGGAAAAGCTTTTGATTAAATCATTTTTCACAATTAAGAGAATTATATAGTAGCTTCGACACTTAACATCTTTGAGAATTTCGGGCTTCTTTTTTGGACAAACGTAACTTCTAGGTATTAATAACTAGGCCATATGTTGTAAGCACTTTTCGTGCACTTCGGCAATGTATTAATAAATCACCTTACTATAACTTGGTTAAATAGATCGTTTTAATAATAATGGCAAGCTGCGGGTGTAAATTATGTAACACGTTGCTAGGAAAATCAATATATAATTATCGGTTGATAAATGTAAAGACGTCACAAGACATTAATTTGTGGAATTTTTTTGAGTTCGTTAGGTCTCTCCTACTTACAGTTGACCTTGACAAATATTTTGTAATATATCGTGTAATGTAATATATCTTGTTATGTGTCGCTTGGAGATCTGTCTCCTAGTGCAATTAGCATTCAATCGCAGCGAGACCGGAATGTGGGAGTATCAACCAACAGGACATTGGCAACGCGTGGCTGTCACTGGCAGCGTACCCATTCTGTACGCATACGAGCTAACGCGCAGTTTATACAGGACACATCCGTAACCAGCATGCACAATCGCCTAGGGGCGCTCACCAATATTCGAACATGCTGAACGCATTCGTAAAACACACTCTTCACAGTGTTTTCAGACGCTGATATACACGCCGGAGCATGCCGACGTCCCCCGCCTCGACACCCGCGCACGTAAACAGAAAAACAGTGGGATAGATCCGATTCAGCGGCGGATCGCGGCGCCACTGGAAGCCTAGGGGTGGGGGTGGCCGGGGATGGGGCGGAGGGGAAGGGGTGGAGAGGCGCGACGTTGTTCTGAACGATCGCCACCGCTTTTTAGAGCTCATTGTTTGCGGGGAGTCGCAGCCCGCGCGTAGGGCTCTGTTCAGTGACCGGTATTCAATTGGCCCGGGATGTGTTACACGAGCGAGCGGACGGGAAATGCGAGAGAGCAACCGAGAAGGAAAGGATGAGAAGGGAAATGTACCGTCAGATCAGGGAAAGAGAAAGTGGCAGTGTGGAAGTAAATTGAAGAGAACTGTACAGAGAAAGAGAGAAGAGAAAGGGAGAGGGGGAGAGAGAGGGAGGGTGAGAGGGAGGGAGAGAGGGAGAGAGAGAGAGAGGGAGGGTGAGAGGGAGGGAGAGAGGGAGAGAGAGGGATGAAGAGAGTAGAGTGAGGAAAGAGAATGGGAGATGGAGGAAGATAGTAATAGTTGAAGGAAGAAAGAGGGAGGGAGAGGGAGAAAGGGAGATAATGAGAAAGAAAAATAGAGACTGAAAGCAGGGAGAAAATGATGATGAGAGAAACGGGATCTAGGCAAGTTCGGAATTATTTGAGGATTGAGGGAGACAGAAAGCAAGACAAAAGTAAGAGAATGGAGCTTTACGTTCAGAATAAAAGCTACCCTCCACCGTTGCCGGCGACTGCTCATAAAAGTCGACAGAGTGATTCATACGAAGGCGTACGAGTACTGAAGCTCGACATTCGCATAGTAGACACTATGAAGGGATTTATTGGATGTTGATATGATGGATAAGCGGAATGTGATTGATATTCACTTATTGGGATGCTAATAATGCACATGGTGTATAAATCATTAGATAATAATGCTCTATTCCTGAACTGTAGAACTTCTTTTCAGTCAATGTCAAACTCAAAGTGTGCGAAAAGACAGGATGTTCACTTTCGCTTCGATGACTTCCTATACCATGAACATTTCACCAATGCTTCTAGATGAGCTGTTATACTGAGAACATTTCGTTTTGAAAGATTACATTTAATGGATGAAAAATATGTATGTAGAATACTTCACCCTATCTTATTCTGACTCTTTAATTTCGATAACCAAACAGCCGAAACCGAAGTTTTTAAAACAATGTATATATTTCTATACGACACACTTAATGTATACCGTGCCTCGAATTGAGAAGGACAGCAAAATTACATGTTACTGCGTTAATGAATTTAATATATTACATATGTAAATTTACACATTAAATTAAATTATTATTTAAATGGTGCATTAAAATTTCAAGTCATTAAAACCAGTATATCAAAATTATATATTAGGTCAACAAATTGAAAGTGAATACAGAAAGCAGTTATGAAAAATGGGAATCGATTATATTCAATTGATATCCATCTTTGACACAAATTGAATTTTTACATTGATATTCAGTAGGCAAAGTTTGCACAAATACTCGGCTGGAAGAACTGGGACAACAATATTATAATTGAACCCATTAGAACGAATATTGTGGGACAGCCTAATTGTAAATGAAAGGTTTGCTGAAGAAAATAGACCACATTTTAATTTAATTTGATACAACAGCAATAAGTATTAATGTTGTAGTTCCTATAGATGATATGTGTGCCAACAATTGCTGCGATAAGGGAAATATCTGTAACGTTGAAGGACATGTACAGATTGCGGAGAGTAACTTTAGTGTCCGAGTCGACAAACAGTACAATTACTAAAGAACTAGCAGGAATCTGGAGAATGTATATGATTAAAAAAACAACAGCAAGGAAGTAATTTACTAGTACGTAATATACTTAATGTTAAGTTTTTGAAATTTTCGAAAATAGAGACCACCCTTTTGATTCATACGAAGTGAATATTTAAAGAGGAAAATTGGAGCTGTTTTTGATAAAACATTGCTTGAAAATTAAGAATTGCCTATATTTCACGCAAGATTACGCGAAAATTCCCCACATTATCGAAAAATTGTACATGACCTAGTTTCAAGATCCGTCTTCAAGAATACTTTATTTTTAAAAAAGGCTCTATCTTTAATAATATAGTTGTAGGAAGGCGCCGAGCAAATTTGAACTTTTCCAATTTTCGAAAATCAGGGATTTTAAAGAAAATGAGACCTCCATCATTCTCTGAAGCATCTTTACGCTAATCGAGAACAAAGTTTAATAAATAAAATTGAAACAATTTTTGAGAACATTTTCGAAATGTTGACGTCTCATGTAAAGTACTACTTACAAAAATATCGCATCAAATAAATATTATCGCTTTAAACTCGGTGGACCTTGAGTTCATTCAAATCGAGTGGGGAATATAAATTTTAGAGAAAATCGCCTGTACGGTTTGAGCGCTAGAGTTGTTTACAAACAGATACATGAACGGGAGTACGTTTTTCTTCACAATGTGGAAGGTAGTGGGCAGTTATGTCACTTTACTTCTTTGAAGGAACGTGGTTATAATTACAAATGCATAGCATTTCTAATTGAGCAGTAAATTACACAGCAAACGGGTCCTTGTTAAGATGTTCATAACTATGTCATTTTGAATTGTGTCGGTCTTTTCAATTGAAATCACAAAAATTCAGAGTGATATTTCTCTTTGTGTCACTTTAATTGATCAATGTGAGCGTGAAACTGTTAAATAATTATGATTATGCCAGTTTTGAAGAATCAGTTCAGGGAATTTCCAGTCTGTTTTAATGAATAAACTGAAATTTAAGATTATTATTTTTCAGATTATTATTTACTTTTCTATGTTTTTTCAAGTTAGTCAGATTGTATTTGACCTTTCATTTAAAGTCAGAATAATAAAATAAAACATCACACTGCTTCCGTATCAATACATAAATTACAAGTGATAACATAATAACAAGAACGTTTCGAAAATTAATTGTTGCCATCTTGAGGCTTAATGGCAAAAAAATAATTATGTATTATGTAATTACGTATCACATGTAATTTCTGTATTGATTTAAAGCAGTGAATTTATTTTATTATTCTGTCTTTAATTTACATGCCAAATACAATGTGACTAATAAACTGAAATGTTCCATTTCTGTGCTTTGGCTATAATAAGTTCGTTATTTTGTTATTGAATCATTTTTAGACTTCCCATGTAAACACGATGCTGTTGATTGTAGTGTGAATTCCATTACATGGATGACATTTTTTAAGTTTAAAAAATAATGCAATATTTTCTAACTTAATCAAATGTGCCAGTTTTGTAGACGTAGATTAGAATATTTTGAGTTCTGTCATTTTTTAAGAATATAGTCATACATTTCCTTTTCATGCCGAATAATGACATTGTCATCAAAGCGTTCGCCTGTCATATTTCACGATAATACAGAGGATTCTGCGAATCTGGAATGTAATGAAGGAAAAAAAGACCATGAAACAAATCCAAGTGATGAGATAGCCAAGGAAGATCACAATAAAATACTTAATGAGCTAAACTGTTATAGGAATGCATTATCCCTAATGAAATCCTGAAATGAATTAAGATCAATTGTTGCTACTATCAGTTCTGAAAGAGATAGAAGTGACATCCATGTTATTGCGTACAGATTAGAGTTCTATCCCCATGCGACTTAATGCGAAATAGTATATTAATAATATAATCAATAAGAATAAATTGAACACCAAAAGTGACATATGTATACGTTTCATTCTAGACAAGTGTCAGAACTCTAAATAATCAATGGCTATTTGTCTGATCAAGACACATAACTAAAACAAAGGGCATTTTTGGGGGGTTTATGCTAGAAACAGAACACCATTTGATCCTGGTTTTATATCTATTCACAATAGTGCAGATTTTGTTATCTTGGTAATGTTTCAATACTGTCACAATTTTTTTTCGTGATGTGTGGAAAATCTGATATTTTGATTTGTGTCACTTTTGTAGCAAGTGTTCGATATCATACGTGTATGGGAACGATACGCACACATCCACGTCACTCCCTTTACAGTGATCACATTTGAAAGGGGGCTGTCCCGAATTAACACGAGACAGTTTGCAGTGTTCCTTTTTAACCTAGTAATGTTCTTTACGAGTTACTTGTACTCTATTTGTTACGAATAAGGCCTTTGAAAGATCTTATTGACCTAGCGTTTGAGACTTTTTATGAAGTGCACTTGGCTTTACATATTTTTATAGGTCGTAACAGATATTTTGCATTTTATTAGGTATAAGATTCCACAAGTCCTTGAATGGCTCGCAGTCTCTTATGTCTTTGGCGGTTACGGAAGTTATCATTTCTTCATCAAGAGTGGTAGTATATTTTGACTGACTGAAGTGAGAATAAAATGTTCAATATTACTTTTAAACGTGCTACTATTATTACTAATCAATATAATCATTTTGGGGGTATTTTATGTGAAATATTAAATAGTCTACGAAGATAACGTTGTGTACGTAGTCTATACGTAAAAGGAGTCATGCAGACTATACGTACTAGATTATCCGTCTACTACATTACTACATTACTAACCGTCCTCTTCCGAGACCCATTCGTATTCAATCCTGGAGAGAGGTTAACGTGTATAATTATGAGGATCAGATTTTCAGCTGTATCTGTGGCTAAGAAAATGTAAAGCCATGTTATTAAGATATCCGTTGTTAAGCCTTAAATTATGAAGTGATAGGATGGTGAAGAGGGGTAAAGGTATAATCACAAATACAACCATGCCTAAGCAGGCTCGAACCTGCAGCCTCCTCGGCGCAAACGACGACTGCTGCAACTGCTTGCACCACGGGGCCGGCTTATAGCCATTATTGTTTTTGTTCTCGATGTTGTTAGCAAATCGGCAATTCCTGACCACTCAACATGATCGTGTGTAACTATGCGGATCAGTTTTTCAGCTGCATCTCTCAGTAAGGCAAGGTTGTTACGTCTTGAATTGTGAATTACGAGGTAATATGATGATGATGAGGGGTGAAGAGACAATCACTAATACGACCGTGTCTACGCAGGACTCGAACCTGCAATCTCCTCGGCGCAGACGACGGCTGCCGCAACCGTCTTTGCCACAGGACCGACTTATTATTATTATTATTATTATTATTATTATTATTATTATTATTAATTATTATTATTATTGTACATTATTCACAGTATCTACTGGTCGGTATGTCAACCACACACAGGAATGATGAACAGGTGTGTTGTTGCTTTACTGAAGGTTCAGATGGCTTCTGACAATACGGCATGTATTCAAAATTACACACTTTTGCATATTATATACATTCCTGGCATCCAAGTGAAGACACTCCAGTGCCCGAAGTGTCATTTTTGCGATCACTCCTGTAGCTGATATTATTATAGGCACAGTTGTCACTTTACTGAAGTTCCACTGAGATGCGACTTCATGGGCGAGATCGGTATACTTCTGGATCTTCTCTTGATATTTTCCCGATATGTTGTGGGTATTGGGTATTGATATATCGATAAGGAAAACCTGCTGATGGTTCCTATCAATGTACGTTATATCGGGTCTATTGCCGCCGACATGTCTGTCAGTGATAATGGAGCGATCCCAGTAGAGTGTGTGCTCACTACTTTCAAGCACATTCTGAGGCACATATTTATAATACGGCACGGAAGTGGCGAGTAAGCCCGTTCTCAATGCCAATAATTGGTGGACCTGCTTCGCCACTTCATCATGCCTCTTTTTGTATTCCAACTGTGCGTGGCCGCTACATCCATTTGTCACGTGTTGGATAGTTTCGCTTGCAGCCTCACATCTTCTACACGAGTCGGAATGAATGATAGAATCTCTCAGAATGTGTTTTCTATAGTTCAATGTTGGTACCACTTGGTCCTGGATAGCTATCATGAAGGCTTCTGTCTCCGGAAAGAGATCCCCGTGCTGGAGCCATGCGTGCGACGCAGAGATGTCGACTTCTGGTTTACTCAGCTCGTGAGGGTACCTTCCATGCAATGCCTTCGCTTTCCATAAGGATATCTTCTCTTCCGTTTCAATGATTGGTTGAACAGGCGGATCAAGCTTTTTCAAGTTCAGAGGACTATAGTTATTATCAACTGCGCTCACTGCTTGCTGAACTCTCCCACAATGTTCCAAAAAGTATCTTCTGAGTGAAGCAATTTGAGAGCTGTGTAGATTTATGAGATCTACAACACCTCGCCCTCCTTGCGACCTTGGAAGGGTAAAACGCTCAGTACTTGAATGGGGATGATGTTTTCGGCGTTGAGTCATAGCGGTTCGAATTGTCCTCTGGAGGTTGTCGAGGTCGGTATTGCTCCATTTAATAACGCCAAAGGAATATGTGAGCACTGGAATAACAAATGAATTGATGGCCTGCACAAGGTTTGTAGCAGAGAGTTGAGTTTTCAAGAGTCCATGCAATCGTTTACACACTTCAGTTGTTAGTATGTTCTTAGTAACAGTGTGTTTGATTCGGAGTGACTGTTGGAAACCCAAGTATTTGTAAGTTTCATGGGGTTCCATGAAGGTAATCTTTGGTTCATTATCAGTTTCCAAATTTATAACTTGCATATGACCGGGAATGATATTCACTCTCCTGCACTTATCCAAACCGAATTTCATCTTGATGTCGTCATTGAACTTCTCCGTCACGTTTATTAGTTGCCGCATATGACTCTCAGTGTCTGCATAGAGCTTCAGATCATCCATGTGAAGAAGATGTGAGACCCGGAGAAGAGTTGAGTTCCCCTTTTTAAGAACGATTCCATAATTAGCTGAATTAAGTAGAGTAGACAGGGGATTCAAGGCTAAGCAGAACAATAAAGGGCTTAAAGAGTCACCATGGAAAATCCCTCGGCGGATGTGTATAGTATCTGTGTGAACGGATTGTTTTCCATTAGAGAGATACAGTTTTGTATTCCATCGACTCATCGCGGTTTTCAGGAAGTTTTGGATAAACGGGTGGACCTTGTATACATCCAAACATTGAAGGAGCCAAGAATGGGGCACGGTGTCGAATGCTTTAGCGTAATCTATGTAGCATGCGTACAAGTTTCTTTGTTTTGCAAGCACTTGCCCCATAATTACAGAGTCTATAATGAGTTGCTCCTTGCATCCCTGAGATCCAGGTCTACATCCGTTCTGTTCATTTGCTAAGATGTTCTGTTCCTCAGTGTGTGTCATCATCATTTGTGAAACACAAGATGTTATGAGTTTGTAGAAAGTTTGAAGGCAGGTTATAGGCCTGTACATTGAGGGGTCTTTAGTGTCACCCTCCTTTGGTAACATGAATGTTCTACCTTCAGTGAGGAAGTAAGGTAGATTTTCTGGATTGTGAAGAAAATATTGAATTATATTAGCTATATGATGGTGAGTGCTTGTAAATGTTTTCAGCCAATAATTGTGCAGGCCATCACTACCTGGTGCCTTCCAGTTATGTGCTTTGTTCAATGCTGCTTGGACAATTTCTACGGTGATGATGGGTTCACCCATTAGAGGAATATCTCAGTGTCTGTCATATTCCATTTCAATCCACGTCCTATCTGGGTTGTGGGACACAGCAGATGACCAGATAGGCTTCCAAAAGTCCTTTATTTGTGCCTTTGAGGGAAGCTTTGACTCTTTCATATCATTTACAAGCCCTTTACTCTTTGACATATTCCTGTAGAATGCTTTTTGGTTTCTGTTAAAAAGAGAATTCTGTTGCTTCCTCGTAGTGCAATTCCTGTAGCGTCGAAGGCGTTTTGTTAACGCCAAAAGCTTTTGTCGTAGGGTATCAAGATGTTCTGTTATTGTTGAATTCAAGGGCTCGTGCTTCGTATGTATTTTTGTATTGATAAGGATGTTATTCACCTTTCTTCTCAGTTTTTCTGAGATGTTTCATTTTTTAAATTGCGTGAGTCTCCCAATATCTCTCCTAGTGCTTTCTATACGATTCACCAGCCGTGTTTCCCAAGGTGGCATTCTTTTTTCACTTCGATCATTGTGAGCAGTTGCTACGCGGCTGAAAAGCTTGGAACCGTTACATCTTGAAGCCACAACCGGAGCACAATAAATTGCTGTGTGTACTTCTTCGAAAGATGGTCTTTGTTGTAGATGTTGTGGCAGTACTTTCTCATTCAAGACGCTGATTGCTCTTGCTAATTTCTTCGAGCAATTTTGTCTGGGAATGAGATAGCGGTTCAGTGGGTCAGTTCCCTCAAATTCTGCAAGTGCTACTGCAAATTCATTGCGAATTTGCACCTCTTCACCACTCTTATCATCCATACTTTCGGACATGCTTGTCCCATTGTCATCCTGAGTTTGCACAGCTGATATCTCCACTGCCCTCAGATTACTAGGTTCTGAGGAGTTAAGCATTTTTCTCACTTCTTCCTTGATTGCTTCCAAAACTGGTGCAGAGCGGAGATTTTTCTGAACAATTGCTCGACGCTGGTCCGCTATTCTTTGCTCACTAACTTCAGAATCAGAGAAACGGTGAAGAAATCTTTGATGTAACTTTTGTCGGTAGGCCGTAGTGTCAGTCTCCATTTTGGTAATGGTGTAGTATTCACGCATGATGAAGGTATTTATTTCTGTAGTCCACTTCATCCTTCTGCGTTGCCTGCCTGCGGCAGTGGTCTCTGAAAGCAATACATTGCTTCTCTGGGAAGCACTTGCGGCAGGTGCAGCTGTAAGTGGAGATGGATGGGTGCTGCTATGTTCGGCTGTAGTATATTCGGGGTTATCCCCGATCAGGGCCCGCCTGTTCAGCTCCTGATCACCACCGGCTCGCATGCTGTCACCTCCAGCGGTGGCTCCGAAGGTGCCCTGGCGCTCCCCAGGCAGCGGCTGCTTTTCCGAGGCCTTACGACGCATATTCCGTGTCTCCATATCTATATGGGTGTGCCATCGCCCTGTTTGCCGCCAAATTTTCTGACGTTGCCCGTCTCCCACGTGGCTAAGTTCTCAATTGCTCGGACGTAGGGCGGGACTTTGGGAGACTTATTATTATTATTATTATTATTATTATTATTATTATTATTATTATTATTATTGTTCGCGAATTGGGCGTCTGGGACTGCGCGGACATATACCTCCACTTACCGAGGGTCAATAACATTTATCCCACGGCAAGTATATGTAAATGTTGCTAATACTGGGGGGATGGAAGATGGTATGATGATAATGAAGGCTGAATGGATGACACACACTTACAGTCATACACAAACACACCCATGACGGACGCGGAACTACAACCCGCGATCCTTCCATCCGTGATAACCACGGAACTACTGCCTTAGCGATCTTGACAGTCTGTTCGGCATTATTATTATTAATTGTTATTATTACTACTATTATTGTTAGTATTATCTTTATGTTTATTAATTATTTTATTTCACAAATCGACCATCATGGGAGCCACGCGATACGTGTGTCCCACCGAGGCTCAGTCATGATTATCGGCATAGGTGCACGCTACTTTGCTATAGAGGGTATGGTTCAAGTTCTGTTGGGGGTATCTTGGTTCAGGCAGCTGCGAAAACACAGAAGACGTTTATCCGCCCCTTTGCGTGTGGACGCGCGAAACCCCTTCTCTTGTTCGTCAACCGATTCGTCTCCGCTCGCCTGCTCGCGCCGCCGCGGCCTCGCGCCCGCCGTCTCCACCGCCTCCACAGCCCCCGCTAATCTGATATCTCGCGGCGGCGTCAACTGTGATTAAGGCTAATTTACGCTTCGCCGGCGTCGTAATTCCATTAAAAAGCGCCGCTTGAGTCGCGCCGACGCGCTGCGCGGGTGACGGGGAGGGGGTGGGCCCGGGGGAGGGGAGAGACGACGGATGATGGGACAACGAGGGGGCGCAACGGACGCCCAGGCGACGGACGTCCCTTCGGTTGGTGACCCCTGGCGAAGAAAGACGAAAGGAGGTTCTCAAGTAGAAACGTGCCCCTGTGCTGATGAGTGCTCTATACGAGCTATCGAGCACCTTACGTAATTATCTTTCGACTGAAAGACTCCGGAAGAAATGTTGCGGTTGACCTAGCGAATTCAAACGCGGCTTCGGTGAAAGTCGGTGAATATGAATAAAAATGAACAATTTGTTTTATCTATCTTTTTTTAATTTGATGAAGTACTAATGAGAATGTATGACTTCGTGATATTAATTTACATGGAAATAATGGTATAATTCGTTGAAATAAATTAAATTTTAAACTACAACAGGATATTTAAAGATGGAGATGACTGAAAAATTAGGTAATGCTCTTGTTTGATGGTGCCACTCCGGGGGTTAAGAATCTCAATTAAAAACACCCTTCACTTCAACGAGATATAGTAATATTTTTTAAAAATATCGTGACGACCTTAGCTTCAGCAGAAACTAAAAAAAGGAAGTTTTTCTCTTCTCGCATAAACCTTCACTGTGTTATGCAACTCTTTATGGAACAATCCTGCAGGGTCATTTCATGTCAAGTGGTCTAATTTTTAAAGTGACCCGCGCGATTATCTCGGGTTTTAATGATTGATAGATTGATTTTTTGGATTCCGAGCGCGTCAACAGCTACGGACATTACCCCTGTATGTGTATTGTATTACAAATTACAGGTGGTAGCGGAGTTCTTCTTTCGCTGGATCGCGAGATTCGGAGCCAACCTACACTTCGGCTTGCGGGGCTTGCTAGGTAACTCTCGCCAGCGGGGCACCTCCCCAACCGCGACAATCACCGACTGGTCTTCCGACGTGTTTGGTAGTGTAGTGCAAGTAAGTGAAAGTGTGTTTGAAGTAAGGGGGAGGATACGAAAACGAAGAGGAAGGAAAGATCACGCGCGTGCGTTCCTTGGTCCGTTTGATATGGTACTGCTACGGCATGCGCCTGGTGTTGAAATCACGGAAAACTATGAGAACTGGTGTCCACTAGAATTATCCTTCAGGCAGTGGCTGAATTCGACCTCGCTATTTAGCTAGTCTGGAAATTCTACCACCATGGCGACGCCAACTCTAGAACCATCCGGTCAAAAGCAGTGCACTATTATCCTGTGATAACCACCTGCACTAATATCAGTGTTTATGTTCTTAGCTACACAAGATTTTGACGTTGCCGCCCCATGATCTGATTCTACCACATTTAGAAACAATACATTATAGTGATTGACATACCTAGAAATGTTATGAGTCTGATTACTGCCGATGCGAAAAGTTAGAAATCGAGGCGGATCGTAGTGGAGCCGAGATTTTTAATTTGGACGAGGCAGTAATAACACTGTCACATTTCGTGGTATGTTCAGCATTTTATCGGTCACCATAAAATATCACTTTTTTGAGAAAATTTCCGACACTACTGCGATATGAAACACATTAGTTCTGCTGTTGCGGCACGATAATCGATATTGTTGGATATTGCTTGCAATATATCTATTTCAATAATACACTTGTATACCGTGGCTCGAGGAAGATGGACGCTGAAAATTCGTCTGTCCCTCAAGAAATTTTGGATGCAGCTGCGGAAGCCACGTGTGATTTAATCCCTGCAAAATCTAAATCACGATTGATTACTATTTGTCTTGTAAATTACCATGTGATTTTTTCGTAATAATGTTGACTTGCGATGAATTGGTGGTTGTTTATTTAGGTTACTAAGGGTGTTAAAAACCGTTGCTCTGGATTTTAAATTTCTTAACCTAAGGAAGGTACAAGTGCACTTAACAAACTTATAGGGGTGGATGTTAACAAAGATTAAAGACGCATGTGACCGATGAACTAAGTTATAACAGGGAATCCAGTCACAGCACTTAATTATTGGTGCCTAACGGACCCTTGCACAAATTGTTAACGCACGTTTAACTATTATCTTGTTGTGAAAAGCAGTTGTGTCTCGCGTGATAGGTAAATTTGCTGATGCAACAACTGATGCTCTTAATGAGGTCAACTTTCAGTACTATGTTAAGAGATGTACGTTTATAAACAGTGAGGTATTCTTCTTTGTGAGCTCTATTTGTATGAACTGAAAGTCTGAATGTATTCATTGAGTTTGAACAGACAAAGCAATGGCGATGGGGCACGTTCACGCAACTTCATTACTAGCGTACGTGGCCGTCAGATCAGCCCCAACATCAACAAATGTTCTTAAAACAATTCAGACGCCAACAGCATACTCTAATGATGACGCCTCTTGAAGCGGAGATCACGAATGTCCTGATTTGTCATATTCGTTACAGATGCTTCAGGGCCGCTGCTAGGAGCGTCTGTAAGTAAAATGCCAAATAGATCAACGCCATAAATTACTTAATAACATGTGTATTACACAAGACCTGAACAATTTTTGCCTTTTAAAACCCTGGACCAAAACTTGAAACAAGGAAAGGGAAAAAAGGAAAGCCCGCCATCTGTTACATCTGTCAAAGAGTCCCGTAGAGAAGCGCAAGTTGCAACAAAAACTAAAAAGTTGAGAGACAAGAAAATAGAAAGAAGTTAGTAAAAAGTTTATTCCTCTCTAATGCAGCAGATACACAACGTAATAAATGACACCTAAAAAATAAATGAAGCCAAAATCGATGAAAAGAGAAATAGTGAATAACAAGAACAAACAACATCGACGAATCGGATGATGGCAATGGCAACTGTTTTTTTATGTACCATTTGCAGTCATTGAAGAACTAAAAAAATGGCAAGAATGTGTTGGTCTCCGATGCAAAAGGTGATGCCAAAGAATCTCACTAGTGGGAACACTTTGTTTTAGTGTGGAGAAACTGCAACAGTGATGACAAAGACGATTGAATAATTTGTATAAAAGATGTAATTAGTAAAGACCTTCAATTGTGGTAAGCATAATTATTTTAATGCATTTCAACGGTTACAATTATTTGTGACAATAAAAGAAAAGAGTTCATTACTTTTCAATATTATTTATAAGAGAAATAAACTATTCTCTTTTTTTTGTTATTTAAGGTCGCATCAACTTCTATGTCATTAGCGACCACTATTGCTTGTAACGGTATGGTAACTGGGAGGATGACACGATATGATGATGGCAGGAGATGAAAGGACGAACACAATACAACCATGCCCGAGGGGGGACTCGAATCCGTGATCCTTCGGTTCGAGATCGCTACGGCACTACTGCCTTGGCGATCTCGGCCACCGGATCGGCATACTGTTTTCTTTGTTTGTCTCAAATAATTGGAAACATAAGAGTTGAAATACGAGTGCCTAAATAAAATAATTACGCTCATCACATTAGAATTATTATATATTTGAAGAAATTTTGTTTTGACTTCTGTTAATAAGGCTTATCAAGATGCTTGTACGACGAGTAAGAGCTGTAGGAAAGTAAATTTTGTTTTTAATTGACAACTTTATGTACTTAATGAGTGTAAACCTGACCCGATAGATGCGTAAACCACTCCTCTACCTGATGTAGATGTTCGCACGCGCACGGGTCTACTTTAATATTTTAAATTCAATCAAAGGTAAAATAAAATTGTAATTTTATCTAAAAAATTGTCCTTCAATAACCGCAATATGAATCTTAACAGTTTAACATTTCTAAAATTAAAACATAAAAAGAGGACAATTCATAAAATCATACATATGTGCAAAAAACACACAAATTGCAATTCCCAAAAGTATGCCCTTGGCTACCATAAACAAAATCTATCAGTAAGAGTTTCTGCTGCCTCCGAAAGCGGGAGATACAGGGAAAAAACAAAAATAGTTGTTGTAAGTTGGTTGTACTGATACATATCACTCACTCACACCACTTATGAAGACAGTTTATCGTAATGTAAAGCTAGTAGTCTTCTTCCACGCCCTCGTTGACAACTCAAATTCAAGGCACCTATAATCACTCAACGCATCTATGCCTTCAAACTACATAATTACTTGCAATCCCATCTGAGTAAATTGGAATGTAATTGTTGTTCGTTTGAGTTGTAACTGACGTATGTCTAACAAAAATGGTGTAAAGAATGTCGTATGGGATACACTCTATGCTGAGTATGCTCTGAATCATCGCCACTTGGCATGATAGCCTTTCTTTACTTGTCTTAGATTTTTTCCTTGATGATCCATGGTGATTCATGATTCCTTCAGGGATTTTATTTATTTATTTATTTATTTATTTATTTATTTATTTATTTATTTATTTATTTATTTATTTATTTATTTATTTATTTATTTATTTATTTATTTATTTATTTATTTATTTATTTATTTATTTATTTATTTATTTATTTATTTATTTATTTATTTATTTATTTATTTATTTATTTATTTATTTATTTATTTATTTATTTATTTATTTATTTATTTATTTATTTATTTATTTATTTATTTATTTATTTATTTATTTATTTATTTATTTATTTATTTATTTATTTATTTATTTATTTATTTATTTATTTACTTTCTTTTTGGAAATTACTTCATTTATTCAAACTAGGCGGAAGAATCTTTTGCAACAGGCTTTTACCATATGCGTTTCTTTTCAGGACTAACGCAGACTGTGTGTGCAGGTTATGGGAGGGAAGGTACTAGACGCATCCTCCTTCGGAGTCATAAGCCAGATAAGAGATGTTGGACAGGGAAGACAGAAAGGCAGCACTTTATCCGTAACCTTTGGAAACACGGAAATCATAGATCAGAGAAGTCAACTAACGATCTCTTTTTCCAGCACGTGACACCAACACACTGATGTTGAACACGTGAAGGAAAATGCTAGAACTTGTCCGGATAGAAATTTGGGACCCCCAGCCAACAGTACAACCGTACGAGTACATTAAACCAACGTCTCACATGCGGCGTTCGGCGGGTACCGAGTGACGGGTCGCCTATTCTCGATTAGTTGCGATGCTTGGATAATTCTTGTTTTCTTTAATGTGCAACAAAATACAGGTAGGGTGTGTATTGTGGGTAGGGTGACACCGAAAGTTTGAAGTTTCTTGTATTAAATTGTCACGGAATGTATTGCAAATAAAGATACATTTCTGAATAAAATATATCCTTCCAAGACAGAAATTTAAATAAGGCAATGCCCAATGTTTCGAAAATATGAGTAGTTTTCGCGTCATTTTGCGAGAAACATAGGCAATTTAAAAAACAAGATTTTCTCACAAAGTCTTCAAACGTTTTCTTTAATTTTCATCTCGATAAGCGCAAGGTACGCGAATGAAAATGTCTCAAGTTCCATTGTTGGTGTAAACTTTGAAGTTTCGAAAGTTGCCAAATATTAAAATATACAAACTGTAATAATGATTATGGAAATTTGTTCCTTATGTAAACACGTATTTTAAAAAAATAGATATTTAAATAAAGTGATGTACAATTTTTTAAAAAATGATTCTTTTCTCATATTTTGCATGAAAAAATGAAGGTTTCTTAACGTTTTGCGTGAATGAAAGGCTTAAAAAATCTCAAAATGTTTTCTTTAATTTTTTCTGTAATTTTAAAAAGTTAGTCGGTAAAAGGTGGGATCCATTTATTTTGAACTCTGAATTTTCGAAAACTACAACTAATGAGAGAACGTGTATGCTATTGTAACACCACTAGTTCAGATTGCCGCAAGCAATTTTAGGTAAATATTAGGAGCAGGACGGAATTTTTTGTTGACAGTTTAATACTACAGAAGATACTAGAACTTGTGCACCTGTTCTAGCTTTATAAGTTAGATTTCGAGTGAAAAAATAATATTGAGATGCGAATAGTAACGAATGCATAAAGTGATAAATGCTTGACGTCCCAATGCTTGACGTCGATTTGGCCTGATGACCCGGTTCAGGAAGCATGCCTCGATGGCGATATTAGCCCTCATATGCGAAATTCTTGACAGAAGTACGAAAAGCAGTTTTAAAAAATACGCTTGCAAATAAAATTCTATTTCATCTGGGAAAGGGGGTTCGCAGAGTAAGCGTAAGTTCTAGCGGAGTTTTCCTTAAACAGGTATCTCCCACCAGCAGGGCGCCGCCCCAGCCGGGACACGTTCGAACACTAAGCTCCCGATCGGTCTCCCGGCATGTATGAGAAAGTGTGTGCAAGTAAGGAGTGAAGATAGGTCAAGAAAGGGGGAGGCAAGATGGCGCACGATTCATGTCCCGTTTGATACGTCACTGCTCCGGCAGTCGCCTAATTTTGGTCAGAGTAATCACAGAAAACTACCTATCAGAGCAGTCGTCCACTAGTATTCTCCTCCAGACAGCAACTGAATTCGACCTAGCTATGCAGCTAGTGTTGAAAATCTTGCCACCGTCGGGACTCGAAACTAGGACCCCCGGTCAGGAGCACAGTAGTGACATCAATTGATGCCCTGAGCCCCCTTTTCTGGTACTTCATTTTACATATTTCATGTTTTTAGTTGTGTACAAATTAATAACTATTAACTGCATTCAAATAACACAACTGCAATATTGTAAAACATTGGGATTACGAAATGGCCCTATGACAGAGAAGTTGAAATCTCTGAATTTGGTGTAGTTTTTTGTGTCAGAAGGCTCACGTTTCACCTCTAGACACTAGAGTTCAAATCCTGCTAAATCCATGTGGAATATGTGTTGAGCGAAACGGATTCGGGCAGATTTTTTCCCGTTCTTCTGTTATCTCTACTTGCATTCCACCACATCTGAAGATTACAAAGCGCTACTGAGTATCGGTCGCGACAACTTGACTACGGAACTGTCACTCGTGGTGAATTGAATATCACGACATACGAAAATAGCAAATCATTTCTTCTACTTCGTACGAACAGTGCAGAGAAACTTCTACAATGTTCCAAAAACTTTCTAGAGGTATTGACGGAAATACACTTTCCAGGGAAGAATGGCACCGAAAAAAAAGTTTTCAAAAGTGTTTTTCTTTGCCCGTTTGCCCAGTAACACAAGTTGATAGGGGTATACAGGAATTTTTACGAAGTTGTATTACATATTCATTACTGATGCTAGATATTTTTCCTTAATAAATATATTATACAGTATTAGATGTTTAAATGATTTCGTATAAAATGTTTTCAACATATAAGCGATTTTCGAGTATTTTTTGCCAAATCGCGATAATTTTCCAAAGATACCTAAAATATCTTGCCAAAAAGGCTCCAACTTTTTTCTTGAAATATCTTTTCAGGAGAGGGCACTATACAAAATTCTATTGCACTAATCCCATTTTCATCAAACCTTTTTAATTTTCGAAATGTAAAGTCTTTTTCGAATCTTCGTCCCTTCGTTTGGTGAAGAGAGGTTTTGAAGGGGAAACTGAAGTATTAATAGGGTACATGGAATATCATAAATTTGACAAATAATAGAAGGAAGTATGGTATGCTGAAGTTCTGTTGCTCTAGTTCACATTTCAACGCAGCGATTTACCGCGTTTGTCCTAGGAATCCAGCCCCGGCGCCGTTTGCGTGGGTGTGGCGGACCCAAGAGCGATAACTAGCGGCGGCGGCGGTGGCGGCAGCCGCATGTTTGCGGAAGTCGGGGCGGTCTGTAAGCAACCGCGGTGCACCGTCGTCGGCGTTTCCAACATCGTCACGGCCGCTGCCGCCCCCGCCTCCGCCCCCGCCTCCGCCGCTGCGGCCACCGGTTGGCCCGTTGACCCCGTTTGCAAGTCAAATGGCGGCGGAGGCGGAGACGCCTTGATTAGCCCACGAACGCGCCGCTACGGCCATCGCCACAGCCACCGCCGCCGCCGCCGCTGCCACCGCCGTCACCGCCGGCGCCACCGCCACCGCCACCGCCACCGCCACCGCCACCGCCGCCACCACCGCCACCACCGCCACCACCGCCACCGCCGCCACCGCCGCCACCGCCGCCACCGCCGCCACCGCCGCCACCGCCGCCACCGCCGCCACCGCCGCCACCACCGCCACTTTCGTCACCGACGCCACCCACCGCCATTACCACCACCACCACACCTATCACCGCCATCATACCTATCGCCACCACCATCACTTCTTCCGTCGCCTCCTCCTCCACACTCACTGCTACGGGCTCTGCCGTCACCGTCGTCGTCGCTACGCCTGCAGACTCCGAAACGAAACGAAGCCCGGGGCCAAGGCGATACTGGGAAAGACGAACATATTTCGTCGCTAAAGAGAACATTATGGGAGAAACAATATTTTTGTTTGTGCTTTGTATTGGGTTTCAAGTTTGGACAGCGTTATATGAAGCCCATATTGTTCTTAGTCCCAGAAAAATTATTCGCTTCACAAATTTTTCATAGGTTGCAAAACTGACACAACTAATTCTAGTGATGTTACAGCATATATTTTCTAGTATTATTTCAAAGAATTGCAGTTTTCGAAAATTCAGAAAGTTCAACAAAAAATGAGACTATTGTCATTTTTAAAGTGTCGTCGATCCTAGCACAAGAAACTAGTTTTTAAAATAATTATACATGACTTCCTTCAAAGATCTAATTTTTTAGAACAGATTTTTTTAAAATCTCTACCATCAATATTGTGCTTTTCAAAATTTATTTTTTGCAATTTCCGAAAAATATAGAGAGTTTGCCGAAAATGTGACCAGCATCCCTCTTTTACCGCCCTTTGCTACGTTCGAATAACAGTTAAAGAAATAATCGCGCAGCATTTTTGAGAGATTGTACAATGACTTTATTTCACGATGTCTTTTAACAACAGATTTCATAAAAATCCTTCTCTTCAATAACATAGTTGTAGAGAAACGCTGAAAAAATTAAACGTTTGCAGTTTTTGAAATATTAGGGGTTTTAACATTAATTATACCTGCCCAATTCTTTTAAGCGTTCTTTGTACTATCTGAGTGCAACGTATAATAAAACAAATTGAGCAATTTTTGACAAAATGTATCTCCAAATATCAAAGTATCCGTTTCAATCTCGCAGGGTCTCGAGTTAGTACAAATCGATCGGAGAATTGCAGTTTTTGGAGAAAATTGTCTCAATGCAATGATTTAAACGCTAGCCTTGTGCATAAACAAACGACGAACGAATGAACGAACGAACGAACAGACGGTGTGCAGGCAATCGATTTTTCGGTATCAAGGACCCACAAAAAGTGAATTCTGACTACATAGTGCATTACAGGAAGTAACTAAGTACATGTATGAGCAATATTTATACACTACATACAACGTTTCTAAAATATGAATAGTTTTTGCATAATTTAGAATGAAATAGTGAATTTTAAACAATGTCGGAAATTATCTGTATTTTCGAAAATTCCAAAAAATAACATTGCAAAAGTACAAATTGATGGCAGTGATATTGTCCCCAACATTGCAAAAGTACAAATTGATGGCAGTGATTTTGTTTCTTCTAGAAAATTGTTTTTACAAAAAGTCATGTACATTTTTTCGAGATATAGAGTAATTTCTACGACATTTTTGCATACATTAATGCAATTTATTATAGTTTCTTGTTTAAAAAGAACAGTACAATTTTTTGTTTCTTTGTTTTCGGATAGAGCAAAGGCTGCTTAAAAATTGGGACAGGTTATATTTTCAGCAACCTCATTTTATTTTCAAAGTATGTAAACATAAAATTAACATTGTAAGAATACAATATTGATTATATAGAGTTTTTCCTTATTGAAATCTCGTATTTAAAACTAAGCCTTGAGATAGTCGAAATTAAATATCTGATTTTTTTTTTTAAAATTGTAATGCCAATGTCCAATTTTTTTAGGCGCAAGGAATGTTGAGTTGTGGGTTTGAAGGAATAAAGTCTGAGGTGTGAGTTTGGTGGTAACATGAAATGCGTGCTAATTATAAGAAACTTAGTTCGAATTCCAGGCCATAGAAACAACTTTTTCTGTTTGGAAACACTTTTGAAAGTTCATGAACTATTATAATAATGCTTAGGTGTTACGAATAATGCGAGGCCCATGTTTTTTGTTTTTTTTTTGCGGTTGGGTCTTCGACCAACTTTAATCTCTGCTATCTTTGGATGCCACAGCGTATCTCTATTGAATGCGATTGCAGACAATGCCGTCCATTAAACATAAATACCAAATTATAGAAAGTGAAATCCACTTGAATTCGACGGATAAAACGTATACTATTAGAATAATATTGGCATTTTCCTAGACATCCAATGGTTAGTCATAATTACGAGTCAGTTTCTGCGGCTACGGTTCGACTGCATTTATATGTATCAGATGTAGTACGTCAACACTGATCCGTGGATATGGCAACGTAAATAAATCCTAGCGAGCCCCTAAATCCTAAATCCTAGCGAGCTGTTTGCTTCAGAGTTGATCAAATAACGTAACTGTCTCGAAATAATTCTCAGAAATCTTCAAACTCTGACAGAACTGTAGCTAAGTTAAATTTAAGATGCATATCCACTTTAATAGATCCACGAATATGTGAATGAAATATCTAATTTTATCAACCTATTTCCCTCTAGAGTTTGGCTCTTGGTCTAATATCCGTCCATTCTGTTCTGTAACAGAAAGTAAATAACTGTTTTTTGTTTTTACTTCAGTTCCATCTCTTTGTGTTGGAAATCGCCAAAGTAGGGGGCTGAATGGAGAACCGTATATCTTGGAGTCTGACAGTTCGAGTAATATCTTCAGAAGTCCCGGTTGGCTGGCGTGATGCTGTACGCGCACTTTAGTACCGCTCCCAGGAGAAGCACTCCGTTATAAGTTTCTTTCATCTCACCTTCCTCCTCGCGCTGTCTCCCCCGCTTTGGCGGGGAACAGGGCACAAGGAACACGACTTCGGCTTCCTCGCGTAAACTCACTTGCGTCGCTTGCTGATTTGCCGCTGGCACTTGGAGCTTCCAAATTTGATTCCACGATAGCTTGAGGATATCGCTTGGTAATTGTAATTGGCTTCTATCTCCGCAAAACTTCCCAAGCGGATATTTAACATTAAAATTTCGTTGAACAATATTTGAATAAGTAGTAAAACTATTGTTGAATAAACAACAATGTGAACAATGTATTTAAGTGAGTATAATATTTGACTTTGTGATATATATATATTATCCTCCCAATTAGTTGTTGTTAAATATTTTTGTTTATGTATAGAAGAATGTGTTCACAGAAGTTTTAACAAATTTACTAATTACAATGTTCTATTTCCATGGTAAGAATACTCTATACGTAACAACAAGCATATTAAATAAACAAATAATGAGAGGAATTTCAAATGCCTTTCTTTAACAGTGAAAAACTGATAGTAATCTTATGTAAATTACACTAAATCCATCAATAATATGTAAATATGTATGCCAATAATGTAAACATTTTATTTTACAAATCACAGTATTTTAACCATTAATAACAACCCGACAGATGAACACGAAATCTGACTCTAAATAAAGAAAAGTATCTGTACTACACAATTACAATAAACATTATTTTAAGGCAGTATAATAGAGTTCTTTTGATTGTTAATTTCTACAGAGCTGATGGGTTTAAGATTTTGTCTCGAATAAATGTATAAATCAAATTCTTTTGCTTAAGTGCAGTATGGACACTAGCAACGTATTCCAACATTCTTGAATATCTTTCTATCACACGTACGTTGCCCTGGGTAAAGTTCTTTCTATACTGACATTTTGAGCCATTACTTTAGTATTTGTCCTCATTGAAGTTTAAATTAAATTTAAATATTATGGTTGTGAAACTGATATTTTTCTATTTAGAATAATCACATTTTATTATTTTTAGCTGGCGTTCAAAAGTTAGTAGGAGCGTAGAAGGTCAAAATTTAAAAAAATCGAACTAAATCTCAAAAATAGATAATTGTATTGGATGGTGGGTCGATCTTCTCAGCTGTCCATACGAAACAAAATATGAATATATAAAAAAATCTTCAAACTGGTTTGTCTCTACGCAGTTCTGAGGTTGTGCCAAAAAAACAATATAAAGTACATCCAGACCTTTCAAAATAAAGTACTAAGATGCACGGTAAATGCGCCGTGCACTATTAGAAATAGTGATCTACATCGAGATCTTGGGATCGCTTAATGGCTCAAATGAATTCTGAAGATACACTAACAAACATGAAATGTGACTACATGAACAGTGTGGGAGCCACTCATCTTCTGTATAACCAAAAGAAAGCTCAAAAGAACGAGACATTTGAACTTGAATGATTGTGTAAACATTACAAAGCGCCTCACGAAATTTATATTTAATTTAAATACATAGGACCACACATAAATACATCAACACTATACCTTATCCTTTCGTTTCTTATTCTATTACAATTCAAAATCACTACATGCAACCGCCAAATAGAGGTCCTTGGCCACTGGTCATGTGGTGGCCGTTGAAACGAAAGAATTTGTGTTGACACGTGTTTTATAGAAAAATCAATTCGTTCCCCGAAAAAGTGGCCGTTAATAGAGGTGTCCGCTCAATCAATTACTGTTTTAGGCAGTTATCACTGGAACTTTAAAACGTGTACGAGTAATATACACATTTTAACACAAATGGGTAATATACACACCCAAATTTGCCATTACCTTTTCACTGCTTTAATTGGTACAAAGACAAATGGCAACTAATTTAAAACCGACAGTGCAGAAGGAAATATTTCAACCAGCGGTCAATGTCTTAATAGTGAGTGTCTTGAAACAACAAACAATCGTGGATGCTACGTCCCTGAACCACGGTCTCGCCTCGATAGTCTCCGCGCATTTGGATAACTAGCGATCTCTCTGCAGTGGAATAGAAGGGGATTAAATTGTTATTTGAACGCTCTCTGCGTGATAACGGGCTTGTTAATTTGACCTATTGATTGCACATTCATCGCCGAAGGCATTACCAGATGCGCATGTGCTACGGGATTTAAAGTTGATTCAGCGCTTGATGTGCTGCATTAAACACCCAAAATACATACAACCACATAGTGTTATCGGTAATCATAAAGCGTCTAAAATATCAAAGGTAGTCAGTAACAGTGGGGAACGAAGACTGAGGTAATCGTATTAGTTAAATGTGCATTCATTTATCATGGCATCATGATATCGCTCACATAGCAAATTCCTTTATCATGGATCGTACTAGTAGATGATAATGATGTCGGGGAGAGATGTTGCATATCCTAAGGGCTAACCATTTTGCCAGAGACATCATGAAAGTAAAATTGATCACGGTATACGTACACACATCATTCCGGCTGCTGAGAGCCAGTCAGATGAAGTATCGTTTATAATGTTACTATACAACTAGGGGTTGTTTAAAAATTAAAAAAAACAAAAAACAATTCTATAGAATGGAGACTTCAGTCATTGAGAAAACATTAATAAATCAAGTCACACTAGATTCTCTCGTCGTATGCTAAATATAAACATTTCAACCCCTTCTTTTCATTTTTGGATGTTTGTTGCAAACAATTTGCAGAATATTGACTACATACTCTTGCATTATCCTGAATATAATTTCATGAGACGCAAATGTTTCTTGATACTAAACATTTAAATTCCATTTTTCAAGCTATTCATTCCAACTCCAGGTAATAATCTCCTGCAAAAAATAGTCAGATTTTATTTAGTTTCTCAAGTTAAGTCTGATGAGATGTAGTAGTGAAATGCCTTGGTAATTGGTAACTAAGCAACAGATAAGGAATGTATTTATTCTGTCGTTATATGTTTCATTCTATGTCATACCGTATGTTTGAAATATAGGAACATGTGCTTCTTCAAGTGTCGTCCTATTATTCCAATACAGTAATCAGTGCGCCCTCTAAAATATTTCACTTAACCTGCATTAAAAATAATAAATTGCACATACACATTGCACATCCTATGTACGGCGAACAGTACATTGGATGAAATGATAATGATACAAATTAAGTAAAACAATGATAACAAAGTGATTATAAATTGGATGAGCATGGAATTTGAAGTTGATAAATGAGACATTAAAATCGGATCACAGTTGAGTTTAAAGTTTACAGTTCTGGCGATGTACCTCACTCAAATTGTCACAAGGCATTGCTGTATTATATCACGTCCGTTGAATGGATGCGGCAGGTGTGGACCACAATGGTGCTCAGCAGGGTCGAAGCTGTAATACAGGCCGCCCATATCGTACACCGATTACGGGGCGCGTATGTGACCTCGCAACTGGACCAAAGAACAGAACCAACCCCTCTCGTTCGGACCCGAGAACAGTAGAATGTCTGCGGCACACTAGGTCCTCTTGCGCAGGTAAAGGAATAGGCTGTTTCTTCCCTTATTAGCCGAAATGTAATTCACGTCAAAGGTACATTCACCACAATTACCGAAGGCAGTTCACCTGGAGAGATGGCTCTGGGCTTCAACTACCGTCACTGCTGACCGAGAAGTCCTAGGTTCGAGTCCTGACGGTGGCAGGATTTTTTTTTTGACACGAGCTTGTCGACTAGATCTAATTCAGTCGACTGGAGTTTTCCGTAGTTTCTCCGATCAACACCAGGCGAATGCCGGTTACTTACCAAACACGCTCGATCTTCCTTGTCCTATCCTCTCCCCGAACTCTTACATTAACACGCACTACACAGGCACACATGCCGGGAGACCGGTCCGGAACTTAGAGTTTGTCCCGGCTGGGGCGGTATCCCGCTGGTGGTCTAGCCGACGCTAGCCGACAGTAGGTGGGCTCGGGATCTCGGCATACAGTGAGGGAAAGATCACCACCACCACCTCCAGAGCAAAATATGAACTCCACTTATGGGACTAATAGCCCTGGTAGTTGACGTGTCCGGAATCACTAAAACAATCAAACAATCAACCGAATTCAATTCAGCGTTAAGGACAAGACGGCCTTGTTCATTTAACGAAGAGTAGTAGAAATGGACACACATTGTTGCTATGAATACCTTGTCACGGAAAGAAAGCAGAAGTGTGAGGTCAGCGTTGTGACGTACGCGAGAAGAGAATTCAAATGCCACTTGGAGGAGAATTCTAGCGTCAGGTTGGCCTGATCAGAAGTTTTCAGTGATTTCTCCGATCACACCAGGCGAATGCTGGATTAGTATCTTATCGAACGGGTCACGGACCTCACGCAACTTTTCCTTCCTCTTCCTTACACACACATACACACACTTATATACACTACGCTACTACAGCTGTCGAAAGATCTAAGATTGTCTCAGCAGGGGTGGTGCCTCTGAGGAGATCTACTCTTCCAGTAGAAGAAAACACCGTATGTCGACGTGCTGGTCAGTGCTGGATATCACATTACAATGAGAGATCAACACCTGAATGTTTTGGCTATTACATGCACTACTATTCGCGAGGTTAATGGCAAAAGTAGTCGACGTGCCCGAATAGACTTTGTTTCACAGATTGTTCACCAAATATTGGCCACCCCCATGACTAAACGATTCAGGATAATGAAATTCCGATGTCACTCAACAATGCGGAATCATGGGGAAGAGAATGTGCCGTAGAGGTATTGTCTGATATATTTTGAGTTTCCAAAAAATGTAATCGTTTCATTTTTTAAATGGAACTATATATTTTTCTTACTAGTAATGGATAATCATAAAACAGGAATTCAGTGATATATCATATATTAATGATTTAGTAGAAATTTTAGAATAAAATAATACTTTCTGAAATATGTTTTTAAATTAAACCGACAATATTTTCTGTAACAGCCCTTGCATCTGTAGAGTTTGAGTACGGTGTCCTTCCCGTCGCCGAGACTTACAGGGAGAGGAAATATTGAGAATGGTAGCATTGAAGGATAGAGGCTTATTTTCAGAAATCCATGGTCTTACCACGATAGACACTATAACATCAATATTAACCTCAAACAAACATCAATATTAACTATCAGAACCTTTATTTTCCATTGATTCATCAGAAAAGAACTTCTATTGGTTGAAATTTCAAAGCACAGATTTATAGCACCACAAAACACTGCAGTCAGTTCGGCGCTTCCATGCAGTCCGTCCGTCACTTGCATACACGAATTAAAATGTACATTGCTTTCAATAGGCAACACAGGGCATAAGAATAAATAATATATGCATATATTTTTATTCAGTTTTTTATTGTTATCTAAGTCTTAATTTATTTTTCGTAAATTTGCAGTGACAAGTTGAGTATCAGTAAAGAATAATATTTCCATCTATGATATGACGGAATACCTAGAGATATTAGAGTGAAAATCTCCAATCAATTCTTTGTATTTGACATGTTTTAAAAGGCTAGCTGTTTTACAGCCTTTAGATATCAATCTCAATTCTAGTCTTGTTGTAAAGTGACATTTTCTAGTATCACCCTTATGCTGTCAATGTTTTTATATCGTTCATTTCAGCGATCAATGCTTTGGAATTTCAATCAGTGGAAGGAAAGTTTAGTTTTCTAGAATCAATGAAAAAATTGATCTTTCTGCTGGGTATTATTGTCATTTGTTTCTGTGTTCTAGCCAAAACCACGGATTGTCATAATTGCGACACTTACCACCCCCTCTCAGTTCCCAGTCTCGGCGCCACGAAGACCAAAGGCGACAGATGCAAGATATAGTAAATGAAATATTCGTTGTGATCTTAATAGTGGAATAGGTAAGCGATTGAGCTCGTAAAGATATACAAGATTTCTGGGGCCGGTCTTTGTGGCAGTCAGATGTACTCAGAGGTGCTCCTCGCGAGGCAACGAATTTGCTACCTTCCGAGTATCGGGTTCGCATCGAAGCGAGAGCCGCGATCTTTTCCTCGTGCACTGCGCCGGCAACCGCGGCATCGTTTCGCGAGGACAAGGCAACTGCTGGTTGTGTGCGACCGCCCTAGCTGAGCTACTGAAAATCGGCAGTGTCGAACCTAATCCTGTAGTTGAGAAAGCGAGCGCAATCCGCACCTAATGTAGTGGTTGCGATCATAATTTACAATCGGGCAAACAGTGTGAATCGTGTGGGCTGTGGTACCATGCGAGACTTGGAATAAATTGGAACATGGGTCACGGCAAGTGGTTTTGCATCAAGTAAAAGAAAATAACGCGTAAATTCGGAGAAAATTGCTAGTTACTCTTTTCACATTCATGAGCCGCAGGAGCTAAACGCAGTATTGCAGGAGAAACTTGAAACTGTTCCAGTAAGTGACGCTGCACAGCGGACCCTACAGGCGACAACCGCGACAAAATTCCGCGGTAAACTCTGAATATTCAATTTACATTTGGTGTAAATTCACTTAGTTGCATGCATAGGGAAATATAAACTACAACTTTATGAAAAAATACAAGAAACTGTATTAAAATAAATTTAACATTACTTTCTTCAGAAATCCTGCAAGATCAGCGGAAACGAAACTGATAATAACCAGGAGATTTTTTTTGCCACGGGGGCATTTTTGATAGAAGTGGCGGATATTGGAGGTGTGAGTATTTCTGCTGCCCACTCCATCGACCGACATGAGTGGTTGGAGGAATAGCCAGGAGATGTAATGCTGTGATAGAGTTATCAACAGTTTCTGCAGCTCAAGAACAAATGCAATTTCAGGAGACAGCCAATTTTTCACTTGTGCTGTGGGTAATAGATTGCACGCAAGGGAAAATTTAGTCTCCAGGTATTTACTCGTATAATATACAGAGAAGAAATGTGGCTGAATTTTAATTTTTGCTTTTAAAAAATGTTTACTGCTCTCTTGCAACAAGTGTTTTGACAGTTGGGCCTCGGGTTGAGAAATTTAGTAAAAGGAAGAAATACTTCTCGTACATTGTTTAATGTGTTAGCGGCGCAGAATTACAAAGACGCAATATTATTGCGTCTACCTAGAAGCAACCATGACCATTCGCAACAATTCTCAAATTAAAGAATCGTTTGGGAGTGGAGTTATGGGATATGACATACATTGAGGAAACTCTGGCTGCAGGGTTAAAACTTGTGTAATGCCATCACTGCGAAATGCTGCCATTGTAGGTGAGGAAAAATATAATTTTCAATACTAGATGGTAAGAAGTAGCTTGCCCAGTCAATAGGCACAAGAAAGAGGATCTCATTATTGAAACAGGGATTTAAACCAAATTCACAAACACATTTTGAATTATCAAACGCAACTCACTTTTATGGTGCAGTTCAATTTACAACAATGATGTTTTATTTCATTAGATTTAATTTTCCATGTTTTACATTATGTACACTTGCCTTTACCATGCTTTAAGCTTTTTACAACAGATCCTTACAACAGATTGTATGGAACGTCGCAAGGACTCGTAATGTGAATATAAAAAAATGAAAGCTGCTTTGGTGTCTGGAAGATACAGTTTCCAATACTAGTGTTGGGGATACATTCTCGAGAATGAATGCATTAGCGGAAACAGTAGCTGCTGCTATACTACCCAATGAAGCCATCCGTGCCCAAGAGGAGGGATGTTGTGATGGAGGACGATGATGATAATTAGAACACTCCCCCTGATGCACAAAAGTATGCAGAAAGAACCGCTGTTAATTAATTTTTTTTGCAAGTTTGGGTTAGTTCTTTTTATTTATATTATATTTATTTCGTATTGTATATTACATTGTATTATTATTGCATTAATCATTTTGCAAACTTAGTTAAGGAATAAAGACATAGGAAAGCTCATATTTAATTTTACTCTTTATTTGGTCATTTACATGTCAATTATGCATAATGAATTACTTGAAACATTTGAAACCTCAAATTTCTATCTTCTGAAGCACTCTCCCGGTCTTATAAATATGATTTTAATTTCAAACTTTTCAGTTTTTCATTTTGCTCGGGTAGTTTCGGCTTGTCTAAATAGTATCTTCTTTTGAAATTGGTAAAACTTTGAAAATTGTCTAATAGTGTCGTCTCCGTACCTACAGCGAAGAGCTGCTGTTTTTAAATTTGATAACGGATGGATATTTCACCAGGAGGATTGTTGTATATTGTTGTAGCCGTGATAGAGTAGCAGCTGTAGTAGTGATTGTGATGGAGGAAGTGGGATTAGTAGCAGCAGTGATTGTGGTGTAGGAGCGGGTGGGTGCAGCAGCCTTAATTGATAGTTGTGGTAGCAGTAGTTAGAGAGGGGTAGTTGGCAGGGGTAGCAAGAAGGTGTAAGTAATGAGAAAGTTATTGTTGAGGCATTTAGTTAACTGTGATTATCTCACGATTCACAAGTGGTTTCTTAGAGAGGAGTCCTCAGGAAATATCGTGGAGTCTGCATTACTTACCAATTAATATTCTGGATCAACTAGCACATTTCTCCTCCAGTTACATTTGGTAATGGATGAATATTCTACGAACTGTGCTAAGTTCGTGGAGGGGGACTGGAGACAAAACGGGAAGTGAAACATAAGGGACAGGTATAAAATGTCGTAATAGTGTTAAATAATATTATATAGACTTGTTTATAGGATTAAATAGGTTACATTTGTAGGTTTAAATAATAGGATTATACTTGTTTAATTTAGTTATCACACTATCATACGTAGGGGGCGGATTTTGATGCTCTAAAACATCGCCAAAAATGATGAATAAAATTATCTTAAAATGTTTTTAAAATGTCCTAAAAGCAAAGAATAATATAGTAAAATTTTGTGTCACAACCAGTTCAGATGAACAACTTAATGTTATGAAGAAATAAAATGAAGAATTAAAAGATGTCATCTCCGTCAACTTAATGTTTATTTAGAGAGCCGGTTTTCGACGTCTTTGCCGTCATCATCTGTCTTGCTGTTGTGGCAAAAGTTGGGAGACAGTGTACACGTACGCTTCTGCGGCTCAAGTTCATGACTTCTTGGCTGCCCGAGTGACGCCGCGTCGTTGGCTGAGAGGCCGACGTTTCGCCTGTCATATCGCAGGCTTCTTCAGGATAGTGACTCTATCTTTGCATCCTTTATTTATGTTCTATTGCTTGTGAGAAAAAAATATTTGGTACCATTTAAAAAATAAAAATTATTAATTTTTTGAAAACTAACAACTCTTTGACACTGAGCCTTTCTTTCGCTCTTCCGACACTACTCTCATAACAACATTTTTTATATTAACGAAACTTGAATGCAACATTACGTTTACAAAAATTAATGTCTTGTCAGTTTCACTGGAAAGAATCAATAATGTCTTTTTCCTCTGAACTACTACTGTTTAGCTGTCAATGGGCATTAAAGTATTTTATACGATCTCTAATAAAATAAATTTAGTTTTCGTAGTTCGATGTACAGAACGTAGTTTCAAAAATAAACGTTGGATAGCGCTGTCGGCAAACAGGGATGTCCAGCGCCATCAATTTCTCGGGCCAAGGCATTTTCGACGCGAAGATTAAATTGTAGAGTGCACATGTTTTGAAATTTTCATAATTTTCCCGTTTCCTAATCGTAGAACGGAAATGTTACTTTAGAAATATTAAAGAACAGAAAAACATCATCCTAAATTACAATTTCCTTTCACAAATTATGAGTCTTTTTAAGAAAATGGCGCTTAAGCACTACACTAAATTCGAAATTTGAAGCTCTTTTTCACGGAAAATTTTTGAATTTTCAAAGACCTTCAATTGAAATCATTTGAAGCACAATAACTCACAGATACAATAGTGTTTAAGAATCGCTAGAAATGCGCATGTTCACAGATTGAGAAATCTTGCAATAAAATTACATTTGTAAAATTTTTGAAAAAACAAAAAAAAAATCCCACGAGATGAATTTTTTGTCACATTAAAGTGTGCAATTAGTACTATCCGTTCGAAAACTTTGAATAAAAGTTTTGGAGCCGTTTTCGAGAAAATTGCGTTTGAGCGTTTCTGAAATTGCGGAAATTTCAGCTAGTTTTCACAGAACATTGTTGAGTTTTCCAGAAACCTTATATGACATTATTTAAAGCACATGTACTCATAAATGTAATAATGTGAACAAATCGCTGTTAGCGTTCGTATTAACGACGTGAGAGACAAGCCCCCCCAAAAAATTTTTGTAATTATTGAAAAAAATAGAACAATATGGAGTCGATGTCAACTTATTGAGTACATGCAGCCCCACCCCTACCAAAAATTTAAAGTAAAAATTTTGAGCTGTTTTCATGAAAATCTTGTTTTTATAATGTTTTTTAAAATTAAAACATATTAAAAATTAAATCATATTGCTCGCAATTTTGCGCGGAAACTACTGAAGTTTCAAAAAATTCACATGACCCTAATGAAATAACACAATATGGAGAACAAATTTTATTTGAATGTAAACTATCTTCAATTTTGTGGTTGTAAGAAGACACCTGAAAAATTTTGAAATTTGCAAACATTCGTAGTTGAGCCTGAAAATTGGACCTATGCCACCTTTATAAGTGTATTTTACTTTATTCTTACAAGAAATTTAAAGAAAAAATTGGTGACGTGTTTGAGAAAATTTTGAAAATGACCGGGGTGCTTCATGTAAAGTACCCCCACATTTTAAATATTTTTTTTTCAAAATCTCAAAGATGCGACTCAAGTCAGATGGACAGGGATTTCTTCAATGTGGAAAAAATCCTACGTGTGGTTCTCGTAGGTGCTAGACGGACGGATGGAGGATCAGATGGACGATCAGAAGGACAGTCGGACGGACGGACGTTTTGAAGAAAACACATTGTCGGTATCTGAGGAGCCCAAAACGTGTATTTCCGTTGAAATCTCGAAATCGATTTTCCGCAGCATTACATAATTCTCCCTGTACTACGTGTATTACTCTTCCTATACGAACGTACATGTGAAAGTAAAAATAGGAAGACCTTTCCTTAGCCTTGTTTGTGATCGAATATTATTCATAGGGTGTAATAATGATAATAAAGATAATGGCAATAACGATAATAATTGTGTTTATTATCATCATCTGAATGACGCGAATTAAAATTTTATCACCAAAGTATCATTCTTTGCGCAAGTTCAACTTACAAATCTTATGTGAAGATCTCAAGTATCAATTTCATAACCTTCATCTTCCGTAAATGCAACTGGTCTAAAACAAAACAAATTGCTTATTATCGAATGGTCAGATTAGTTTTTATCTCATTCTCAAAGTTTTATTAGTAAGATTGCTAGATCAAATTAGAGATAGATTACATATAGAAGAGTTTTCTTTGTAAAGATTCATCGTCCATTTCCGAACGTGATTTGCTCCTGACACATTTGTGTTAAGAACAAGTTATTTGGAACGTGCACGTATAATAACTGTACTTGTCATTCCCGAATAGTCCTGAAAAAACAATAATTCCTCTCAGATCCCTGTCTCGTGGCACATAGAAATGAAAACGTGTTCACAATTTAGATAGATAACAGGTATTTCGGAAAGAAGCAAATCGTACCAAGAGGACGCAAAGGTATCATGGAACTAGTAAGAGGACTAAGAGTTTAAAGCGATAGGAACGGCAATAACTCACAAACAATACAAAAAACCCTGTCCAGCGAAGTTCATAAAGAGGTATCCGGAAAGATACGCACTCTCGGTTACCCGATTCTCCCTGGAAGTAAATCACCGCGACGCGCAGCCTAAAGCGGAGAGGACGTGCGGAGGCGTAAAGAGGACGTGCACTTCCACACCGCCGCGGCGCCTCGCTATGCGCAGGGTGCTGCACGCGCCTGGTTTCGATGCGCTCCCCGTAACCTCTTTTTTGCCTTCAATACTTATTGATTTATTTAGTTAACAAAAACAGTTAAACCGTGTGTGACGTACGATGCGGATAAGCGTATTCTGTGCACGTCTTCTTAAACTCTGCGATCCCTACTCTAAGTCATTTTTTATGCTTGCATTTTCCCGTTTCTATGGGGTTAGCTCATTTTTATTAATTTTCCGTATAAGCTATTTTTGTACTGATTTGGCGGTGATTGTACGGCCGGATATCCTTCCTTACGACGCCAACCACAGGGGTCACACAAGCACATTACACTAGACAACACACACAATCACAAAACACACACAACCATGCCCGAGGCAGGATCCATCGGTTCAAGATCGCCACAGTCCTACTGTCTTAGCGATACTCGGATACCCGGATCAGCCCTATCCTAAACCATATTCAAGACGAATCATTAGAGGTGGAAACGAGTGTTTTGGCAAGAATTGATAGGAAAATATTCATTCCATGTAATAAATTTTATTTGCAAAAGTAAATCAACTACAAATTTTGTCTATTATCCTTCATCTTGCCTTTTGTAAAGGAATCCACGTACTGCCACGAGAACACAAAAACGATAATTTGAAAAAACCTTTTCCGCAATGAAGTTTGAGAAACATGTTCAGGTAATAATGTTACATATGTCTTCAGAAGCAAAATAATGTGTCATCTCAACATTCCCTCGAAGGATTACAGAAACTGGACGAAAAAATTATTGAAATGGGGTCATTGGCCCAGAAGATGAGTTACAATACTTTCTGGCAATTACTTGTCAATGAGAGGGAGGAGTCAGAAGGCTTCCCATGTAACCGTTTTGTTGGGAATCTATACAAGTTATGTCCACATTTACCCGCATCAAATTCAAATTACGAGTTGTGATGACCACTAACAACGATCTCACGATATAATTTAAAATTAACACGCCAGATTAGCAGTTGCAAATGCTGTTGTATAAGGCGACCACGCAATGTGGGGTAAATACATATCGCAAGAAGCAGACACTCGCAACCCATTACGCCTCACCTCGCTTCAAAACTTTAAAACTTCCGAAAATTAGAAGCACATTTAAAGCCGGATGTGCGGTGATTTTTTTGCTTTTCTTTTGTTCCCATCTGTACGATCGGTTTCGGGCCCTGGCAGTGGTTCGCCTACCAATGGTCCTCTTCGTTTCGATGGTTCTCAAATCTGAGCCCGGCCGGGGCGACTGTGCAATGGTTTGCAACCACAAATGCTCATTGACCTCACGGATAAGAGTGGAGGCCGCTCACCCACGTGGCGAAGCAGCAATTAGCTTGAGTCACACCGCTAAATTCAATAGTTGTATTTGTGTTACATGACGTTACAGGGTTCAGTGAATAATATGTACAATATTTCTTGAAAGAAAGTATTGTTTTCTGCGTCATGGTTAAGCTTTGTACATACATTTTATGTATTCTTGATCGTCAACAGATAATGCATAAGATGCTGTCTCTTGGCGCGGGATACCTGTAGATGTATCACGTAGTAAAAGAACTGGGAGGCGTAGCTTGTCTGTCGATACGTAAGGGAATTGTTCTGTGCTGACTCTTAAGGCGAGGCTTGATGGCTGTACAAGGGGCAAATGGATGGAACAGGATCGACACTTGTCAGGTTGTCAATAACTTTTTCAAACAAAAGAGAAAAATCCGTTACATTGTTTTAACGGTAATACGTAGTATATTATGTTGCGACTAAAGGAAGAAAGGAACCAACTTATTTTTAATAACTATAATGACCCTTTTTGTAATTGGCTTATTTACAATACACAATGAAATTTTCACATTTTGGTTTTATTACATCCTTCACACTAACACAACGTTACGCCAACTTTCATTCATTGTCATCTTCAGGCTTCTTTTTGAATATTAATATGTTTAAATAAACATATTCTTTTTAAATGGGTTAAACACAACTACCACAACTGAGGACAACAATTATACACATTTCCTTTCTTTGAGATGTAATGCCACAACAATGGGCAACATTTTGGAAGTTGAATCAAATCCATCCTGTGTCAGAGGCCGGCCTATGTCGACTGGCGAGACCTCTACTTTGGAAAAATTATCCTTCGCTTTCGACCTTTTTCTCCTTTGAGCTGTATTGTAGTGAATTAAATTTTTATTACCGACAAGTAATATGTGGAGCGTGTTTTACTGCAAAACATAACGCAATGCGATGGATGGAATTAAAAAATATATTTGTAAAGCGTGAAGTCGAACGTGGACATGTGAGACGAACGTGGAACAAATGTTTGAAGAACGTTTTCCTCTTGAGCCGCGTTCCAGCACTTTGTACAATCATTAGGAAATTGACTCTGAAACAGGGGTGTTTCTAGTGTGTCAGTAAACTATATTATTTATTTCAAATATACGCATAAATTGACCGAAAAGGAAGCGCCCACTGGCTATGTGAGAGTGTCAGTGGTTTTTCTAGGTTCATAGAAAGACTGCGAATATACAAAAACCAAATTCGATTTTGACTAAACATGCAAATATTTAATCCACAATTCCTCATATATTATTTACGACTTTATTGCCATACTCAGTTAGCCAGTCACTGCATACGACACAGCGTACGTCATGCGACGAGGAAGTCAGTATTCACGTGTGCCGTTTCAGAACAGCCAATTTTTGCTGCTCCAGGACACTATTTTTCTCACACTCGATAGCCGCAGGTTTGCTTTCTGGTACTTCGTAAAAGGAGAAAATTATGACCGGAAAACGGGGAATTTTCGGCAGAAAAACTCTTATTGCCGGGACCTGGTAACGAAAAAATGGTTACATCTTGTTTCTATATATAGTAAGTTACTTCCTCTAATACGTGGTGTAGCCAGAATCAATGTTTTGTTGGTCCTTGATATCGAAAAATTGGTTGACGGAAATAAGTCTGTCCGTCCGTCTATGGTCAACGCGTACGCCGAAACCGCTAAAACGATTTTCTCCAATATCGATATTCCCGGATAGATCTGAACGAGCTCTAGGCTTGTGGAGTTTAATACCGATATTTTTATTTTCGAGGGTGCTTTACATGTTGCCTCAAAAAATTGTCAAAATTTCCTCAAAAATTGCTACAATTGTTTTGATTAAACTTTGCTCTCGGATTGTGCTCGGACGCTTAAGAGAAGGGTTATCATGTTCGTACAAATCCCTAATTTTTTTGAAAATTCCTTAAGTGCTATGTTTTGGGGGGCGTCTTGCAACAACTGCATTATTGAAGGTAGAGTTTTTTCCCTTCTGAACAATGAAATCTTTTCTTTAAAGGCGGATCCTGAAGTAAGGTCATTTTTCCAAAATTTGAGCAGTTTTCTCCCAATTCTGCGCTAAATACAGGTAATTTTAATTTTGTTAAAAATGTTTGCCCCAAAACCGCTTCAAATTTTTTCTCATAGTGCTTAAAAAATGGCGAGAGTTTCATTTTCGTTGAACTATCTTAATTTCCGTAAATTGCAAATTTTGAATTAATGTGAGAAAGTATGTACTGTTGGAGCACCACTCTTCTCTTTCTATATTCTAGAAAAACCGCTAGCTTTATTCCATAACGGTCTCTTACGCTAAGGTGTGATAGAGGATGAGGAAATAAAACACACACATAATTAAAATACATTTCATTCAACCAATAAAAACAATGGAAATTGGCACAACCGCTGAATTTACAGTTTTACCCATTGTGTTCGCTATGAATGGGATGCTCTTGGTCATCAGCTATATGTCAAATTGCAGGTCACAGCGCTCCCACTTGCGACATTAGTTATCAGCGGAATGTAATTACTGTTTGGGGATTATTTCGCCGCGCAGACGGGTCGTTCTCCGCTCTGTCGGCTGGATATCTCTTCCGCCTTCCCTACGGTTGAACCGATCGGTCAGTCCGTACGTCCCGAGCCAAGCGCCCGACGGTGCCTCCATGCCTCCATCCCTCACGCCAGATAGAGCCCGCGCAGTAAAGGGGACCTGTTGTGTTGTTCGGTGCTCATTGCGTGAACCGATTGCCAAGTCTTGTCAGAATAAGTTACCACGCCGTCAGACATTCCCGACCCAACTCTCACAGATCATACATGCATCGGTTACGGTCCCCTGCCTATCACAGGTGCATCTAGTATATTGAGAGTTGGCGCCACCGAAAACGTCGCTACTCTAAAGTGCTAGTTGGATCAATTAAATTTGATAATTTAGCAGACCGGCAGAGATGGCTCGGTGCATCAACTGATGTCACTGTAGTCCCTCTGACCGAGAGGTCCTAGTTATGACGGTGACAGAATTGTTGACACTAGCTTGTCAGCTAGGTCGCATTCAATCTCTGTCTGGAGGAGAATTCTACCCGTCGGATGCTCTGATCAGTAGTTCTTCGGGTTTCTACGATAAACACCAGGCAAATGCCGGAGCAGTACCGTAACAAACGGGCCACGGACAGTGCGCGACCTTATCTTCCTCTTTCTTGTCCTATCCTCACCCCTTACACACACTTAGACTAACATGCGCTACACTAGCACACATGCCGGGAGATCGCTCGGGAGCTTAGAACGTGTCCCGGCAGGGGTGGTGTCCCGTTGGTGGGAGATACCTGGTAGAGGAAAAATCTCGCTAGCCGACGGTAGGTCGCCGTCGGATCTTGCCATACAGCGGGGAAAAGATCACCGCCACCTTCCGAGCAAACACATTCACTACACTTACGACACTAATGATCTTAGTAGTTGACGTGCCCGGAATCACCAACAATTAATGAATCAGTCAATCAAAGAATCACGAAGTCGCACTAGTGGCGTAGCTGGAGCAATCAATCCCCAATTCAATATAAATTGTTAGTCCCAACTGTTTTACGTATTTATAATTTTTATTTATTAATTTAACGTCGAAAACCCTTACAAAATTTTGTGATATATGAGTAAGAAATGCAGTCTGTGCGGTTTTTTTTTGAGATATGGAGTCCTTGTTCTAGCTTTTATATTAAATTAAATTATAAATGCTAGTGACAATAAGCGTTTTTGGCACGATTTCATGGCAAGAAATGTGAGCTCCTGTGTAATACAAAATATTTACAACGGCAAATGAGCTACAACTTTTAGCTCTTATCGTTTATCCTGCGCCACGAGAAGGGATCCACTTAAAGCCGCGATAACTTTGCGAACGCTCAGGACTATGTGAATAAATATATTCCTCACCAACTCTAGAAAATGTGCACAGATAGTGAAGCTATTCTGTCCAGAAGTAATATCAAAGCCCATTGCAGCATTTGCTCAATGCAACAAAGAATTCAGGACGGAAAACTTAATTATAGATTAGCACTTATTTGTTTATGATTACCAATGGTAATTGGTACTTAACGGTTTTTAATACCATTATAAAGACTTAAGGACAGAGCTGCAATACAATGCCCTTTGTCATCGACAATACACGCTATTCAGAAAAGGCACGGGAAATATTTTTATTTCTTCTCTGCCCATATCTATTACACAAAAGTTATGTTCTTTCTCGTATCTACTCTGCCGTACGCTCCAATGAGCGGGCGTGTATCCCGCTCAACGCAATCTATATCATATCTAATCGATCAGTATCTACTGGAGACGTGCGATTCTCATTACGGAGTTTCTAAGCAGATCGGAGCACTCTGTCTGCATATCGAACTGGATTGAATTGATGCCTTATTTTACGTGGTGAGACGCCGGCCATGAGGTCTGCTTTTCTGTTTGACCACTCACATTTCGCTAGCGGGGAACGAAGGTACTTCTTGGGCGACGAAACACGCGATTTAAATTTAGCTCAGGGGGTTCTTTTAGGCTTGAGGATCTTTTACATGCAGTAAGTCTACAACATGGGACAGCGGGCTTTTACTTCCTCCCCGAAAGAAGGCGTACCTTTAAAAATTACACCTTTAAAAATCCACGGCTTCGATCGAGTTTGAACACGTCAACTGGGGTATCAGAGTCCGACACGCTAATCGTTACATTATCGCCGTGGCAAATTTGAAGAGAACGAGTGATATATGTAGGTTTGCTCCTCAAAATGCAAACATTTTGAGGAGCCATACAATTAAATTTGAATTACAATTACCGAAAAGAAGTCCTGTTACCTCGATTCCAGTTACATTCATCGGGATTCAGTCACAAAATAGTTCTAGCGATTAGCGAGAAATTTTTAAAAGCATGTAAATAATTTTTCATATTCTAAATAATAAATTTTAAAATTATACATATTTAAATACATGTAATTTTCATCATCTGATTGAAGATGTCTTATTTTGTTCAAAGTTCCTAGTGTTCAATGTAAACATCTACGTAATATTCAGAATTAAAAGTCGAACAATGGTAGGATAGTAAATATACATAACTAGAAAATGACCGAAAACATTGAATTTATGTAATATCTTTACATTAAGATATAGGATTTAATAATTAATTTCCCGTAGAAAATCTTGAACACCAACAAATTATTAATTAAATCATATTGAATTTTAGTCATATATGACTCTTTTTTAAATATAAATTATACTTGTTATTATATACGTATAACTTTTTTCCTGGGATATTTGAATAAAAAATACTCGGCAATTCTTCGCGTGCCTACAGGTGACAAAGCTGTTAATCCAAGTATAGGTACGCCTGTCAAGAATAATAATGAAGACAGTTTGAAAGGGGTGTGGGTGGTTGAGTGAGTGGGGCAGTTAAAAAGGCGGTGAGTGGAAGAGCCTCACCATGCCACATTATATAACGCCCATGCTTGAATCGAACCCCCTGCCTCTGGGGAAATGCATACCAAACCTCTGCGCCAGCTGGCCGGCAAGGAATTGAATGAGGGGTTTGGAAGGTTGTGGGTGAAATTAGGTTAATGGTTTTTAGACCATCACCATGTCATAACACACAAGCAAACATTCCTGAGGCTAGAATGGAACACGCAACCTTTCTGGACGAAAGCACTTACACGAGGACAACTATAGGAGTACAAGTTTGAAATCTTCCTTATAGTGGCAGATTTCTTGGCGTACTGCACGCACGCGATTCGCCGCCCTTCCCCAGGAAGTCTGAGCTATTTGTCATCAATGCCACTAAGGCCTTCGCTGTACATTTCGTCATTGTCGTCCTCAGAGGAACTGTTCCGTAAAGACACAATAATTTTGTCTTCGTCCATGATCATGTCTGTTTTCTTATATTTAGCTTCTTCCATTGATATGAGCAATGTTCAGAAAATAATGTTCGAAAATAATGTCTCCCAGCTATGAACTATGGAGCAGAAATCTGGGGAGTCGATAGGATAGATCGATTAGAAAGCATCGAAACAGATTATTGCAAATTAATTCTAGGAGTTTCTAGGTGCGCAGCAAATGCCGGAGTCTTAAGAGAGGTCGGTAGTATAGGAATTTGGAGAGATTTTAAAATGAAATCTATTAAACTCTGGATTAAATTAGCAGATGCACAGGGTGACACACTTATACATAGGTGCTTTAGAGTGCAATGGCAGGGAAGCGACCATCGCTACTGGGCGTACAAAATTAAACGGCTACTTGACCGCGCAGGGTTGGGAGACGTCTCTCCGGAAATGGTGGGAGATAGGGGAACCCGTGAGATAGAACGGCTGATTTCCAATAGACTTGCGGATATTAAAAGGCAAGAGATCTGGGCAGCAACGGCTGAAAAACGTTCGCTAGTAGCTCAAATCCATGCGAGTCCGTTATGGGGTTGCGAAAGTTACGTTCATACTCTCGGAAAGGACGCAAGAGGGGGATACGCTTGGTTCAGGGTTGGGGGATGGATGCAGCGTAGACTAAAGGACGCAAGTGGTAATGGCATCTGTGTGCTTTGCGGTGATAGGGAAGACTGGATCCACATCCTCTTAATTTGCTGTGCAACAGAATCATGGAGAAAAAAATGGATGGGAATGGGAAATTACTACTTCCTAAACAGGAACGTAACGCTCGCCCAAAACATTTTAGGAGATAAAAGGTCTAAATTCATGAAAGAATTAGGAACATTTTTAGGAAAGGTTCGGACCATTAGGGAAACTGAAATTAGGGAGTGGGAAAACAGCACCGGTTAGCATGAGCGGAGCCTAGACTGGAGAGAAATAAATACGTCAATAAGCTAACAATATGTAAGTTAATCAGTAATTTTATGTTACGTTAGTAAACCGTTAAGAAATAAGTCATAAATCGTAGTCAATTGGTAAGTAACAGGTCAATATAATAAATAAAATAAAACTTGCATAGTAATAAGCACATTAGGAGGGGAAGGTAAGGGGGGATCGAAAATATAAGGGCAGAGGCGCTGGTGCGGTCGATCTTCTGTGGCGCTATTTGATTTCAGGAGCTGAGGAGGCCAAGCACTGGAAGAAGACGGCGGGACGCCCACGCCAGAAAATAAATAGTTAAAATAAACGTCAGATAGATTAGTATGTATTCGGCTTCTGACGGCAGGTTTTTCCCCCTTCAGGGGTTTTTTCCTGAGCCGTACCGTATGGTCTCTTTTCCGCGGCTTTGATGCGATGGAGAGACAATTTGGGGTGAATACCAGAATTCGAAAGATTAGAACGCGAAAGGATGTAGGTATTGTAATGGCTTAAAGGCCTTCGGCCTAGCCACATAGGATCAAGTAAGCCAAATTGTTTGTAATAATTACCTATTAAATAAAATAAAATAAAAAATAATGTTCGGCATACATTTTCTTTAACTCGCAGAGGAGTCGTATTGCTGTGTTTAGCAACACGATTCTTAATGTAACCCCAAACTAATTCGATGGGATAGGGTTCGGGATGAGAAGAAGGGAGCTTGATGTTGAGGTCACATTACCTCGGAACGGTTGTCTTAGAAAGAAACACAATATTATGCCTGTGAACTTCACTTGAAATTTGGCCTACGCTAAGACACGCCACACTACATAACACTTAAAGACGAAAGGGTTAGGACTGAGGAGCAGGGGCGATGCTTCCTGTACATATGTTTCTTTTACTGAACCTTAATATATTAAGAGTGAGCGTTTGTGCAAAGACGGAAATTGTTTTGATTTGGGTAGCTGACTACTGCGGTTTCAGCCACACCAGCCTGTGGCTTCAGACCCCTTTTCCTCCTCCGGCTTCTACAGTTGGCGCGCAGTGCCAGTGAGAGAGCGATATTTTCAGGGGAAGTAGCGGTTGATGGTGGGAGTCACCCCGCATGCGCTGTCGAAGGGAGATTTCTAACTTGTTCTGCTATAGCTGACGGACAGTCGAATAGCGACTGTCGTCGAGTAAACGACCGGGGACATCGCGGAAGGTAACTTCTTAGCCGATTCCGATTACTCGAGCCGAGGAAGCTTACGTTTACATTGCAGAAGGTGATAAATCTGGGGACATCGCAGACAGTCCATAGGACAGCGGATTGTCCTGTTTCATTTGCCGATTGCGCTTCAAGTTTTCAGACAAGCTATTACACAGCAGATGCCGAGGACGCTCAACTGTCGCCTTGGAAATGCGCAGTGTGGAGGAGAGCAGAAGAGAGATGTGAGTGCCCGGGCTTGTAATCAGTGGGACTGCATTCTAATTCCATTGAATGTTGTTTCCAAGTATTATTGAAAACGGATTAGGATATTGTTTTCATTCGCACTTGTTATACTTCTGTAAATTGTTATCAGAATATGTATCTAATCGCAAAGTGGTAGGAGAGGTATATTTTTCTACTTTTGGATTGATATGAAGAAAAGGATTGTTTTGGAGTGCAGCCCTTGCATACAAGAAAACTGCTGCCCTGAGAGATAGTGTAATAATGTCTAAAGAAAACGTATTACTTACGTGAATTTTGATTTATTAAAAGAGAAAATCATGTCAATAAGGTGAGGTGAAGTAAATATCGCTGCGCTTGCTCTCAGTAGTAAACAAGTAAATCTGTGTAATGAAGAATGGTTCTTCCTCGAAATGACCATTTTTGAATTTAATCATAATTGCAAGATCTTCCGTAATCGTACATGCTGCGTGTTGGAAAATATATATCGTTATCGGACCCTTTTCTTTCTCCTCACGGACAGAGACAGACAGAGAACAATCGCCTGTCCCTTTTGCCTGTCCTGGTCCGCTTCCACGAGCCCAGTTCGTTGAAGACAGCGAAGAAGACGACATCTGTCATAGGGATTACTTTCGCTCAGCTACCTGTCCTCGCATGAACGGTGCTTTAGTGATCTCGGCTATCCAGGTAGGCAGTGTACACATAATGTTTCATTGCACAATAATGGTGAATATAATGCAGATTTTAAAATAGAAACATTCACAAGGGAATTAAAAGTTGAAGTAGTTGTTTTATGCTAAATTTAATGAAAAATTTGAAATCATATTCCAAACAAAAAAATCACATATACAATTTTTTAAACTAAAAAAATTGTGAAATTTCTTAGCATATGCATAATTTTGATCCTGAATCTCAACTGCTGTTAACAACAGCAGCACATTGGTAAGATGGTAACACCGTTATCCAAAATACATCTTATGTATCGCAGTTTCATACAGACAATCGCTGTACCCACCTAACTTTAAATTACAATGAACTCAGTGGTAAATGTCGATTGAATTCCATCCAACATACCGATAAGTTACTATCAAGCAAGTTGATGGTACGTTGTTTGAATAGTAATTTTATTTGTAATGGATCGTGCACAAATTTGTCTAAGGGTAATTATTGTGTTCTTCTTGTATAAATTACACAGTTGCTGAAGAAGGATCAAAAGACATAGAATTCGAAACATTGAAGTAGGAGAAACGTAAATATAAAAGCGTTTCTCGTCCTTTGTGGCATCAAGGCATGAAAGGAGAAAGTTTCCGTACTTTCTCCTTTCTAGGTCAAAATCATGGACCCCTTTTCTTCATTTCCTAAAGAGATATTAACAGTTTGATGGAAAATCGTAGGTAACGAAGGTAAAATCACCTTACCGTATGTGCTCAGAAAACGTACTATGAGTAACGGTATTTGCTATCACGTGCTCGATAGAAGCGAGCTTGTTTTGTTTATTGGATGAGGAAAACTGTCACCAAAACTGCGTCATAATTGACGCTCCGGTGAGAACGGTCCCGCGGATTTCGTCGCCGCGTCCAGTGCGAAACTTTCCGTTTCGCATCCGTTGCGTATGTTCCTCGCCGATCTGTTGGAGACTTTTAGCGGACTTTTCGCTTGATGGAGGTAAGGGGGTGTGCCTGGGAAGATTGAGTTGGCGAGAACGGGAAATTGTTTTAAATGCTTACGAACATTTCTTTAAAAAACACGAACTTTATCCTTGACGTGAAAGAAACGTCTCTTGCTTTGGGATGCTCTGAGATAATTATTTGTATAATTCGGAAAGAAAATCGACAGGGCACTTCAGTCGGCGAGGCATCTGTGATATACGATATAATTTCCAATCGCCATAAATGGGCGATAAATGAGTGACATTAGCCGTCTCGCCTACATGTTTGATAATCCAGATGACTAGATGACCTCGATTTGTGACAATATGATTTATACATTATGGCAGGACAAATATAGGAATTATTTGACCCAACCAAACATTATAAATGGAGTACGAGACGATAGATACTCTGTTAATCGACCTCCCCTCCCAGTAGTCAACCGAACATGGCCTCGCTCACTCCACAAGGAAACGTGAAGGATACACGAGTACCAACAAAACCTAGTAGTTGGCTACGAGCAAGGAAGGTTCTTTATAAGGTTCACAGGTTCACGCCACACCCAAAAAATGGAACAAAATAGAATATACACTTCGCTATTGCAATCTCATTAATAGTATGATTTTTTTACTCCTCTTTGTGTAATTTTCATACAAGTATTACATTGACGAACAGATTTGCTACATTGTTGTTCACGTTTTCGAAACCCATTGCTCAGACCTCGTTCCATAAAGCCATTGGGTACCACTTGTGACATTGCCGCTGTGGCTTCGCTTCTGTGATATACGGTGCTTTCATCAGGTTCACACTTACGTCGTGAATTCCAATCGTCCTCAGCCGTCTTAAAATCAGTGTAAAAATGTGTTTTATTCTCAATTTCTAATAGTGCTTTAAGTTGTCGTGTCTGTGCATCCTGGTGTTCAATTATTTCTCTAAAATGAACAAAGTTGTTAATCTTATTGGAAAAAGGTTTAGATATGATGACATTCTTGAAATCAAGACGCTTGGTTCGGATCAGCCTGTTCTGAAAATTGAAACAATTGTGAAATTAGCAAAATAAGCATTTCGTCGACGATTCAATCCTAATATTTATTTGACATAGTATAAGTAGCTCTGTGAGTGTGAGATAAAATACATTATTTTGTTTTATTTGCATCTTATTTAGCAAGGAGGAAAAAGTGTGGACAAAGACCAGTTAAAATGACATGAACCATTTGAGTGAGAAAATTAAAAAACAAGAGACACATCTCCATAAAAACAGTAGTGTTGAACTGACTTTTCTGGGACGCTTGAATATTGTAACTCAGCGTGACGACAATTATCGTCTCTCTGTAAAACGACACAACGATGAAGTGGGTAAGAACAAACATTTCAAAGGGTAGAGCCGGATAAGGCGGTGAAGAGTGACCCCAAATCAAATCAATAATGACGATGCTCATATGAAAGAGAATACAAAATGTTGACTCGCAAAAACTCAACCTCCTAGGGCAATCTGTTGCAGAGATACGAGACACGTATTTTTTGGTGTTTTATTTTTTATCAGCTTTTATAACATGTATCAGGTTAAAAAATACAGAGACTGGGGAAAATAGTTAAATTTGAGGGTAATTTTGTCCACCAAATTTGACGTCAAATTCAAGTATATAAAAAAATTGAAATTGATTTTCGAAATGATAACGTTGGAGTACTGTCATTTTTCTCCATAAAATGTGTTTCATAATATTCTATAATATATATGTTTTCATATTTTTAAACAATGTGGACGATAGTGAAAAACAATTAATTGGATGACAATTTTTTGTTTGATCTTTTGTTTGAATTGCTAAGTCCCTATATGTTATGATTATATCGAGTGCTATTTCCATTAGAATAATCGTTTGATTAATATGATCCGGGTAGTTTCCATTCCTATTATTTTTAACATATTTTGATTAATATTCTCCTTTACTACGTGAAGCCTGAACAAGGGGAAAATGAATTCTCCGAAACGTCCGTCTGAAAAACTGAATAAACTTTTTATGATGTGATTGCTCTGGAGATCTTAATAAACTTTTAATGATCTATAAACTCTCGGTCGATAAAAACTCTGTGGCCAAATTCAATTAACAATATACGATATTTTCTTTAAGTAACTACAGGAATCTACGGGAAATAACTACAGCGGAACCTATCAGCGTAAGGGACTATTTAGATGTGTTCTCAAGAAATGTGCGGTGTGTTCGTAACAGTGTGACTCTATTTTAGTTCATGTTAATGATCGTTTTTCGCTGCTCAGCTGATGTACAGTGAAAATTTTTATAAATATCTAAACAATTTCCTGAAGAACAATTCAGGCAAGCTATAGATGCCTATCCAGTGTTAGAAGGAGGCGCACTAACAAACAAGTGGCAAGTTATGTACAATAGAAGCGAATTTAAAAATGCCACTCGAGCTGTACCATTATTTCAAGTATTGCTGCACAACGAAATGGAAGAAATTTTTCCAGAACTCTGCAAACTTCTTCTAGTTCTTCTCACTACTCCAATGACTTCTTTAGAAGCTGAACGATCATTTTCAACAATGAAGCGGATAAAACATTTCTTTAGAAATACAATGACAACCGAGCTATTGTGCGCCCTAGCAAGGCTGTCAATAGAGAAGCAAATTATCCGTTAAAACAGAAACTTGAATGAATTAGTGTTGAAGAAATTTGTGCATCTGAAAAATCGGCGATTGAATTTTGAATTCAAGTAAAGAAGATAAGTTTATAATTTCCTCATTTCTAGGTGGACTGGTAAAATTGATGATAAAAGTCGCGTTCCGATTGTTGCCTAATAAAAGTGTTGTAGCGTAGAGGGTACGTACAGATGCGTCAAGGTCAAAACTAATATAAAAAATTAAAGTGTTATTTTGAAAATTGGTTATTATTTTTATAAATATTAATTTTCTTCACGAGCTCTCTGGTGAGGTCACTGCTGTAGCATAGTAGACAATGTGCTCCTTCACCGTAGAAAAGTAGTCGGTCACCACCATCCACATATCTGTCGTTGCGTACATGGAAAGAACTTCGGACGGGCCGCGTGCGCCAACCTGTCGCCAGCAACGGCAGCCTCGTTTTCAAGGCTCGTTGTCAGACGTGGGTGGCGCATACGAGAAAAGTTTATAGTCAGTTTCTTGGTATGGAAAGGAGTGGAATTTTCGTGTCTTTCTGTCTTTATAGTAGTTTTAAGTTTTTATACTTATTTATAATTATTCGTTGGAAACCCAAATATTTTAAAATATATTTGAAATTTAATGTGAAATGTTTTTAAACAATCTAAATGATTGTGTCTATTAATCAATAAGTGTTCATTAATTGGGAAATATTAAAGAGGGAGACCCCCTCATTACCATTGCTTTTGCAACACTTAAATTCAACTTCCCACCGCTACTGGCTACGAGTAAAGTCAGGCCTCGGCAATAGGTTATGAAAATAATATACAACGACAATGTGTAATGGTAAATGCACCTACGTACAATAGTATGAAGTATTGCGTAAGAGAAGCAAAGGATATTTTTTTTCAAACATGTACGCGAGAGAAATATCGATTTTTATCTTAAGATATCTTAAGGTAATTTATGAGAGGGTTCTCAAACGCTGTCAACGCTAACAAGGATTCAGATTGTGAAAGCGGGGATGTTTAGGAACATATGAGACAGTGTTTCAAAAGGGCAAATGTCGTCAGACAGTAATGTCAGTTTATTGCGTCCAGGACATGTAGAGTTCTGTCGGGGGTGTCGTAATGGCCTCATAAATTTCCCTGTTTTCTATATAAGGATCCTCTCGCGTTGATAACGGGCAGACAACCCAGAGACTTTGCTGTATTATCTTCACGCTGCTCTGCAGCTCTTCTTCTTTCATTAAATTTTCATACTTCATCGGACTTGGTCTCTGTATTTGAAACCTCCTTCGCCACCACGCTCCTCCAGGGAACTTAGCTTTCCTGCGAACTTAAAATTTTGCATCCTGTACTGGAAGCATTTGTAATTGCCTGCAATCAATGCTAGTAACACAACATCTGCAGGGAAACGCATTACAAATGCAAATTGCGGAACTTCAAAATATTTAGAGAATAATCGAACAAGGTGAGCGTTTTGCTTATAATTTGTATAAACGTACAAAAATATATTTGCAACTTTGTACAAGATACCGTGTAAAGTAATATGTAATCAACGTTTTAACAACAAATTGTAATATTTTACTTTTTAGTATTATATAAAGTCATTTTGAAAATTGGATTAAATCTAGTGTTTTAAATGTGGAACAGATAAAGTAAATGTTTAATTTTTTTGCAGACATCTGATGATGACGATAGCAAGCTTCCCTAAATTAGTAAAAAATATTTTTATGAATAAATGTTATATAATATGACATAATTGTTCCTTTTTACATAATACATATGTGATTAAAAATATATACGATGCATTACAATATAAATTAAAGATATTAAGACACTTGCTGAAATTAACTTTAATAACATGTTTGATTATCAATACATTTTTGGCTATCCGGGATGAGCCGCGTCTCGGTTAATTGTGCAGCAATATAGCTCTGAAGAGGGCCACAGCAAGATGGCCGAAACGTCAGTACAATTGACCGAGACGCGGCTCATCCCGGAGAGCCAATAATGTATTGACTCCCTCCAAGGAAGCCTCGAACGCATGTTTGATTATCACTTACTTTCAGTTCTTTTTACTGGCAATGGCTGAATGCAAATATTTAATTTGTCTGTGAGATTACTAACGTAACAGTTTACAGCCCACCGTAGCCCGTATAAACTAACCTAAAAAACTTTATTTATAACTAAAATCATAAAGTAATTATCTTCTGGAATACTTTAGTCATTATAGGAAAAATGTTTTTTCTTATCATGTCTTCTTCACTCAGACGAGCACATCTGGTCTTCCATCGCAGGTTTGTTAAAATTGCTTTGCAATACTAATAAACATGTATTAGCCATGTTTGTGTTTTTGCAAGAATTACGTTAACGTTGTTTGTATTCTGATAAAAAATCATTACCTTACAATTTTCCCTTGTAAATTCATTGATGCATTGTGTAATCACCGACTCACCCGATTACCTGATTTCCTTCGGCGATTCAGCTTTGCCTGGCTGCTTCGTCGGCAGACTCCCTAGAGATAGGCATGCGTGATTGCCTAACTACTGGAAAGAAAGACTGAGGCATTGTCTTAAATATTACTATAATCAATATGTGATTCAATGGGGGTGAAGCCCAATGCCAGAACAAAACTTACAATTAACTTGCAATTAATCTTAACTAAAAAAAAGGCATGGCCAGACCTCCGTGACGTATCAGCTCCGTGGTTTTTGCCTTTCCGGGCGGTCGTGACCCAGCTTACAGGGGCGGCGTTCGGGCACCCCAGCGCCCGGCAGGTCTGGCGGTGGGCAGCCACGGTCGGTGCTTGCCCCAGGTTCCTTTGTGGCGACCACTCGGCGGCCCACAGTCACCGGATTAGGCCAGCGGCGTGCGTCGACCGGACGGCGCCTCGGCGTCGCTCAGCGCGGGCAGGCGGCAGCGCCGCGCCCGGGCGATGGCGAGTCACTTCGTGATTGTGTCTTTCACACCCAGGCACGTACTCACTTTGCTCTTGCGGTCAGGCACTCACATGTGGTGTCCCGTCCCATAGTTAGGATTCCGTCACGCGAGTCGGGCTGCGATAGCTGTGACGCGGCGTGGCATTCGGGCCGACCAGGCACGGATAGCTCCGGCTCCGAATCAAAGTAACAAGTGATCTACCCGTTGACTCCAAAACAAATGTTCTCCCCGCTGCCTCCAAAACAAGTGATCGATTGTCCTTCGACGGTCCCTCAGGAAGGCTAGCGTGTCACGTGATTCCTCCCCCGCGTCTCACATCGCGATTGGTAGTCGCGGCACCCGTGGTTTCTTCGTCCTATCACGGCGTCCGCGGCAAAGCTGCGCCCCAGCGACTTTCTCCGAAGTAACCTCCGTCACGTAAATTCCAAGAACTGGACGCGGGCAATTCCGTCGCTCGGTTTGGGGTGCGGGAGGCGTATTTCCCCATGCGTCACGAGGGTGCGTCCGGTGTGTGTTGCGTTGAACAAAGGGGGTGCATTCCTCCGTTCCCTCGGCGCGCTAAGCGACCTTCAGGTATCGCAAACGGCATGTTTCCTGCCGCCCTTTACGCAGGCGCGCTATCTTAAATTTAATATTTAATTTTTTTAGTATATCTTTATTAGTGAACGAATGTACATAGTTCAGTATTATGTATACTACATCATATGTATTTTTATGACTTATATTTAACTTAAATGCTAATCTTACAACTAAATCTAAATACACATGAATAGGAAACTCACAGAGCACCTATGTGATTAATTGAGTTCTGAAAATATGCCGAGGAATGAATCTAATGGATATCTATTTTTTATTCTTGTTGGGAGCTGGTAGGTGGTGGCTAGGCCGTAATATTTAATTCGCGTCGCCATCTGATATGTGCGACCGTCCCATTACAATTGGGATGTACTTCATACATCATTAAGGTAACAGGACATAGTTCAATAGATACTAATATTATATTCATAGTGAGTCACATTCATAAATAAAAATACAATAATTGGATCAATGGAGAGATTAAAATGTTTTTAGTGCATTGGAACGTCTAAATTCATGTTCGCCTGCGCATTATGGAATCGGAAATTTTGCAACACTGTCGCCCATTTACCCTGAACTGCAATGTGACGCTCTATAGAATGCAAAACAATAAAGATGTTTGTTTTCTTCGTTCGTGCTCCATATAAGGTGTCTACCTTATTTTTTTTAATTTTTGTTGGTTAACTCATTTTCACGTTCTATCGTCTGATTGGAATGCTACCTAATTTTATTTGTTATTCGTAATTCAAGTCTCATTACTAAGACAATACGTTAAATACATTTTTTTTACATTCCAGACCGAATTAATTTGGGGCCTGAGGCAACTTACCCCAACTGCCCCCTCTTTTCTCGGCACCCCTGGAATATTCTTAAAGGTTTTATTTTAAAATAAATAGTAAAGATGTACGAATTATTAAATAATAAAACACTATATTGTGACATTGCGGTAAAAATTTATTTCAAACTGAACAAGTGATATTACAATAAATTTTCTTTAAAATCTGACATTTTCAATACCTTGTACACGTCAAATATCTCATCTATTTTTATCTTTATAAATCACACGTGAATTTCATTTGGAGTCGAATGCAATGTCAATACTTATAAATAAGGGAACCATTTGAATAAAACTTAATTTCTGAATAGAAAGAATAGAAAGAAGTAGAGTAAGATGAGAAGAAAATAAAACAGGGAAATCATACATTCGTGTATTATAGACGCTTACAGAAGCTTAGAAAGAAAGCTTCAATAAATGCATAAGAGACGCGGGAGCTTGTCGTTTGTACCAATTGATTTATCACTGCTTGGCTATGAACACAAAACATAGGACGTAAGACAAAACATACTCAGAACACAAGAAATAGATTTGAATTTCTCCCAAAATCCCTTTAAAAACTTTTGATTTGTATTTTCAATGTAGTATCTCCCCATCTATATTCTTCATTATGAATAAAAGTATATTCTTCCAAATGTGAACATCCAAATTGACTCAGTTTTAATTATCAACACCAAGCGCTGTTGTTCAAAGTGCCAAAAATGTGTTTGTTAAAATTTAAAAAAATCCATTTCGGAACATAATAATCTCTATTTATTTACTTCTTTATTCTTATTTAATTTAAATGTTATTTGCTATTGACATTTTTTGCATAAAAACTAGAAATTCGAAAATATGGCACTTTGCACTTCAACCCTTCAAGTACGAATTGTTGGAAACAACAATATTCTCAATTAATAAAATAATAACAAACTAGGAATACTAACCTACGAAAACTGATATGCAGTTTTTGTACTTCTTTAAAACAACAAAAAGAAAAGATAAAAAACCAAAAGTAATTGATATACTAGTATAGCTCACTTATAAAATACCTAATCAGATATCCCGAAATATGGGTTAGGAGGCCATATATGAATGAAAATATACTGCTTTTTTAGAATATTACATGTCTCATTGGAAATGTTTATTAGTAAATTTATTGCTATTCATATTGATTTTTGAGATAACATAATTTAATAACTACTTGACACTGTTCGATTACTAATTGAGATCAGATTATGCAATAAGAACGGCTATTTCTGAGTAATTGGATGACGTATTGGGGTAATTCACATTTCAGTAAAACAGGGTTTTTTACTGTTTCAGTGAAACCAGGTTTGTTACTACTACTATTGAGAGACCAAATAGCTGCATACTGATTAGTAGTTTGGAATCCAAGATGAAAGTAATGCAAGAAGACAGTGAGTTTCGTGCAGAAAATATTGCGTTGACATTTTCTGTATAAAACATATGATTCAAATGATCAGTGTAAGCGGAGAGATAATCATGGAATTTGTAGATGCGAAAACTGCAGAGTTCGACACGGTCCTCCTAGTGAAACTATAGGATATGATCAAAGATGAATATTCTAACATAAACAATCACTCTTAAACTCGTAAAATCTAATAAAAAACTACACCATATCCACTCGAGAATAAGAAGTCACTCTTCGTCTCCTACTACATGCACCCTTCTACTATACAGAACCATCACACGACCTCTGTCGTCATTTTCTACTGTAATCAACCATCGTACGGTTTTCCGCATTGCCTTGATGTAGCTGTCAGATAGTTTTTTTGTGAATTTTATGTGGATTTCAGACTATTGTGATAAAGTTTGCAGCATTAACTTCAAGGACTTCTATTAAAGATGGCTTACTAATACTGTGCGTGATAAACGAACTTAACGTGTACACGAGAGATGGGCTTAACAGTTTTTCTTCAATAACTGTTATCGCAAAAACAGTCGATACGTAATAACTGTTATTCCTAACAGTTCGATAATAACATGACGATGATCAGCAAACTAAGATGGCCGATTGTGGCCGACTGAGTTGAACCAGTTGTGGCGACTGCTAAGAGGCAAACCAGACTAAACCAGGCAAAACGAATAACGTTGGTAGTACTGTAAAGCTAGAGCAGCTACCTCACGGCGCGTGCTTGCACTACTTCCCTAAACATGATTGGACAGAGAAACAACTGATATGAAGGAGCCTGGATGAACGGCCAAAGGAAGAATAGTAATTGTTACGATGAGTCGCAAATGTGTAGAGAATATTATTAAAATAACTGAAATTCGTGATTCGCGTTCAGATTGCAAATATTCTTTCGAATATGCAACTTGTACATATTGAAGTGACGAGTGCCAAAAATGAGGAGAAACTGTTTTTTCTTACCTACAGCTAAAGTGGTAATGACAGTTGAATATCAAGTATTATAATGTGACTTATTTCACCGTAACTCATTTTATTTTATCGGACTTACAGAAATATTAGTGGATCTCACCTAAGCAGCAGTGGGACAAAAATAAGTTAACAAACGTATTGAACGGATTTAATTTAAAGGACAAACTTACAATAGTCAGTGTTGTATACAATACAAATGTAAAAGTATTGTGACGCGTGTAATAATGATGAATTATTTAAATGAATCTATAACTTGATCTCGCCAACGGAGCAAGAAGTTTCCAAAAGAGATCTGGGCAGAAGGAGCTCAAAAGCGCGGTGAAGTCATACTCCTAGAGGAGAAAAACCTAAAAAATCCTGATCCTCCTAGTAGGGGGTTGGGACGATGGGCCAGCTCGTCGACGTCCATGTAAAAACTAAGAAATGCTAAAAGGCCTAATCATGAGAAAACGGACGGTAACCGGAGACGAACTAGGCAAAGGAAATGGATAATGAATATTGGAACATGGAATACTCAAGGTTTGGGAAATAAGTTAAGGAGGTAATAAAGGAATTTCAAGATTTAAATATGGATATTGCAAGTTTAAGTGAGACAAAGAAAAAGAGCTCGGGAATAGAAGAGATTGGATCCTATGTTCATGTTTGGAGCGGAGTACGAAAAGATCAGAGGGGTAGTAAAGGAATTTCCATAGTCATAAAAATAAGTTCAGAAAGCATATTAAAAGTTGGGAAGTCATAGACGAGAGGCTGATTAAAGTAAATTTGGAAAGATTTAGATACAAAATGACGATTCTTGGACTGTATGCGCCGAATGAAAATGAAGATACTAGTGTTTTAATTGAATTTTACTCAAAAATAGACGTAGTAATCAGTGAATGTGGGCTAAATAGAGAAATTATCTTATGGGGCGATTTTAATGCTAGTGTGGGAAAATCTGAGAGGTCAAGGGTCATTGGACAACATGGAGAAGAGGTGGTAAATTCATATGGAAGAAGATTAATTGAACTATGTAAACAGCATGAACTTATAATTAGAAACGGCCACTTCCAGCATAAAGATAAGCATATGTTCACTTGGGAAGATAAGGCAAACGGAAGGAGATCAGTGATCGATTACGTAATCACTAGACAGTATTTAACGGGTAAAGTAATAGACGTCAGGGCACACAGAGGCCCAGAATGTAGATCCAACCATTACCTAGTGAAGGCCAAAATTATGTTTCTACCCATAAATCAAAAAGAAACGGAGATCAGAGAACAAAAGAAACAAAAAAATTGAAATGGCGAAGGTAGGAAATATAATATAGCGGGTCTATCACAACCAAGTATAAGATATGTATTTGAAAACAGATTGGATAATTTACTGAATGAAAACTTAAATGGATCAAATGAGGAGACATATGAACACCTCAAAGATTGTTTACATCAAGCGGCTAAAGAAGCGCTTGGTGAAATACCTTTAAATAAGAAAAGGAGAGGGAAGAGCTATTGCATTACTCAAGACCTAGAGCGGGAAATAGAGGAGAAGAAGAGACTGTAAGAAAAATTGTTGAGTAAAAATAAAGAAGAAAATAGAGAGGAGTATAAAATCCAACGAAATAGAGTTAGAAACACCATAAGAAAAGAAAAACAACAATCATAGGAGCGTAAATGTCAAGAAGTAGAAATGTACATAGGTGGAACAAAAGTGAGATTTGGAAGTTCATAAAAGAGGTAAAATCTCTCCAAATGGAAAAAGTCCGCATACAAAGTATATCTGTAAGCAAATGGGAAGAGTACTTTAAGAAATGATTAAATGAAGGAAGATCAGACTTTCTTGGAACTACAGAAAGAGGAAAGATATCTCCGGCAAGGGAAATTACAGTAACCGAAAAGAGAGTTAAAAGATGTATCAAAGAAGTGTAAGTGATTATCCGTAACATAAGGAATCATAAGAATATTGAGTTACTTGCCACTTACTAGATCTAATTGGTGACATTTATTTTTCTGGAGGCCGATTGGGGTTGTGCCAGCTTATGACATCTCGAACGGACTTGTACTGCGTTCATGCAGAAGATGGCCCCTTCGAACATTTCTTGTTAAACGTGAGCAGAGAACTATAGAAAAATAACTATTTGAGTGCGATGATTATGGCAGCCAAAATATCCTAAACAAAGCAGTGCAAAAAGTTTATAAGGGCATGACACCCATTGGCAAAGAACTCAAGCATAACCGCTACCAAACTAGTTTCCTTGAAAAAACAATAGTTGAAAGCCTATTTATATATGGAGCTGATGTATGCAATATATACGCGAAAGGAGTAGGGTTCAAGAAGAATGGGGTATAAGATATGTCACATAACAAGAATAAAATAAGAGGATAAATTCGGTGGTTTCTGCAGAAATGTTTTGGAATATGCCATTGCGAAGGGGAGAATCAGAAGTAATCACCGAAAAGTGAATACGATTTTCAATCCCATTCCAACAATTCGAGGATTTTTGCTAATTTTCAGTCTCTTACATACCGTAAATTAAATGGTAATGAAGTAAATCACATTTTATATTTCTTGGTAATTTTAAATTATTTAAATATTTATATTTTTATTTCAACAACTTGGGACGAGAATTTTTCAAAATAAATTTATTCGAATGTTAATGAAAGCAATATTGCAAACACACATTTTTGTGAAAAACTTCTTTATTTTCTCCTGCAAATATTGAAGAATTAGAGACCTAATGAAACCTCGAATATCAACCTTAGATCAACCGAAAATAAACCTAGAGGCAATGAATATAAATACACTAAC
>JAZDUA010000001.1:12627500-13031731 GCA_038098605.1 Gryllus longicercus
TATTTTACTTGATATCGTGACTGATTTGTCCGAGTGGCGCTCATAAAAATGTAACTGTAACTACACATGTAAATAGAAGAAAAATGATTCAAAACCTCGTTAAAAAGGATAAAGACGGAAGACATTCAGAAAAACGAAAAGAATGACTACAAAACCTTTTGAGATTTCATAAAATATGACATGTTTTGAAAGAGACGACAGTTATATGTTTTGAATATAAAGTGTAAATATGAAGTTTTACTATTTTATTATAAAATGTTTCAATTTCACCAACTAGTTTTCTTAATTTGTCTCTTAGGTCATGTATTTCCAATTCATGGGTACAGTAACCCTGTTTGATGGGATACTCGACCATTTTGCAGGTTTCACAATATTTTAGAACTTTGAATTTTAAAATATCAAATCCATATCTCTACAGATAGCATGAACTATATTATCGTTTATACGAAGTAATACGTAGTAATACTGTATAGTAGTAATACTGTCATTAATTGCTCATTCTTTGCTTAATTGTAATTATCTCATAAACTGTTGTAGGAAACATGGAACTCGTGTAGGAAAAACATTTTTTGACCAAAATAATCTTAAAAATTGTTCATCTTTTATATTATTTTAAACAATACAGTGTAAAGTTTTTCAGATGATCGTATTTCGAGAGGTAATTATAATGTAGTATATGAAAATATTGCACTATATTTCGTAAACTGACATAATTTTTGCGATTAGGTTTTTAAATCTTCAATAAACCCTTATCGGTTACTGAAGTACGACATATTTGGCCTAGTTTACAGTTTGCGCCAAAATTGTCCGCACTAAACTTTCACTATCACTTTTATTCTTTCAATTAGTGTTTTGACCCCATTTGAGATAAGTAAAGCGTACAGATTCACTGACTTGCAACGTGTAATTAGGAAAAAGAACCTAAATTTGGCAGCTAGCAATCGGTACTACTTGTTTCTCATGGACGCTTCGTTGAAAATATTGGATTAAGTAACTACACTTTCGAATTCTTTCGAATTGATGAACCGGTAAGACTAAACACACACAAAAAAAACTATGATCACCAACACGATGATCATAAGATGACCACAAGGCGTTTCGAGCGAAACGAGGGAGCGAGAATGTAATGCTGTCGAAACTTTACTCACCTTTTTCCCCAGAAATCGCGGGCTCGATTATCTTCCCATGGCAATCGCGAAGCGTTGGCGAGCTCTTGACGACCAAAGCGCAGGAGCAGCCTGCTTCGAGGGCGCACGTGGTGTGGCTTCGTGCGTCGGCCAGGCAGCGCAGGCGAGGGGAGCTCCGCAAGCGCCCAAGCAACGCGCCACGTAAACCTCGCCCTCTCCCCTGCCCTCCCCCTCGCCCACACCCTCCTCGCCGGCCAGCGTCTCGTCCTGCGCGCTTCCGGTGACCCTGAACGCTGCGCGGGAATGCAGCGCCTGCGAAACGCGACTACCTCCCCACCCGCCCACTCGGTCATCCACCCAACACACCCTCCCGACTAACTGCGCCTGCCCGACGCCCTCCCCTCCGCCCTCCTGGCCCCATCCAGCTATTCAGTAACTCACCCGTTCACTCTCCCCCCTTCACGCCCACCCCCACCCGCCCAACCTCTTTCGCACCTAAACGCCCAACCGACGGACGGCCACCCAACCACCCGCCCATCTTACACCCGCCTCCCTCACCCAAACAACTGCCCACGCATCCTCTCTCCCACCCAACCGCCTTCCAACCCTCTCGCCCACTCAACCGCCCTCCCACTGACTCGCCCACTCTCCAACATGCCCAACCGCCCACCCACACAACCACCTGCCCGCCTGCTCGTCGACCAATCCAGTCACCTACCCACCCACGAAATTCCTCCCGTCGGGCCAGCTCGCCTTCCGTATTTGCTTGCCCCTCCCCCTCGCCCCGCGCCTCGCCCGCGCGCGCACACGCAGCGCTGCGTTGCGAACGCGCTCGCGCTCGCGTCCGCCTGCGCTTGGGTTACGCAGTCGCTGACGAAGGTGCCCACGCCGGCGCCGCCCATCCCCACCCTCTCCGCTCCGCCCCGCCCCCCCCACCCTCACCACTCCGCCCGGCCCCGCTCCACTCCGCCCCGCCCCGGCCACCCGCCCCCACCCCCCGCTCTGCATCTCCAGCTCTCGCCGCGCTGCGCCATGCCGGAGCTCCGCAATGGTCGGTACCGGACGCTTCAACGCCTCAGCAATATTCATCTTCCTCTTCGTATTAATTTTTCTTCGCGTTGAGGCCAGCAAGGACATCCAGTTTCTGTTCCTCCCCTTCGGCTGTTTTCTTTTTCTCCATTTTCAATACCTATTCATTGTTTCTATATATTTGATTCTTTCTCAGCTCCGCTCGCAACATTGAATATTCATTGACTTTCATTTTTCATTTAATGCTTTCCATTATTGTTAATACTAATATTCTTCTATTTTTAATCTAGTTACCAACCTCTAAAGAGTTAGGCTTAACAGCCTTTTATTTGTTATTTGTTTATCGTGCAAAAACACGTGTATTTGACGTACGGAGAAAAGTATAACCCACTTACCTTTTCTTGAGCTCCAGAAACTCCACCCCTCCCATAAAAGAATGGTGAATGGTAAGAATCAAGGAAACTGGACGAGTAAACTGATCGAGAGAGGGGGCATTTACGCAGAAGCTGAGATACATTAATTAATACATTAATAACAACGAGGCACATTTAGTGTTTTACTGTTACTTGTTATTTCCACCTTTTTTAATCTGTCATAATCAATCATGATTATGTGAAGGATTCTGGTCCATATTTTTTTGACAGACAATTTTCTGTAATGTTAATTTATTCTATATTCATGCGCAACAGTTTCGAGGATTGTTATCTGCATCATCTGGCTGTAAAATTGAATGTCGAAATTTTATATTACAAATTTAAAATTATTTACAATACAATATTAAAATTGAGAAATTATAACAGGAAAGAATTTACCAGACAATATTGTGAGCGCTCATGTGTCTGGTAAAATGAATTGGAAACGTCATATAACGAGTATCAAATAAAGGAAGGAGCTCAATGTGAAAATGTTAGTATCTGCAGAAGCCGTTGAACTGAGACCTACATGTCGATCGTTGGGTTATAGCATTTAATTATCATAAAAAATTTCGAATTCTCTTTGACGTTTCCATGATTTTCTCTATTCTACCATTAGGCCACCGCCGTAGGTAAGAGTTTTGCTCGTGATTAGCATTAAACTTATTTCATTTAGTAATCCTTTTGTTCAATTCTGTGAGACCGTGAGAAATTTGAATATTTTTCCTTGGTCAAATCGTAAGTCACTGTGCTATGACATCCTTGGTATTCGCAATGTTGACGTACGCGTTATGCATGCTTAGTGAAGATCAATAAATAAATGAATATATTAATTAAATATTATTATACATAATGAATCAATATTTATCTCAAGTATCAATTTGACCGAGTTATTGTTATATCAAAGGTACCAACCTAAGAACAATTATTTTAATACTCACTACGATGTAATATATTCCTTTTACTCCAGAAATAACGTACTTCACAAGTAAGTTTAAGATGTTCATTACATGAAAATGGAGAACTTCCTAAATATTGTTAACGAATCTGATAAAACTTGATTATCAGTTATTACGTTCATTACTTGGTAAGTTACTCGTGAAAAATATGCTTAAAGTCTTCACTTAAAAATGGGTTAATCTGAATTTTGTAGGTGAAATGGTGTTATCGCGAGGAACTCTGATTTTGTCTCGATATTAAATGTAGGATGTTATGAGAATAGACATGGGAAAGTTTTCAAAGAGGCATTCTTGATGTTTAGCTTCTTCAATTTAAAGCATCTGCAAGTTCTAATGTAATTAGATTTGTTTAACACTGTTCAAAGTTTGTTAACTGCCTTGTTACTGCTTCTCGCACCAAAATTAAATGAAGTATGGACAATTAATTTCTCCACCACGGTGCCTCGAAAGGTAAACTGTTTCCGTTTACAAAACCACAGCTTGTTTGCAAATTAATTATCAAAAATATTTGACGTGCATTTTTATTTCGAATGTATTGTTTTTACACACGGAAGCAAGAAGTTTCTTTTTCGTAAATAATATAATTACGAACAACGTAAGGAATGTAAAATTATGTATCTTTAGTTTGAAATTTTGCTTAGTTGCAGCAATCTATACAGTAATGTTTGACAACTTTACCAGTCAAAAAAGAACAATATTTATTCAGCTTTGATAACAATTGTAACGCATTAGTTACTAATGTTCTCTTGTATAATAAAAGACAAACTGTGAATGTAAGAAGTATTTCAGCTTCGAGTAAAATGACACTATTCTCAATATTTGTCCAGTTTCCCTTGATCCATTGACCACTCTGAGATGATCTCTTGCTTTGTTCTTTATACAAATGTAGCTTCACTTATAGCTTTTTTTAACTGCCTACCGCCGCTCCGGGTTCTACCTGTTGAGCGCTTGGCGGAAGGATATGAAGACAATTGCCATGCCCGGTGCTATTGCGAAGCTCAAAGTCACCCGGTGAGCGGCGCCTATACTCCGATTTCAACTTAGTGGCACTTCAGGTCACATGCCGGAAGGAGAGGGGCGCATCGGCATCCAATCGGAGTTCCAACATCAAACATTAAAGTCGTCTTGAAGAAGCTTTCGATTGGAAGGCAATGCCCCTCTCTCCGTCCAGCTCGTGACGTTGAAGTACCTCTATGTTTAAATCAAACAAAATCTGTCGGCCGCGTTGCACACGGCGCCCAGCCAATCGTAACGAATTTGTGGCGTTTGTAAATACGCATGAAGACTAAGGAACAAGGACATCTATACCTTTACATGTATAAATAAAAGGGAATGTGCGAACGCCAAATGTATACGCAAAAACAACTCTACCGATTACTCTGAGTTATCTTTTCGAATTAAACGCCCCGATTCGACTCATAATATCCAATAACATCGAAGTTACGATCTAGAAAGCAGAAAGTCTGAACCGAATACTGCCGGTGAACATTATTCTACTATCTGATTTTTAAAGTGTAATGTAATATACTAAAGTGTATATTACATCGTTAATCATTGAATAAAATGATTTTGAAGTGTTTTTGTATTTACTTAATACACTGCAGTAGCGAAGTATTGCCGAAACCGCTAGTTAGAAATAAACTAGTGACTGAGAGCGCTGCTGTCGCGAAATAATTAGAACGTGTTGCTCGCCGCCATTGTAGTGGAAGAAACGTGTTGGAAATGTATGTAGCGAGTAATCTTTGGACCTCGTTGTAACTCTTATAGCAAGTTAGTGCTTGTTTTTGACTGTATTTTCCAGAGCGTATATTAGTTTAGTGTGTGAAAATATTCGTGAAGTAAGATGGATAAGAGTTGTGCGTCATATAATAGCAGGAACAAATTTGAGAAAAGAAACGACATAACCTTTCTCAGGTACATAGATGTACTTATTATTAAATAGTACGTATTTGTCAAGAATTATCTAAACAATTACATTAACCTAATGTGCTGTTCTAGATTAATTACAGATTTCCGGTATCCAAACCAGAATTTTCCATAGAATTATACTTCGTGGAACTCGCAGAAGACACCATAAAGTGTCCCACATGCTTATCGTCTTTATTTGGTACTCCTGTCGGAGTATTGTTCAGTGATTTTCTGAAAAATAAACGAGGAATTGGTGGTCTCTTCATCGAGTGTTGACAAAATATGTGAACTATGTGAAAAAGTGGTTAGACAAAAGCAGGTGATGGATAATGGAAAGCCACCAAGAGGCAATGTATGTTTAAATGAACAAATACAGGTTCTTGAAAAAGTGAAGGACATTTGTTTCTCTCAGAAACAACAAATACATGCTACTTACACTTTGTTTCCTGAAAGCCGTGTTATTTTATTAGTGAAAGCTATAATTACCTTATACATAAGAATTTGGTTGCACCATACAGCGACTTCATAGTCTGACTCTTCATGAAGATAAACAGATATTAAGACAACATTTTAGCAAGGCTATATAATTTTTAATTTAATAATTATTTGTAAAAGAAGGCTGAAAATATTTTGCTTATTGCAGTATTGACACGACAAATTTAGAAGTTTTTTTTATTTAGAAAAACTGGAGGTGGTTCACTTAAATGATTACATATGATAGAAGCACTCATGCTTAGGTGTTTGCTGTTTAGTTTTTATTACGTATTCTATAATGTAGTTTAACTGAAGTAAGAGATAACGCTCTGAACTATTCCCCGAAATAACTTTGTTCTGTCATCACTTTACGTGGAGTAGGATTTATTTTACCATAAAACGAATCAGATCTTGTAATAAACAAATTTCATTTGAGTTAATTTCTATGTTATAATTTAAATAATTATGAATCAAAATCATTAATAATACACTAACTCTTCACGTTGTGACTCTCAACGTTGTGACATTTTGTTTATTGTGAAATCTCCAATAACTTATCTTGCAGATGTGGAGAACTCAGGAATTCTAATCAATGCTGTACACACAGGTCTGGAAAGGTTGGAAACAACTGAGTTATCTCATCAAAACTAATAATATATTTGTACATTTGCGAATTTTGTTCAGTAGCAGAAAATGTTTAAAAAGATATTATTACATTAAAATAATTTGATAAGTTTCCTTTTTTTGTGAAATGGAATACAGAAATATTAAATATACTTATCTAGAAAATGTACGTGAACTCATGATAAAAGTTTGTTTTTGTCCCTACCACCCGGAGAGTAGAGAATGAGTCATTTTTGTAGATTTTATTCAGTTAAATTCGCAAAGGAATAAATGAATCTGGACAATTTGTTAACCTTTTATGTTAATATGCTCATATACGAATTGTTGTAGAATAATGACTGCTGTATACATAGGAAACGTATCAAAACAATGGCTGCATACTGCTCATTTGTTCTGGTGTTTCATTGTATCTTATTATTATTTCTGTTACACGCCCTCAAAACAGGTCCCATATAAATGTAATGTTGAAAAACAGAGGAAACGCAGCGTGCGATTTGGAACCCGCGCGCAAATCCTCCACAACCATGGCGGCCACAGCTCCTTTTAATTTATCCAGAATTGTCTGCCCACGGCATTGTGGGCATTCGGTAAGGAGGTTCAACTTCGGTGTTGGCGGCATGATTGGGAGTGAGGATACGAAAAACGTCTGCAGCCAATCGGCACACCGGTACTTTAGTGGCATCATGCGGTGAATGAAGGAAACTATCACGTTTTTTCGTATATTAATGAAGAGAAAACGTGTTCTTAACCAACTCCATCTTAACTTTAGTGTGTAGGTATAGATGGCGTTCGCGTGATACGAGTACATGAGCTTGGTGGCCAAAAGCCGAAAACACCGTAGAAGTTCTCCCATTTTCCGCGTGATGTCGCCGAATTTCAGGGGTGCCAATTAGCTTTACATTCATACCCCCACCATCATGGTTGAGTCTGCTCTTTCTATTCTTCATGGTGCTACGATACGCCGCACGCTCCAAGCGCTATCAGTGGATTCTGGAAATTCTGAGGCCTTTCGTCCACGCTAAAATACCTGTTTCAGCATCGCGCTCACTGATCACATTTACCAAATAAATATCCATTGTGATGCAAATTTTATGTTGTTTCAGTTTTGTATTGATAAAAATTGGAATACTTTATATATAATTTTAATTTTATTTTCCACTTACCTCGATCTTCATAATCCTTGTCTGTTAAATTCTTGTCTTTCAAAAGTTATTTAATTTCTCTCAACCAGCTATGTTTAGATCTTACTCTTTTCTTCCTACCCACAGGAAAACACTTTAAACTTATTTTTGGATTTTTTTCTTTCATTCTTTTAACATGTCCAAACCATTGTAATTTATGAAAAATATTTAATAATTTTTAAAATTGTATGTACTTAATACATTTTTTCTTTAATTTTTGATATTCTAGATGACCTCATTCGGAATTCATTTCTATTGCCAGTAATTTTAGTTTTCAATTTTTCTGTAATTTCCAAATTTTTTATCCATATAAAACAGCACTTTCTACAGCAGATTAATATATCCTTAATTTAATTTCTGTTGTTATGTGTTTATCCCGTAATATTTTATTTAACATTGATGTTGTTAACCTTCCTTTGTTGATTCTATGTCTTATATCAACTTCTTGATTTCCATTCTTATTTCTACTCCCAAATATTTAAATTCTGAACAACATTTAATTTTTCCTTTTCCATAATGTAAAATTAAATCTGTATTATGTACTCTACACCCCATATACACCCCCTTTCTTTTATTCTTCTAATGAGTTTCTAAACATGTATTAAGCATTTTCAACTTTCTGTGCTATTATTACCTAGTCATGAGCAAATAAAAAAGTGTATATACTATTTTTATTGCCTATAGGAATTCTCATTCCTTAAACTTTATTTTTCCATGTTTATAGCGATTTTTGTAAGTATATTTTAAATAAAGTTGCACTCTTGAAGCACACCTTTAGTAATGAAAATTGATTCCGAGAGATTTCTGAATTTTTGAACTCGAGAAATAGCACCATCATATACTGTTTTTATTGCCATTAAAATGTTTACATTTATGTTCATTTCTCTTGATATTTCCCATAATTTTTGTAATGGACTACTATCATATTCCTTTTCTAAATTTACAAAAAAAATTAATTTATTATCCTGCTTCATTCTTTTTTTCTTTAGCTGTTTTATTACAAATATATGATCAATGGTTCATCTGCCCACACTAAAACCTGCTTGAAATTCATCTTCTCTTCTTTTATAATTTTCCTCTAAAATAATTGTACTTCCATAAAACGGCTAAATACATTTAACACTATTATTCCCCTGTAATTTGTATATACATCTTTTTCCTTTTGTAAGAACAAGTGAAATGATAACATTTTTCCAATCTTGAGAAGGATTTTAACCATTTAAACATTGTAAATGAATTCTTAAAAATCCCCGTAGCTTCTTTGTTCCAAACTTTATTAATTATGTATTGATCCCTCCTTCACCAGTTACATTTCCATTTTTGTAAATGTAATGTTTGTTTCCAACATTAACATATCTAAATTTTAAAAAAAATATTCTGAAAAATCTTTAAATATATCTACAGCTGTTAAAAACTGACTCCTTCTTTCAACTAACAACTTTGAAAATATTGTTTTCATTTTTGCAATACAATTCCCTCTAATCACATTTTGTTAGTTACATTTTTTCTTAAATTTTTCAACGTTTTTTAAGCCTCTGAACTTTTCGTTCCTTCTATGTAACTTAGTAAATCAATAAATGTTTATCTTCAATATTCATTTTCCTCGATATTTATGACTATTTTTACATTAGCTGGGGTTCTTTTCTAATCAATTTTATCTATCATATTCTTTGAGTTTAGCCATAAGAGGTACATTATTCTTTCTTTCTCCACACCATTTTTTAAAAATTTGTTCACTCCAATAGTATATAAATGTATGTTGTGTTTTTTTCTTTTTCACCTAACGCTTCTTATGTTGCAATATTAATATTATCTACTATGTACTGGTCTTCCACATTCTCAAATTCAGTTTCAGTTAGTTTTTCATCCAATCTTTTTTAGTATAAGTATAAAATACTTTTATTTTTTTAATAAATTTACATTATATTCAACATAATATACAACACACTTTTTCAGTTTGATGTTTTAAATTTTTTATGTATAAAAGGAAACAATAACTTTGAATTAACTAAATAATGGTCTGTTCCACAACTTGGACTTCTGAAAGCCCTACAACCTTGAATCTTTAATTTTGTAGTTTGTCTAATAATAATATAATATATTATAGATGATAATCTTAAAGAATCTTGAAGCCACGTGTATTTATGAATAATTTTGTGTTGATAAAATTTATTTAGTATTGTCAAACTAGTTTGATCACAAATGGCTATCAATCTTTTACTGTTATTATTTACCCTATCTTCTCGAAAAGTCTAATTATTTTATTTTGGTATTATGTAACAATCCTAGCATTAAAGTCTCCTATCATTATATATCATGAATAGCCTGCATGCAAATTTTCATTCTTATAAGTAAGAATTACCGAAGTCCAATGGCCGATGCCAAATTTGACGTGAATGTAGTTGTATAAGGAAGTCGAAAAACGTTCAAACTTTTGCAGTTTTCGACAATTACGTGCAGTGGAACAATATCCATGCCATTTATTGAACGTATTTTGCTCTATTCGAGATACATTTTTTATATTTGGACTATTTTTTGAGAAAATAATGAAAATTTCCTTGAAGCTACACGTAGAGTGCTCTCAAAAATCAGTATTCGGCCCTCTTTACTAGTTACAGCTACGAACGTCTTGTTAATTACAATATGAAAAAATTCTCGGTTGAGTTACCACACGAGCACCTCTCGTGCACTTGTGACGATAATTCAGCGTGGATTTGGTACCACCCGTTCCAAGTACGTTTACATATTTAAATATTTTCATCTGTATACACACCACCTTAAGCATTATATTTTACGCTGCCGGTTTGGCAGTTTCTATTCGTGACGACGTGTTATATATCTTCGAATAATAAATATGAGTACATATGCGATTTGTATATTTATAAAAATAAAATAGTTCACACAGATTAAATATTTTTATTCATACTGTGTTTCTGTCATTTCCTTTTAATTCAAAATAAATTACTGTGAAAATAGTAGCATTGAAATCATACAGCATCAGGAGAAATTAGGAAGTTACAATGGAAAGATCAGAAAAGAGTGTGTGAACTAAATACACCTGTGCGAATAAACACATAATTGAAATTTTAATTTTTAACAGTGATACTACACATTTGTAAAAGCTCGTAACAATTACAGATCGGAATATATTAACGAAAATAAGTTATTGACGGTGTTTCGTCTAATTACTTTCGTTAATATTGTTCTTTAAATAATGGAATTTAAATGAGCCAGGAAATAATTATAAAGTATTCAGAAGATTAGTGCTTCTACTTATCTTAAAGGAAGGAGGGAGGGAGGGAGGGAGGGAGGGAGGGAGGGACGGACGGACGGACGGACGGACGGACGGACGGACGGACGGACGGACGGACGGACGAGCCCAGAAATTAGCAGAAGGGAAAATAACTTAGTTCCATTATTGCGTTTTTTAATAACTTTTGCCAGAAGTTCTCTTTCTCTACATTGTTAATGGCAGAATTTGTGAAAGAATAAGCAGACGCGTGCATTCGGGACAGAGAAAGTCGTGGAAGGGCAGGATTTCAGAGGTGGCAGCGCGCGCAATGAAGGGAGCTACCGTGAGGGGTCACCGCTTCCGATCGGCCGCCAGCACTCAACCCGAAGCGACCGGTAATAACCATTAACACTTTCTTTTCTCGTAGCTTCTAAAAATTTGAAATATGAAATAGCAATGCGAAAGCAAAGCAAGATTTAAAATTAGAATTACAAATTTAATTACAATATACAAAACAACAATAACTGTTTAAATACAATAAAATCACAAATGGCGATTTTAATAAATATGACGAACAAACCTGATCCGAGACAAGGAAGAACACGTATTAAAAAAGTCATACTGGAAAACATTCAAAGAAACGCAAGAAACTCCAAACGAGCCTTGTCTAAGTTCTTAGATATCGTTTCGAGTCCTGTTTTACCTCGCTAGCGGCAGAAAGCCGGTCTGCTGTGTTATTTAATGTAGAGAGTTCTATAGCTCAAATATACATGAAGTATGGCGAAAGAGAGGTAGGTATTCTAGAGCCTAAGAAAGGTTTCAAGTTTATTGAATGATGTGTCCCATGAACTATTGCAATATGATAGAACATAATGGTAATACAAACTAAGCCATGAATCTTACATGTATCCTCACAACATGAACGCGAAAGAAGTCAAGTGCTCAATTAAATATCCTTCAATTTTTATTTCAATATTTTGAGATTTTCTATTTGTTATCAGGTGGTTATTTAAAACTTAACCTAACATTACTGATAAAACACTTGTGACATGTAAGCTGTTATACATGTGTATGTATATTTTCTACCTGTAATTTTATAAATATTGTTTACATCATCATGAACAGAATAAGAGTTTATTCACTTTAAATAACACTGTACAATGCACATTATAAATAACATTTTCTGTAATCGTTAGTATATTCTTAAATTGAATAGTGTATTTTAGAGTGCCTCTTTTCAAATATTTTTTCTTAATATTCACTTTTAGCTACCCCAGAGAATATGAATATATATATACATGAAATTGGACTCTTAATCATTATCAAAGTCTATATTTAAATAGTAAGTATGCATTACCTAAATATGTTTTGAACCCCTACATTCAATACGCGAGTCTTCGACGCCTTCGACACATCTTCAATTTTAATAATTGTTCATATTATCCTCGAATTTCTTTATTTAAGCAATATATCTACAAATTTATTAGGTTTGAGCTAGAAAAATTGGCTCAGTATCATCTGGTGGTAATCGTAGACATTTTTAAATATTTGAAGGTATCATACTTTTGCAGCATATAGGCCTGGCCATATATATTTTAAACTGGTGAAATAGGCTTTATATGTTCATTTTACTAATTGACCGCATAAATGATTTCACTCTGTTAATTATCTCAACGTTCAAACGTACTCCAAAATGGGAGGGGGGATTATCCAGGAGCTATCTCGTGCTAGAAACTAATGTTGTCCATTCGGCTTTCATGAAGAATTTACCAAAGAACATGTTTTGAAAACAAATAAAAGTTGTCGTTCTTTTCAGTGAAATTCATTGAGAAAATGAAATTATTGAGATATGAAATATCTGAAGCCGAAAAACAAATGCTAATTGGAATAGATACTACACATCCAAATTATACTCCTCCCTATATGTTACAATGGCCACGTCACAGGTGTCATTTTTCTCTAGTTTTAAAAAACATTAAAAATAATAATATTACTCCATAGATGTGTTACCTCCATCTATTTCCATGTTTTGGCAATGTTTATATTCGTGAAAGATAACCAATACAAATATATCACAACAGTTTTAAGGATTACAATAAGTTTTTTTTACTGTACGAAGACTTTATATGTAAAGTTGTAATGTACCATTTATTGCAATGGTATTCCTTTTAAAATTTACTCTCGAAAGCCAGTTTGATTAACTATTTCACACCAACTTTTTCCATTATACAACATTACGACGTTTCGAATTTTATGTTCGAAATGAATTTCCCTAAGGTTACTCCTTCCGTATTTCTTGCGTCGTCCTGGTAGCTGCCATTGCCCAGGATCGTCTACCAGTCTCTGGGGCCCGTTTGTTATGAGCAATTAATAACCAGCACTTCATACTCGCTGAACGAGAGATCCGTGCCCTCTTCCACCACCATACACGCGCCTTCGCTTGGCATCACCTACGACACAGGAAACACGTGCACACAGTGAGTACTTCTTTCTTAACATTTACTATTGGCCTTCACTTTATACAGGTTTAATCATATAATCAACACTTTAAAACTGTAAATATGATGTTTATTGTTTTTAAAAATATACAACTGCTACGTTTAGAGTACAAATTTGACACATATTCAATCTAAAACAATTATTTTCTATTACAAGACAATTAATAAATTTGTTTATCTATTCTACTACCATAACAACGCTAGTTTCCATCTGTATTAATAGTTAGACTTTTATAAGGGTAAGGATAGATATCCCAGACTTTAAGAAAACTAGCACAGAGAACATCTCCGGTAAGGACGTGTCACACAAGTTTATGACGTTAAATAAATAAAACCACTCCGGTTACTAAGTGTCCTTTCTACTGTACAATGCGCAAACGTTTTGCCAGATGAACTAGTTTTATATGTGGATCATAGAAGGTGAAAAGTTGTTATATTTGTGCAATCAGTTTAGATCCTTCTGAGCAAAATTGTCACTTGTTTATTTCTCAAAAGCGTTTCCGTATCTACATCCGAACCTTTCAATTATCATCATCGAACAATGCCTACTATGATATTGATTCAATAATTCAGAATATGAAAATCTAAATCTTTGGGGCAATCGCCTGAATTTCGGCGGTGTCCTTTCCGCCGCCAAGGTCGCGTCATACTCACTCTGCCTAAGCGCCAGTGGCCGGAGCGGAATACCCGCGCCATGTACACGGTCTCCCCATCCAGCCCCAGCCCCACAGGCAAGGCTTGCGCCGGCACGTCGCCGTCCCGCGCCACCATCCACTCAACAGTCCCGCGAAGCACGATCAGCACCTGCGTGGACACGGGAGCACGCTGAAGGACAGGCACGGAAGGTCATCCCCCTCCGAAGTTTTGGGCCATTTTCTTTTCAATATATGGAAAACAACTTTTCTAACGCCGGTCCGGATGGTAGCAGTGCCGTAGCAACCGCGGACCGGAGTCCCGCCTCTGGCATGGTTGTATTGTGTTTGTCCTTTCACCCCCTGTCATGATCATATCGTGTCATCCTCATAGTTACCACACCGTTACTCGCAAAAACAAAACAACTCTTCTAACGTTTTACCTGCGTAACTGCAAGTGTTGGAATTCGCAAGGAGTCCCCGTGATTTATTACATATTACAGATATCGACGGGAGGAATTGGACGGTGTTATGCATCAATTGACCAAGCGCTGTTGTTAGCTTTTCTTTTAGAATTTTGCACCAGATTGTGCGGTCAGGTGTTAACAATCCAGTAAAAAAAATGTTTGGCATTGAATTTTGTTTTTTGTTGATAGGACGCTAATTTGAGCCAAGCGCCGAAACTTTCCAAATTCATAAAAATTATATTTTGCTTTAGTTGACTGACCTTACTTACCAAAATATTGCGGTTTTGTCTCGCATCAGTTGACTAAGCAACAAATGACTGTCGTTTGGTCTAGTGATGCATTATCTCGCCCGTGTTTTGAATTGAGTGTATGAAATTAGAATTATTCCTCCAATTGTATTTAAAGTTTTTTATTTATTACTTAAGGTTCTAATAAGGCAGATTTAGATCAGCAAACTTCATTGAGACTAAGGCATTGGTCCTTTATATAGGGACACAGCTTTCTTCCGAATAACCTATTTCGGATCAGTTTGCTCTCTCAAACTGCAGTTGATACTTTATACACCACCAGATTACACGAAATGTCATGACAGTACATCGATAAAGAAAATCCTCTTACAGTCAATCACGAAATCAGTTCCCGATACGAGAAAAGAAACTGGCTGAAGGTGATCAAGACAACACTCTTAAGACAAGTCATTTACTACAGTGCATTAGCATTATTTGACTTAACACATGTTTTGGTTAGGAGTCAGATAATGCGAAACACGGATATTAATTATAAAAATGTATTCAAGGACCAAACGACAAAGCGCCATTTCTACATAAATGCTGAGTTTCATTGCATTTTTCATGCTTTTAAGATATGAGCATGTAAATTTACTGCATTTTTATTATATTGCTGTATACAAAACGAAAATTGGGGCGGATGCTGAGTTTATATTAATACTTTCCTGTTTGTGTCAACATCTCGAAATGAAGTTTTGGCGCTTGGTCAATTGATGCATAACACGTCCGAATATTTCTTCGGATTGTCGAATAATTTCAATAATTCACCTTTGAATTAACCCGACTCAGATTTATATTAATAAGTAATATTGATAAGTTTCATTTTAGAACTCATAAATTTACTTGTTTGTGAACCGAGAAGTATTTTTACTGTGGACCTTTTGTTGCTTCCAATTTCTTCTTCCAGTCGGATAGAGACTTGAAAGTGAATTTCGGGGGTTACATATCATAAGATCAATGGTTTCCAATAGCACATCACACACAGTCACATACCGTTTTAGTTGTTTTTTTACGTAAAATAAATTGTAAAAATAAATATTTCTTTTCCGAAGCAAGATAACTAGTTCTTCTCCCCATCAGATTCATTCTGCGTTTACAAAATCAGGAGGTATTGAGCCGTAGGACATTTGTTCTCTACCACGAGTTTCACTAAATTAGACTACCCAGACCTATTGATGGCTAGAACATGACATCAAAGAAATAATGTAGTATACAAAAATGAACGAGAGCAGCCCTTTGTTCCCGAATTTGCCAAAAACTGTCCTATTAAAATTCCTATGAAAATATTAGCCTTATGGTTTAACTCATTTGCGTGCTGGATGGGTAACTGGGACAAAGAATAGCCTCCTTACATACTGAGAGTACTAACTAGTTACGCAAACAGATAGGGGCAATTCGTAACATTATGTTTAATTTGAATAATTTGTCCTAGCCTGAGATAGCCGGTTTCATTTTGGAAAATTCAAACCTTGGATATGTCTCAAGATAGAAAAATGGCAATTTCTAACATTGGTTTCTTCACGAATTAGAGTGAAGCGAGTCAAATTGGCAGCACATTTTGTACCTTAATCGACTGTCTTCGAATTCTCATATTAGGAAGTCGATTCGTGGTCATTCGGATTTGTTAAGCACGTTAACCGAATGAGAGTGAAACACATTCTTGTTACACATACCTCGAAGACGTTGAACGGAGTCGCTTCCCCTTCCCACTCGACGTAGGCGACGAACGTTTTCGTGTCTACGCTCGCCGGCAAGATCAAGCCGCAGTAATAGGCGCGACCCACCACAGGCTCGCCCTCTATGCCGCTCGCAGACACAACCAAGCTCAGCACCTCGTTGAGCCGCGCCTGCAAAAGGCCCATCCACACGGCGTACGGCGGCCCCGGCCCGCGCAGGGCCGGCAGAAGCCGCGGCAGTCGGGGGAGATAGTTCGCGTTGGGCGGGAAAGGCGCCATATCCATCAGCGAAAGGGAAGCTAGCAACGGCCGGAGAAACTCTCCGGGCTCGTCCTCGGATTCGTTTCCGAGCTCGACCCCGACCTCTGGCTCGACCTCGACGTGGAGCTGGAGCGCCAAATCGGGCGCCACATCGGGCGCCACATCGGGCGCCACATCGGGCGCCACATCGGGCGCCACATCGGGCGCCACATCGGGCGCCACATCGGGCGCCACATCGGGCGCCACATCGGGCGCCACATCGGGCGCCACATCGGGCGCCACATCGGGCGCCACATCGGGCGCCACATCGGGCGCCACATCGGGCGCCACATCGGGCGCCACATCGGGCGCCACATCGGGCTCGATCTGGAGCTCGTCCTCGAGGTCGACATCGGGCTCCGGCTCGACCTCTAACCCGGGAACGCTCTTCTGCTCATTGACGTCCTTTGAGACCATGTAAGTCAGCATGGCTGGAGACGGCTCCCTGTGCAGGTGCAGGAGAAAACTTTAAAAATACGCCATTTCCGCCTTCACTAACGTTACGAACTAGGGGGAAAATTCATGCATTCAGTGTGTGGGTGCGAGATGAATTTAGCGTAGAAAAAAAACAATGTAATTGTGCTCTACTGTATCGCACAAAACGGCACTCTCATGCTGCGAACATGGGAGAAACTCGCGGCGAACACCGAAAACGTGACGGTAATGTGAGGGGGGACATTCGGGGAAACACGCGGAGGCAAGAGGTGCTCAAAAAAGGTTTCTTTTAGGTATTCTACAAAATGTGACCCTTTTCAACCATCCTGTGTTCAGAAAATGTAGCTCTTCGGAGCACCTCCGCTCCGTAGCATGCGTTGATGGTCAAAATCGAATAGAACCTCGAAATTATGTAAATTAAAATTGAAGCGTTAATACGCCCGTCATTACGAGCCTATGACGCTTTGCTGTACAGTTCAGAGCCTACCCTTTCGAAGTTATGACAATCGATGCTCTTTGCATATTTTATTTTGAAACGTTTTCTAAGTGTGGAATATTCGCATAAGTTCTGCTAGTTAGATATTATATATATATATATATAAATAAAATCATCGTGTGTGTATATATAATCTTATATACACACACGATGGTTAGAAGAGGTCAAGAGGTCGTTCTCTATACAGACGGTTGGGTACAAGTCTGCAACACTGCGAATCTTCCCAAGCGTGCACTCGTGGGTGCACAAAAAATCCGACACCATATACAGTCGCAAGTCAAAATAAATTTAGTGTTTTAGATTATGAAACAAATTTTCTTCGCTTTTTTGATCCTCACAGCCCTTCTCTGCCATAGACATACATGCACAAACCAACGCGAACAGGCTAGGAAGCGCGTCAAAACCAAAACACGTTAAACTGCGCATCCTAGCCCACTTGAAAACAGATATATTCCTACCGAGCCTAAAAAACAAGTACTTATTTTACCTGACAGCCATGTCCGCCATCTTTTCTCCATTTTCTGTAGGACGTTACTCTCCAACTACTTAGTCTGATCTATTTTTAAACCTAACGGGAGGTTTTCTGACGTGTCTGCAGAGTGGGACACGCACACAAAGACCCTGACCAATTAGGACACAATCATCATAGGAGGGCATATTGACATTAACTTGGGCGGTAACTTTACACCTAAACAACATGTAAATTACAACGTGCCACCCAAAACACTAACATTGTAGTCTCGACTCTGCCCTTCTGGTACAGCAGACCAACACTATGCAGCGAGATTAGGCACGCAAACCAACAATTAAAACTGCAACTGAGAGATACAAATGTTACACTTTTTGAAATTATTTTCCTCTCAGCAAAACACTTCACCCGGCATGGTCTCCACATGAATCTTGCTGGAAAACATACACTCGGCAACACGCTTGCACAACACAACAACTCCAGTCCTACGCAGTTTTCTGCTAACAATCCATCCCTTTCACCTTTCTTACGTTCTCCACTCACCACCCTAATTTCGAACAAACTTACCTCCTACTATGATCCTTCTCCCGTTTCTCCCACTCCCACTTCCACTTCCAATTCTCCTACACCTGATGCCTCAGTTTCCTCACAACCTGTCACTGCTCAGACACAATACAAACTTCGACCACGCATTCGAGGTAAAAAGGGAGTAAATATATAGCAACTACAGTCAGATGCAGTACAAGAACATCTGTGCAGGTACTTGCAAAAGATTAACATACTGCAGCATAATGTTCAATCCCTTTCAAATAAAACTGAGTTTATCGAAGCAGCTCTATAGAGCGATTTAAATCAAATGCATGTTCTTCGCTTCACAGAACATTGGTTATATCATAATGAACTTAGCATTTTCCAAATTCCAAGTTTTACCTCGCAGGCTATTATTGTAGAGAAAAGGAATCACAAATTTTTGAAATATTTGTTGTTCATCTTCCTACGCCGAAAAGTATATGTCTTTGCATCTACAGGCCTCCAACAAAGAGCAGTAGCTTATATATAGTTCTTAAAAAACTGGAGATAACACTAAAGAAAGTCACCAATCGCTCTTTTGAATCCTTTGTGTGTGGAGATTTTAACATTGATTTTCTGGTCGAATCTTGCTATTATAATAATTATAATAATTATTACTATTATTATAATTATTATTACTATTATAATAATTATTATTATAATAATTATTATTATAATAATTATTATTATTATAATAATTATTATTATAATAATTATTATTATTATAATTATTATTATTATTATTATTATTATTATTATTATTATTATCATCGTAGTCTATGGTGACAAATCATCTCATTGCCCTGTCTGGCAACCAAAATTGACCGAACCTGAGTAGTGCAACGCCGAAACACCCTTACATAGTTGTGGCTGCAATTATTCCTAATGGCGTTCGCGGAACTTATGATTTTAGTACTACTTCCATACGAGTTTTATGTTGAAATAACACGTCCTAAAGTTTCCGCGTTCTTATTATTAGGGTTTGTTCATGCACTGGAATTCATACATAATAGAGAACTTCCCTAATTCCGAGGGAGTAAGTAACGTTTTAGTATATTCGTGACGGAATTAATGTGCATTCGTTCAAAAACTTCGTCAAATTATCGTTCTCCATGATCTCACGGCAGAAAGATTCCTGCACGATGAGGGATAATAGCCCAAATCTATAGCTCATTTGTCATTGCAAATTGTTTTCGTTACATTGGAACGCAATTTTCTTATCAATTCTTGTCAAAACGCTCGTTTCTTTCTGTATTCAGAATTCAACTTGTTTATGGCATAGGGTAAGGACCCCAGAATTAAAGAAAAAAAACTTGCACAAAACACACTTCTCTTTATAGTACGTTTTTGACGTTACATGTAACCGTTTCTGACGTTAAATAAATAAAAATAAATAAAAAAACCGTCGTTTTGAATGTACAAAACCAGTGTAACTCAACAATATTGCCTTTTTTCGGCTTAAGAAGAACTACGTCCAACTTGAGCAAATCGTTTAAACCGGCAGTACACGCAGTTCAGGCGAGAGGGGCGGCGTACATTGCGGAGGAGACGAGGGGTAGTTAGGGGGTAGTGAAGGGAACGTTTTGATGTCGAAGGTATTGAGCTAATGGTCAATACCTTCGTAACATATAAGGTATTAATTATAATAAGGTGTGTGAAGTGTCGCCGACGGCACCATGTCGACCAAACCAGCATAGACGATATAGTTAAAATATAAAAATCAAACTGTAGAAATTATAATGCTTCGTGATTGGTCACTTTCTTCATTACGTCATTTTCCGTTCTAGTCCTTACCGATGCGCCATTACTATTCTCTCTGTTGAAGTGAAAGTTGCTTAGTAGGAATTTCGCAGTTTTATTTTGATTTTTTTTCCATCTGAGTAGCTGTCGAAGTTGTTAGCTGCATTTCCGCCTTTTACATTTCTTGCGCATTCCTAATTTTTATCGATTTGTGTTTTTGAATGACGTGCGTTTGTGCTGTGATTAAGTGGATTCAATACCATAGATTGATTGCGACAAGGCTTACGGACGGGTCCTGTGGGAAAGTGCCTTTCCTTTGGGACGTTTCCAAGTTACACGAAACCTGAAATCGCACCTCGGTATGTTTTATGATATTTTTTATTTTTATTTATTTACTTTTTCGTATCATTAACATACAATTTTAAAAGGGCAGTCACCCCTTCCACTTCCATATCCTTCCTCCCATAGTTTTTCGTGGGTGTGCCATGTTATGTATTTAAACTTTTTCAAAATGTTTCTACATGTTAACAAAACAATTTTCTCCATGCACAGACGTTTTACGATAGGATTGTTCCGTTCATAACATTGTTCACGTCATTGATTCACATCTGGTTTAACACTTATCTCCCTTCAACATTGATAAACTTTTTGGGAAAACAACCGTCACGCCCACACCGTAATATGTGCCGTTGTCTCAATCGAAGGGTTGGAGCTCACGGGATAAGAGGCGTCATGGGCTAAGGAGGTCTCATCGTGTCCAAGGCCCATCCGAGCAGAAAAACCTCGGCTCTGTCAAGATCACTATATAGCACGCTGCTTACCGAAACAAGACTATTTGGCGTCGTAGATTTCAGGCATATCAAGGTTACTGGCAAAGTAACTAGATCACTTGAAGTAGCGGGCATTGCATCCAGAGCAAGTGGAGTGAAATTTAAAAACAAAGGTTGTACATTTTCTCTCGGGGTCGCGATACGCTACTGAATGCTTGGATCATGAAAAGTTTTTTGAGAAGGCAGGTGACAGGTTTTGCTTCAAAATTAGTAAAATTATTCCCATTTCCTCTACTAAAGCAGACAAATTAGCTACTAAAATGGAAAAGTAGTATTTGAACTTATCAATAAAACTTAAATTTAACTATTTTGAAGTAAAATGAAACATTTTGAATAAAAATGATCTTGCTTTTGTGAAATCTTGATTTATTTAACAGTACAATTATTGCATTAAATTCCTACGTTCAGATTAGGAACAAAGATTGTTAAAAGAGCTGTTCACCAGTAAGAGTAACAAATCTAAGGGGAGGTTATCAAAGACGATATTTGGAGACATGAAATTTATTTCACATTATTGCTTTGTACAATAAAGAAGGATTTAATAAAACCAAAACTAAAATGGGCAAAAAAATTCCATTCAAACGTAACACCACTTCTCAAATTATTACGTAAGTCAGTTAATAAAGTAAACACGAAATAAATTTATAAGTAATGCAGTATATAAACATTATTCAAATGTCTTGTTTGTTCTAAATATAACAAACTAGTCTTTGTAGCAAAGCAATAGGACGCGCTTTATTGTTATATTCTTCTGCTACAGCGTGCTAAAGTAATCTCTTTTCTGGATTTGGAGGGGAATTGATAGCGGAGTAAGGTTACGTGGCATGTGATCACAAGACTTCCCAGGCGAGCAAATAGCTCGTGCTGGCGCAGTTTGACCTGCCAGATATACGTAGTATCAGAAAAAGTAACACGTAACTTAGACACCATGAAAGGCACATAAATGTACCATCTCGATGTTTCATATATATAAAAAGGAAGATACAAAAGAGGTGTTTGCATCGGTGTTACGAGTACAGAAACAAACGATATGGTCGTACAGTCTGTGCACAAGGAAAGTGACCGATCAAAATCTTGACTTTGTTTAATAACCACAGAACATGTACATTAAACACAGATATACATTTAACTACGAAAAATGCACCTACAAAATGACAATTTTCTAGAAGTGTTATTCCCCTTGGGAACCATTTGTTGATGAATGATTAAAATCCAGTTATTCACACAATGTGCTTTATTTACGAAAGTCAGTAACTGAATGAAAAGCAAACTTTTTCATCGCTAATGTGCACTGCCGCGTCGGCGTCACGTTAGTACTACGTATACTTTTTATTGTTATTCATAATTTGAGCAGTGTTACTGAACACCTGTTGATCGAAAATGCTTTCGGGAAAGTGAAATGAACGCACAATATTTTCTGCAATAAATGCCAGCAATTGAAAAGAGAAATAAAAAATACTTTACCTGTTATTATCAATCGCCATTTAAATGTGCACGATACTTACAGAAATATTCTTCACAATTCATATTTTTAACGAAGTGCTGAATAACAAGTTCAGTTTTCTCTTTACTTCCATAATTTCTATCACGAGATCCAATATATCAAACGAAACAATTTTACTCTGTTGACAATCCACAATAATATTGAAGGTTTAATGACATCCATTCGCGCAGCACTTTTTAATTTACGATCACCATTAAGAACACTGCATACCATGGTACACAACTAGCCAGATACTAGAGTGTTGCACAAAGAAAGTAAATCGCAGTATACAGACTACATACTAGGCAATACTATCTTCGGATTTTCGAAAGAAAATACAAGATAAAAATGAAAAGTATAAATCAAAAGTTCTCACTTAGTGTCTTACCGTTGAATATCCTTATTCTCTTCACCTTCCATTTAGACAAAATTACCCAAAACGCTGCACCGACGTTCCCGACGTTCCTCTAGGCTTCCTAGTCGCTAATGATATCTAAGTTCCTGAAAATTCTTGATCAAAGAGCCCAAATTTCCTACACTAGCGCCCCAAACGAGTGTCAAGCAAACTACAACGATAAGGAAACAATGTAGATAAGGGAAATAAATTGGTCATAAGTGGGAATTCATTGACTTATACGTGTTTAAATACGAGTTTCAGAGACATATATTTTCTAATAATAAACGTGTTAGAAAATTGTATTACTTCAATTTAGGAAAGATAACCCGTGAATATCAATTACATACGTTGGAGAAATCCTGCACAAGACAACTATTTGTGGATTGAATTGCTTAAATGAGAATACAAAAATCGTATGTCTTTGATAATACATTTTTTTATATTTACTTTCTTCCTGCTCGGCAGTTCTGCCTTTCGGGGGTTTGTACATTTTTATTTTTAATACATAAACGAGTGAGAGGTTGTATTCCCAAATTTATGTTGTTGCCAGGTAATTTACAGAATTCGATACATTTATAACAGATATATCTAAACAATTTACATACAATTCACAATATTACGATACATTGTCCATCCTTAATTCTAGATATTCTTTATGAAAACATTCAAAATTTATCTTTATAATGGAATGAAAATTTACAAATTTTAAAATAAGTTATAGTTCATGAAAATAAATATTAAGATTACAACATATCTTTCGGATATTGAGAGCGTATTCTCTTGGGATTATGTAATGTTTTCCCCGTTGTAAATTGTTTTACTGCAAGAAGAGGATGGAAGAGGAGTAAAACATTTCCAACAGTTCTTTCTTATACGTTCGATTATGGACTCTATTTGAAATTCTCTTTGAAAGTGTATATTTTAGATGAACCAAGGACCCTTTGCACTTTTTCGTAAAAATTTGTTCTGTACAATCTGAAATTTTTTGATGTTGGTTTTAGCTGTGTTGTTCCTGACTGGAGAGGCATATGTGAGCGATGGCCTAATAATGGATTTAGATATTGAAATAGCACATTCCAAGCTGAAGGTTGAGCGGAAGTTAATTAATAGATATAGTTTCCAAATTTTGGCAGATGTTTAATTTTTTATTACTTTAATATACTTTTTTCAAGTTATCCTGCTGTCAATGTGAACCGCTCGATAATAGTTAAATTCTCTAATATAGAATTCTGAAAGTATTCGGAGGCGGTAACTGAACATCAAGGATTATGGTGAGGTTTCGCATTTCTTGACGGAGTAAGTTGTAGAAAGGTAATCTAAGCTTGTTTTTTTATTAAGAAATCTATAGAAGATGCAGTGGGTTGTTGTTGCTTGAAAAGACCTTTTCTGCGATATTTTGCGTTTCGTGAAACAACTTTTTTTTTGTGTTCATGTATTTTCGTACGATAACGGGCATAGTAAGAATGTTTCAGATGATGGAACTATGTGTCATTTATTTGGGGCAGGTGAATTGTATAGACTGAAGGTAAAAAAATAAGATCGGTTACAGTATAATAGACGTCAATTGTTAACTGTGTCAACTTATATATATGCCACTTCTGAGGATTTTAGGTTACAAAAACGTATTTCTTCTAGGGGTAAATTACCTTGCATATCACGTAGTTTATTAGATGAAAATAATCACGCACATACAAACATGAAATTGTAGTAAGAAGTGTGAATAATTTTTATAGTGAAAGTATACAAATAAATAATATGTTAAATCTGCTCCTGCCTGAAATTATATTGTTTCTTTGTTAAATGTCATATGTCATATGTTGATATAAGTTATAAAAGAAAACAACATCCGTCTATTCACATCTCTCTATATTCCGATAGTAGACATACACTTTACGTTAAGTATATAAATAAAAATAAAACTATCCTGATGGCTCCTCCCCAAATTGCGAAACATATCATAATGTTTACCAAGGTAAACAGTTGTGAATGTTTAAGTAATTCCTGTAACGATATTCAAATGCTTAAAATATAAGTTATGGATGTTTCCAGAAAGATTTGTTTTGTGTAAGCATGTATTTTCTCTAGTGAAAATGTATATGTATATATACCAGCATATGAAAAAAAAGTGTGCCTGAACTTTATTTTAGAAAAGCCACAAATTTCTCACCCTCGTATACCAACACATTCGTATATTTTCTTTCTTATTGCGCAGTACTTTGCTGTCAATGGAATTTTTTACTATGTCTTCACTAAAACAAACTCTGCGCAATCATACGAAAAAAATTGAGGTCAGTGTCACGAAATGCAATAAAAAATTTAACTGTACACATTCCAAACACGGAACTGGAATTCAATACTTCCTGTCAATACTTCTACATTTTCGTTCTTTGCATCCGCGGCGTCGAAAGCGGATTCGTGAACAGAGAAGGTTACAGTATAAGAAGTATAAGAACAGAGAATGTTACAGTACTTTCTCCTATCTACTCTTTAAAAAGCGAAAGTTATATAGGATTAGTTAATAAAAAGGTCCACTTCGAATATATTCTAAACGGCTCAAGATATTGAGAATATCTGTACTTTTAACCAAGCGAACATTACACTCATTGTCATTAGCTAAAGATTTTTAAAAGTTTATACTATTTTAAAAATATTGGACTAACTTATTTTTAATGGAACACTAATATTCTTTTCACAAACATATTCATAGAGAAAAGGAAAAAATAATACGTGTTGATATTTGAAGTGTAATTAACAGCACAAGACAGAATAAAAATCGGCGTCATACGAACAAGGTACTTGAATGTTCGTAGCGCAACGCTGCGCAGCACAGCGGCCTTGGCGACCATGGCGTTAGAATGTCCCTTTCGAAAACAGTCCCGGCAAAGCCCTCATTATCTAAAATCATTCCAGCTACTAAGTTCACTTTTTATCCAAAAAACCAGTCGAAGTGACAAGGAAATTACCGTAAAGTTCTTATGTGTAGCATTGCTCCTCAGACAAATTAAAACATTTGCAACATTTAAAAGCAGAATATTTACTTGACGTTGCGCAACGAATGTCACAGTTAGCAAGAGTACATTTCAACAATATTGATAAATCCCAAAAGCAACAAGAACTGAAGTACGTTTCTATGCTTAATTGTGAAAATCATGCTATACTCGGGCAAAGGCGTATTAAACCGAATTGCAACTCTGTATTGTTGTTTCTGTAATGTACTCTTGAATTTGTCGTCATCGGACGATAAAGTGAAAAAACTATTACTGATATTAAGTTGTTGGTAACAATACAACTGGATCGTAAATTTGTAAACCTTTTAGTACATCAATTGTCCAGAGAAACGACGCGCCACAGGGTCACCAATTTCGGACACCTCTCCATGAATACTTGCTGCGCAGTTAGGGAGAGTATTGCGCGCAACTAATAAAAGTTGCGACTCACAGTAATAGATATGAATCTATGTTGCTCTATTTCTATTCCAATCACCGAAGAGCAAAAACATTGATATGTTTTTCTAATCTCAGAACGTTTTACCCCGCCGATTAGAATACCTTTCGACGCAAAGCGTAACTGCTCTTGAGGCCTTGCTTCTGTACTCTATAAACAACAAACATACCGTCATTTCTCGTTCGTATGCATGCTCTACCTTACTCTTCTTTTGGAGTCATTCAATATCTTCAAGCGACGAATTTATTTTTCTTTATTTACCGACTGCCTCTTTACAATTGTGTGCCGCAGAGCCTATTGTCGTTTAGATGAGGTCACAGCATGTGATACGTTACTCCTTGGTTTTTTGAACCAGTGAACTATAGACTACGCGAAAATGTTTAGAAGTCCATCCACGCCACGAATGTTCGAACGTCCTATAATTGGGATTTTATAACATGTGCTAATAAATATTCTTACAATAACATGTGTAGAATTGCTGAATATTCTTGAGGTCTATTCTTAAAATATGAATATTCTTAATTTAAAAAAGTTAGCCTAGTTTCTTTGAAATAAAAAAAAATGCTATTACAGCCTCTTATCAATCATTCTTACAAATGATTATTCCAGTTCATCCATTTGTTACCTTTCAAATAATTAATCTACTATTAGATTTTTTTCGATTGTAAATGATTGCAATTAGTCGAGAGGTTTGCCATCATTAATCGCGATCGCCTGCCAGTCCGCGGGCAGGATTAAATATTCACCAAACAATTCTGGACACATGGACTCGTCAGTCTTGGTTATTAGCTCTTCAGGATTTTCCATTCTGTAGGATGGCAAAATCTTCAGTACATTTTTGGCGTAATGAGGGATGAGTATAAGTCGTTATATTGTTCGAGTTGTCCTCAAGACTATCCGTGGAAACATATGTTGAATATTGCAACAAATTTCACATCCCCCTCTCCCAAATTTTAGATTCTTTCCAAAAGGTTTACTCTCCATTAATCATTAATAAACTAGCTAAAACTCACCCATGCCTTCCTTTTTTCTGAAGCCATTACCATTCAAATTAGTGTAGTTTTTGCGTAATTGTGTTTGAAACTTTTTAGAGAATGTTCTTTCGAAAAATAGCGTAAATTATAATTTTTTTTCTGTAATTTTTTTCTAGAGATTAAACAAGGGATGGTTAAAATAACGGTTGACGTTTCATTTTCGTTGACATTTCTGAATTTTGAAAATTGCGTGTTGAGAATGGTGTTGAGACAAGTAGTTTTCAAGCGCCGGCCTGAGAATACGTCAGAGCGTCTGCTTGTTGTAGAGGTAAGGCGCACGGCCAGTTTTCTCTAAGAATCTGAGTTCGAGTGCAACCGGAAAAATTGCTGGTTGTAAACACTTCCGCAGATTCATGTAGTATGTAATATTTCTGAGCAGTTGTAAATACTGCGTGAAAGTATGTGCAGTTGTAACACGTAATTTTGTCTGCAAGTATTTGTAATTCCTACATTAAGTACGTAATGAATGTAAATTTACAGTTATCTAGTTTTTTGCTAATCGGCATTACTGACCTGTTGAGGTTGTCCGTAACGTTCCCGTGTCAATGACAGTGGTGGAAATGTGTAATAAAATCTTTATGAATTACCCAGAGTCTTTCTGGGGTACTCCTGTGTAGTCCTCAATTATCAATCGATACTGATTGCAGGAAAACCTTCACCAAAAGACAATAATAAATAGGAATTTAATAATACATTGCTTTATTGTGAAAAATGTAGCGTACATAATGTTTCGTAGCAAAACGATATATAATGCACACGTTTGTTAAAATATTATATATCCCCAAACCTGATTAACAATAGCATTATCAGCATGTCAATGTAAATATAATGTACAATATACTCATTACATGTATATTGCCATTTTTATACTCCTTGCTAATAGTAACAGCTGAACCCAAAGTAGTACGTAAAACCATAAAATTATCTTTCAGAGGAGCATAACATTGTTTTAATACCTTACCCGTAAACTATGTGCTTTGATTATACAACTGTATGAGATTATATAATTTGACTATAAGAATTAAAATTTTAAAATTTTATGATAAAAACAAAAACCTTTTAACCCTAATATTTGAAACCTCTCCCAGTATTTCTTATATGAATCTAGGATGTCCCGTCTGTGACCATTGCAGCTTCCAGTCGCGGAAGCGTGTCTTCTTATAGAGTGAGAGTCAGCACTTCATACTCATCGACTGCGATCTCCAGACCATTACGCAGCAAGACACAGGCGCCTTCGCTTGGGATAATCTGCGACACAGCAAGCAGGTTGACACAGAGCACTTCTCTCATGAGAGTTCTTTCTCTTTCTCTCTCTCACACACACACACACACACACAAAATACAATTAGAACTATATAAAAAACCCTACTGATCCTACAAAACAAACGACGTACATTCTACGGCATTTTTACTATTTCTCGGCCAATCCAATGCTCGATGGCATATCAGTAGCACACAACAATTGCGTAATAGCCACTTCATTCGGCACCAAAATGATTCGGTCTTCTTTAGACATGTCAAAGTCGCGGGGAAGGTAACGTTTACAGGAGCTCGTCCAGAGAAATTGGAAAAACAAACAAATAATATCAATAAATAAAATTGAAAATACTTACTACACAAGCAACGAAGATTAGTCATAAATGTTCACAACATGGTAAAAAAATATGAAAATTGCAAACCATGCTGGTTATAGACCCACTAAGGATGGGAAAAGTGTTTTCCGAAAGTTAACTCAGGATAATACTTAATAAAAAATAATAAATAGTTGGTGGATGATTATTTCCTTTGCTATTTTAGTGTTCTATACAAGAATCAAATTCTTTCCCCAAACGTATGCTCAGGGTCTCAAGTTGTGAATTGAACCAAGTCTCCACTACGTCGTCTTGATGTATAAAACATTACGAAGTAATATTTTGAAACAAATTCGAAGTGCTCATTTCATTAAACGTCTATTGTTTGTTGCACAAAGTGTACATCCACTATCCGTATATCTCGATTTTCGGCACTTTTGTAAATATTGGAGTCTATGAAAACTACACGTTAACCATTTCATCTTTATGCAGTAAATCTTACACTTTTTGATTTTAAAATAAATTGAGGGAATACGTGAAGTCAGTTTTAGGAATTCATTTCTTGTTTATATATATATATATATATATATATATATATATATATATATATATATATATATATATATATATATATAAAATGTAATTAAGGAATATATTTGCATCGTATTATATATTTTATTATGCATCTTTTTACGCTTTATTGTTTTAACGTAATAGGCAATTCATTTTGTATTGTGAGTATGCGTGTTCATTACAAATTCAAATCTGAATAGCCTGACAGAATCCAAGAATGTGTGCTTTAAAGTACTATACCATCTACCACACTTTTACACGACTAAACTGTATTAATGTTGTAGGAATTACAAACAGAACTGAAGGACCCGGGCGTAAAAGAGTAACACTCAAATTTCTGTGTATTTTCGGGATACTATTAATTTTGTCTATTGCCAGCTTTCAAGTAGTGAATGAAGTACATAATTCAATTTGTAGCTCGAATTGAGTTATATTTCTTTATTCGTTATCCACATATTTCCTTTATGCAAAATGGTCACTTTCTTACTTCTCGAAACTGTTTCCGTTCGGATGATGTACATGCGAACCTATCAATTATAATCGAACAACGCCTTCTGCGATATTAATATAATACTCCAGAAAACGAAAATCTTACACTGAGAAATTGCCGGAACTTCAGCGAAGTCTCATCATACTCACTCTGCCCAAGCGCCAGCGGCCGGACTGGAACACGCGCGCCACGTATATAATCTCCCTGATCGACGTCATCCCCACAGGGAAGGCTTGCTCCGGCAAGGCGCTGTCCCGCGCCGGCATCCACGCAACATTCCCCCGCCGCACGATGAACACCTGCACGGGCACGGAACAAGCAATGGATCGATTAGCCATTTCGGGTGCGTCATCCGCTAAGGCCATTAGTCCCGTGAATGTTATTGATTTTTTTTCCTTTGGGAGATGGTGATGACCTTCTGCCACCGGATGGCGAGATCCGACGCCGACCTACCGTCGACTAACAGATTCCCCTTAACCACGTGTCTCCCACCAGCGGCGCACCGTCCCAGCCAGGACGAGCTCTGAGCTCCACACCGGTGTCCCGGCATGTATAGTATTGTATTGCGTGTATGTGTACGTAAGGTTTGAGAATAGGACGAAGAGGAAGGGAAGACTGCGCGCGGTAAGGCACATTTGGGAGGGTATTGCTTTGGCATTCGCCTGGTATTGATCGGAGAAATAACTGAAAACTACCGACCAGTGCAGCCGGCCGCTGGAATTTTCCTCCAGACAGCCACCGAATTCGATTTAGCTTTCTTGCTACTTTCGAACAAAAACTTAATAAGCAGTGAAGGAAGCAGGGAAATTCTCTTCCAAACCCTTTCCTTATTTTACTGAATTATTCAAAACCATTGCCACATATTGATAGCATCACCCCAAAAGTTTTTGAAAAGTAACAATTAAAATTTATTTACTACCTATTCCAATCGTGCGTTTGGTGGGGTCCGAATTTAAAGGGCCACTATTTCCATGAAATACTTCTGAAAGTATGAACATCAATGTGCAGTAGATCAGACCAACGTTTGTGGAAGATTGCAATAAAATGCTACACAAAAGGGAAACTAAAAGTTCAAGTACTTAAACACTGAGGGTTTGGCCGACGTCGGAAAGTTTTGCAAATTTACCGGCTGAAATTCTATCCACAAAAACTGAATAAGAAAAAATCTAAAAATGAAATATTTATTTAAACTAATAAAAAGTATAAAAAATATTAAATATAAATTTATAATTTCTTTCAATCTTTGCATGAATTGGAGCCACACCTTTAAATCGTTTTTAAAACCATCCTTTTAATTATATTCGCCGGTCGGCATGCTAGTCTGTCTGGTTTGACAGTATTCTTTGACGAAGTACTCCTGACGAAACCGAAGATTGGAAAAACGAGATCCATCGATCTCCTTCGGTAGAATTATTTTTCTTATTACCTGCTGTTTTGTCGTTACATTGAGAGAAGTTTTGTCAATCCTGGAACGTCCAATCTCGCCCCCCTTCGTTGCCACAGCGATGGTGAAATGATGAGCTCCGCGCGATAGGTAATTTGACTTGCATCTGCATTGCGATGGCGGTTTTTATTAGCTTTCAGCTGATATTTTCGAACATTTGAATATATATGTTGCACTGGTCAAGATTATTTTGCAAACGTCGAACACAGTTGGCCTCATATTATACTTGAAACTACGCCTATAGACTTTGTAAATTTTTCGCTTTTGTACATCCTGAATACGATTTACCAACTCGCGGCTTCACGTCTGTCGTTTTCATATTTTTAGGGGTACGGAGTCTAACCGTTATTGGAGGGATTTGTTCGGCGAGATAAGGTGACGGAGTCAAAATTCCGTCGTTCTGCCTACCTCGAAGTTGTGAGTGATTCTGAGATCTCCTGCCCAGTGGACGTAGCAGCAGAACATGATGCCATCGACGATCGCCGGCAAGAGATGGCCGTGATGCGCCGCGCGCCCCACAAGTAAGCCGCTCGGACTGTATCTCACCGCCAAGGTGCTGGCATTGGCCGCGTACACTTCCGCGGCGGTCATCCACACCCCGCACGGCGCCCCTGGGCCGCGCAGCACCGGCGGCGGCAGATGGAGCCGGGGATTGGTGGCCCGGCGGCGCGCTTCCAGGTACGCGGTCACTGCGCCCCCTGATCGCTGGAGCGCGAGCGCCAGCGCGGCCTCGACCAAGCCTTCGGTGTCTTCCGCGTCATCTTCGTTTTCTTCACTGTTTTCATCGTTTTCATCGTCGTCGACATTTGCTTCAACCTCAGGCTGTGGCTGGGGATCAGCCTCGAGAGCGGGCTGGGGCTGGGGATCGACAGAGTGCTGAGGCTGGATATCGGCTAGGGCCTCGGCCTCGGGCTCTACAGCGGGCTCGAACTGGGGATCGGCCAGGGCCTCGGCCTCGGGCTCTACAGCGGGCCCGAACTGGGGATCGGCCAGGGCCTCGGCCTCGGGCTCTACAGCGGGCCCGAACTGGGGATCGGCCAGGGCCTCGGCCTCGGGATCTACAGCGGGCCCGAACTGGGGATCGGCCAGGGCCTCGGCCTCGGGATCTACAGCGGGCCCGAACTGGGGATCGGCCAGGGCCTCGGCCTCGGGATCTACAGCGGGCCCGAACTGGGGATCGGCCAGGGCCTCGGTCTCGGGATCTACAGCGGGCCCGAACTGGGGATCGGCCAGGGCCTCGGTCTCGGGATCTACAGCGGGCCCGAACTGGGGATCGGCCAGGGCCTCGGTCTCGGGATCTACAGCGGGCTCGAACTGGGGATCGGCCAGGGCCTCGGCCTCGGGCTCTACAGCGGGCTCGAACTGGGGATCGGCCAGGGCCTCGGCCTCGGGCTCTACAGCGGGCTCGAACTGGGGATCGGCCAGGGCCTCGGCCTCGGGCTCTACAGCGGGCTCGAACTGGGGATCGGCCAGGGTCTCGGCCTCGGGCTCTACAGCGGGCTCGAACTGGGGATCGGCCAGGGCCTCGGCCTCGGGCTCTACAGCGGGATGGGGTTGGGGATCGGACACGCTTTTCAGTTCGGAGGCTGTGTCCACGGTCTTATGCGTCTGGGAAGTCCACGCGGACTCAGGCGGCTCCCTGTGAAGTGAAAAAAATGCATTCTTAATACCATAAAATTTCCGCCTTCACTTTCAGAACTAACTCCCAGAAAATCCACAGCTTCTTCTCGAACACGCTTCTAGAACTCTTTACTTGAAACATGGCACATAATGAAATATTTCTCTATTGAATTAAGTTTTTACAATACAGAGTTATATTTCAGGAAAATTAATATAAATGTTAACCATGCTTATTTACATTGCCAACTCCGAAATGCGCACAAAAGCAACTGAAGTACACGTGTGGATATGTAATGGTATGTTGATTTAGGTTGCATTGAGGAATTAGAAATTTATGACTTGATACAATGGAACGTGAAACCACCTGCCTGTTAAATCTTAGAAACTTCGAGCAAGTACTCCTTGTTTATTACATATATCCTTTTTTCTGTCGCCATTACATACCTGAGAGATCGTAAGCACGTCGTGTTAATTAATGTGCGTTTCATCTGGATAAAATTCGAAGTATGCAAAATAAACCAATTTGTAAATATACCATTGGACTTTTGCTGTACGCCTTAAGGACGTGAGAACACGAGGTCGATCCTTAACCTTGGCACTTAGATTAACGTGAAATATCGAGTCTGACATGCATAATTGTCAACGCATTTTATCCGATAGAATTTCCAGTAAAGCTCGCCGCAGTAATCTGCTGACGGATAACTATTTCTAGAAAGCATTAACTATATCTCTATATAATCAAATTCAATCTCTATTTTTCCGCATTTTACTAAACAAACATTAAAATTTCAATAACACTGCACAATTTACAAAACAGAACACGACAGGATAGATCACCAACTCCGTAACCTTCCCTCAAAGCCTAATTTCCCTTGTCCCATCCATTGGGAATTTCTTCGCCAGAGCGAGCGTGGGCTAACTGTTTAAACTACTACATAAAGTATTATATACTTTACTAATTAAAACTTATTGCAGTCACTCGCCTAACACTTCATGTTATTACGATCTGAAATAAGAAAATTGCTGGCTATCATCTATAATTTACCATACACTACTAGTTTGTGTTACGTAGGATCGCCAGATTTATTCTTAATACTCTTTTAGAAGATATCCACTTGTAATTTTTTTCATTAATGTAATATATTGTATTGTTCAGTATTTTAACTTCGATGTATATTACTGTAAAATTGTTAATTTAAGTTTGCAAATAATTATTTCACAGTTCTTGGTGTTCAAATCTAGTTGGTAGTTGTCAATTCGTTTTATATCTTACCACAAACTATGCTAGAGTTCTGGATCGAGATCAACATGAATCGAAATTAAACATTGTGACCCAGACAATTTTGAAAACTTTGTAACTTGCTCAAAACCCAAATTTGAAAAAAGATTTTAATCTTTTGCTGGTCCAAAGAGACAAACAGGTTGAATATAGAATCTGTTAAAAACTTTGACACCACTTAATATTTTCAACTACCCATTTTATGAATACTGCCTGCAGAAAACAATTTATGTCAATAATATAATTCTTCCATATAGCAGTAGTTCCAAATAGTATATAGTAAATTCCTGATAGCCCTACACACGTTTCTTGTTCTTGTTTTGTACTATTACAAAATGTACTATGTTACTTTAGGCATATTGCAATGTCTAATTTCTATATTAAATACTACCGAGTGAAAAGCATGCTTTGATTTTTGTGTAGCAGGCATAACTCTCTTCAGCGGGAAATTGTAAGTTTACACTCGCACAAAAAACGTTTCTTCATCTTCACAATTTTGTATTTTAAATATTTTCTAAAGATTGGATAACGATTCACATATGTAATCTAAAAAGTTATAACCGCCTATTTTGAGAAGGAACCATTATTAAAAGTTTATATTTAATCCCACAAAAACTGTAATATTTAATATATATTTTAAAGCGCTAATAATTGTTTGAAAGCCAACTTCAAAATCCTGAAATAAAAAATAAAAATGAAAGTAGTTCATTATTGGAAATATGTAAAAATCAAATAAAGAAATAAAAGTTGTTATTCCTTAGGAGAGACGAATTTCCATCGCAATGGTAGGTTAGAATTATTTTTTAACTTTAAGATTTGATAACCCTAGTCACACAAAGAAAGTAACTCGCAAAACACTGTAAACGTAGTATGTAATACTGACTTCAAATTTTCAGAAGAAAATTCTCTGGAAAAGTTAAACCATGTGTTTAAAATAAATATCGTACTTTAAATGTCTTACCTTCGAATCCTCTTATTGCCTTTACCTTCCATTTCGACGGAGACCAAGAAGGCCGTTGTATACTAACGCTCTCCTGGGCTCCCTAGTCACAACTGATTACATCCAGTTCTTCAAACTTCTTAAACAATAGCCCAGTCCTTCTACACCAACGCCCCCCAGCTTAGTTTTACCCAACTACGAAAAGCAAAGAAAGTGCATAGAGAATAAAAACACAATTCTGTGTAAATCATTCTTATTTTCCACTTTCTTTATTTTCATTATTATTTTTTCCACACCCGTTAAAATTCTCCACGAAGGTAAAATATTCCAAAACTCTAATATTCTACGTATTAAATTGAAAATATTATAAGGAATATAATATTTGAAGTTTGAGTATCAATTATGTGTACTGGAGGTGGTAACCTGGTAAAAATCCTGGAGGTGATAACACTTTGCAGATAGGACAACTCAATCGAGGCTATTGAAATTCAGCTTTTATAAAGCAGAGTACTTCTGTAATACATAAATAGTAAATAAATATAAATAAACAAAATAAATATAAGTAAATAAAAGAAATATAACTACATTTTTTTTAAGTCTCAAACGTAAGAAGTGGGTGTCATATTGATTAGTGCAGGGGAATAAATGTAGTTTTTCAACTCAGCCAGATGACTGTTATGTTAGATTCAGAAGTTTAAATGTGTAGTGGAATTGTTTCTAGTGCATTTTTACTTTCCCGTATACGTATATATATTCGGAGTATTATACGGAGTATAGGGAAAGTTATATAATGCTGCAGAAATCGATTCCCTGCTTTCAACGGAAATATACGTTTTTTGGCCCTTCATACGGATAAAGTGTTGTTTTTTCTTCAAAACGTCCGTCTGACCATCGGTCTGTCTGTCTGTCCGTCCGTCTGTGAACACCACTAGCGCCTAAACCATATGAAGGATTTTTTCCAAATTGAAGAAATCCCTGTACGTCTCGAGTCGAAGCTTTGAGATTTGGAAAAAAATTCTATTTTTTTCTTTAAATTTATTGTAAGAATTAAATGCACTTATAAAAGTGGAATAGGTCGATTTTCAGGTTGAATTCTGAATTTTTCAAAATTTCAAAATTTTCCGGGCGTCTTCATACAACTACAAAATTAAAGATAGAGATTTTTCCCTCCAAAATAATTTGTTCTTCATAGTGAGTTCTTTCATTAAAGTTATATACTTTTTTGAAATTTTTCGTACTTTCGCGCAATATTGCATAGAATATATGCAGTTTTAAAAAATTACAAAAACGTGCTTTTCTCAAAAACTGCTCCAATTTTTTTCTTTAAACTTTGGATTGGTGGGGATAGTGCCACTCTATAATGTGCCATAAATGCCATATTGCTATATTTTTTTCAAAAATTACAAAAATTTTAATTTTTGACTTGTCTCTCACGTCGTTAATATTTATATTATTTTTTTATATTATTTATATTAATTTGTTCACACTATTTTATTTATGAATACATGTGCTTTACATAATGTCACAAAGTTTCTCGAAAACAAACCTTCAAATTTCGAATTTACAGTAGCGCTTAAGCTCCATTTTCTTAATAACAGCTGCAATTAAAAAGAAAATGGAATTTAGGACGATATTTTACTGTTCCTTAATATTCGTAAAATAATATTTCCGTTCTATTATTAGAAAACCAAAAAATTAAGAAAATTTCAAAAAATGTACTTTGTAATATTTTGCATATTTGTAATATGTGCTGTGCAATATATGGCAGCTGGCAACAGTATGTGACAAGTTTGTATAGCTAGCAGAGACCAAAGGAAATAGAAAACTAATACATGAGAGTCTATGCTATTCAGAAGCGCCACAAATTCTCTATGCATATAATTACCTGACTTATTATTAAATATTGACCTGCAAAAGAGAAAACTTGAATTTTTGGTAATAATGATGTAAATTAAGTACCATTGGTATTATATAATTATAAAAGGCAAAACCCATGTAACAAGTATTTTACTTCATCTTCGAGGTCTATGATCCCATTAGGATTCGGCTGGTTGCCCAGTTACCCTTCGTCCACGGGCAACTGCTGAGATGGCCTTTTGTTTTGCATATGGACCTACCTTGCACCTATCGTCACCATCTGAGTACTATTTCTTGGGCTCTGCGGGTGTATTAGTGAAGAGTTTTGCTACATCGTCACTCAAAGAGTATAAACAAAAAATTGTTCATATTCTCACAGTAGTGAGTACTCCGTCTAGTGAGGCACTATATAAGATAAGATCCGATATATGCAAATCTTTGGCTGATGCAATTTGTTTGTATTTCACGGGAGCCAATGTTTCTTGTTACCAATTGTAGCCACAAATGCTCGTTTGTGGGTTAGGTCACCATTCCTTTCAGAAAGTATACGGAGACGCTTTAAATTTGAAATTTATGCCAATATTGTACATACAAACATGCGATACATACAAACGTGTAAATATTGCGCAACTAATCAATAACGATCTACCAGCAAAAATAAAGTGTATTTGTGTGTTATTGCAGTCGCATCTCATGCTGTACGTCTGAGGTATATACAATGACCCTGTTGCATTAACTGCAGTATGCTTAGGACTAATAATATTTTTTCAATGGCACTAATCATTAATGGAAGCATGCTTACACCGTTAGAGGTTAATATTTTTGCAGCGTTGGATGTGATTCAGAGTTACAAAACAATGTGGGTTATTCCACGTCTGTACTCATAGTCTAAATTGTTTGTTCATACTCTTAATGTGTAAGTACTAATTTTGCTTCATATAGTCACTACTGACATGTTGATGAATGCAGTGCAGGTGAACACTTATAACAGTCCCTTCGAAATTTCGCAATCGTTAAGTGTTCATTTCAGTGTTTATTCACCCTAGGTTAACAAAATTTAAAGAAAGACACGTAAGTGTGGCTATTAAATGTAGCGAGAATATGTGTCTGCAGCACACATCAAGAACTTCTCTTAACTTTGTATACTATTTTATATTTTCGGTGAATCCTCGACAAATTCCCTCAGGTTATGATTTTCGCAGTTTCGCAATAGGAGTTGCGATCGAGACACACTATTCGTTGCTCATCATAGATTGCCGCCTCTAATATTTATGATCTTACTATTATGTGAAATTGTTATATTTTGCGACGTTTCCGCGGTGTGATCGTCCGTGGTCCATTTTCATGATCCAACACGATTTCTACCCGACATAAGCAGTGCCAAAAAATGGCTTATCTCTCTCCCTCTCCCCCTCTCTTGGTGATTGATATCCTGGCGTGCGGCTGGTGATGTGGGAGTAACTTGCCTGGCATATTAAATCAGCTAGAGTGTGCGACTGCGGAGAAGAAAAATCGCTGCTTTAAGACACTTACTGCTTAATATTTTATTATATTATTGCTTAGTTTTTAAAAATAATGTCGGAAAGCACGTGTTGTAGTTCCTAATTTTTACAATATAGAATATAATAGAATGGAATGGAATACACTTGTTATAAATCCCGACCACTGAGAAACTGTCTGGTCAATTGCGTAGTATAAATTCTTTTAAGATTTGAAAGGAACGAAACTGAATTAAAATTCAGATTTTATAAACAAAACAAACATCCCTCTACCTATATTAGTTTGTTCACCAAGTTGAATACTCCGTTTGACATTTTCTTTGAAACCGAACTACGGGGTAAATCTGGGATTAACAAAATTATATTTGAAGTATGCGAGCTATTTAAAATACTCCTTTTTTGCATCCACTGAAGTTGATTAACAACATTATTATCTGCGTTGTTTATGTAAAGTTAGAGTGCAAAGAAGGAATAAATGTACTCATTGTAGGGTTTGTCAATTTTTTATTTCCATCAGTAATGGCATCACGAAATACCAATTCCATGTAACATACGTAAAACAATTAAATTTAAAATCGATAATCAGAAATAACAAATTAATTTTAAAATGGACAAATTACATACGGAACCATCATGAATTACATGAACAGTTGCCGTTACTAAAGGTATGCTGAATTTAGCAGATATGCAGGAACTATCACAATTTTTAATATGGAATATTATTGTATGCAATATACGATTATAATTCACTTAGAATTGGCGTGTAATTTAGAATCTGTGGTTAAATATTTAATGTCACATTTGTTCGAAATGTATTTTATCTTTTAAAATCTGTCATTGTTCATTATTATTGTAATATTAGTCCACAAACGAAGAGTATGTAACAATATTTTTACACATTGTAGATCATTGTTTTAATTTTCAACATTGCACACTACGTAATTCATTTTTAAAAAATATTTTGAAATAATTTTCGAAGTGCATAATTTGATTAAATTATGACGAGAGGAATAAAATAATCGTGAAATTGTTTATCATTTACAAAAGAGGTTCACTTCTATGATCGAAATCATTTCTGAAGGTTTCACGGTATGCAATCCATGCCAGGTTGTTCCGTCCATTACTATTACTGCTACCAGCTGTGTAGGGGTGGCTTCTCATGGCGTAATAACTAGCACTTCATACTCTTTGAAGGCCAACTCCTTGCCCTCTTCGACCACCATACATGCGCCTTCACTTAAGATCACCTACAACACAGAACGCAAGTTCACATACAGTACCTCCTCGCATTCACATGCTCTTAAAGACAATAAAATGAAAGACTATTACATTTAACAAGTTATTTCCAATTTTCTACAAAGAAATAGCAACTAACAGCAACGATGCTACTCTAGCAACCACATTCAGAACTATGATTTATTCTATTAGTTTGTTTTTTCCCAAACCATTAATACATATGTTTAGTCATCCACTTATTGCTGATTTACCAGCCATCAATAACATACACGAAATATGTAGAATTGCATTGTTCTAAAAGAAATTTATTAGAAGTGACGAGCTTCGTAATGATAACTCACAGTTGCTTCACTTTAAGTACAATTAATAGAGTATCGAAATATTAAATGCGTCTACGAAAAATGTTGATCTGGTAAACTTTATCTGTGGCCTCGAACAAGGAGCGGTAGGTTGGGCAAGAACATTTATTAGAGAGCATCGCCTAACTTAGTTTCAGTATACAACTTTCGAGTTGCGAGGTTTTCATGTGCGTCAACCTGCAAGAAGACAAATTGTCTCAAACTTCGTATCAGGAATTCGTTATTTACTTTTGGTGAATTCCAGAACAACTTTTTGGCGTCGTTCCCCACACTCTAGACATTGGGCTTCAAGGAAACTACAGGTTTGGCAGAGTACAACTCTTCACATTTCACTAACACAACAGAGAAATAATAGAGAAATGATCCATATCATTTGTTTCTGCTGTGGCACCCTCAAGATACATTGTCGTTCTTCCACTTATTACGGTACCATGCGGATTCTTTATTCTGTTTTCTAAAAAGTGTAAAGCAACGGAAGTACTTATATTAATTTTTTCTAACCAATGTAGCGAGTAAAATTTTACACGTTTGTTTTCACATGTAAAAAACTTAGGTCCGTTAGTAACATTTTGAAGCATTTCGGCACTTCATTTCTACAAATATTCACAAGCTGAAGCATCCCATCACGTTTTATCGTCAATCAATGAAAAATCTTGTCAAATGTTTATCTTTTAGAAATAAATCTGACGTTACACTTTGTTAAACGATTGACACCCTTGGAAGGTCTATTGCAATTGAAAATAAGGCGCTTCTCTGATTTTAAATCAGTACACATTTGCATCTTCATAAAGAATCAAAATAATTAGAAATAATATACTTACGTTTGGGAAGCTTTGTAAATTAACTAGATTTTGTATCAATATTGAATATATTGATTATAAATTTTAGCTATCTGTATCCTGGCGCAATCTTATAATTTTGTGGTTTATATTGTTCAGATAGGTTTCTGGCAAGCCGAATGGCTATGGTAATTAGTCCCGTTCGTGTAGCGAATGATGTGGTGGCGTTCCTTCTCTCCTGCTGAGATCGGCGTCTAACTTCACGTTGCCTTGTGGAGGATGTCGCATTCGTATCTAACCCTAACGAGGCACCGCGTCAGCAGAGACAAGCCCTAAGCTCCCAACTTGTGTCTAGACATGCGAGCAGTACAACGCTTCTGAATCAGTGTGTGAAAGGTAGTGGATAGGAAAATGAAGACGCGGCCCATGGCCCGTTTGTTAAGAGTACCCCTGCATTCGCCTGGTATTGATAGGAGAAACTACGCTAAACCACCGATTAGGGCTGCCGGTAGGTAGATTGCTGCTTCAAACGGTGCCAGAATTCATTCTCTTTCTATTCTTTGTTTTTGTAGAAGAAAGCGTTCTCAAACAGAGTTTCATGACTGAAGTCTGCAGAACTTTTAGAAAGTTCTAAAAGATCCATTCGAGAAGCTAAGGCATGAAGACTGCAGCACGTAAACTTAAATAACCTATTACTAGTTTTTCGGGATATTAAAAAAAGTGACTTCTTTCGCCCATTAGGTGTGACATGTAAATACAAGTAGTTAAATTTATGGCTTGTAGATTGACCCTCGTTATTGCCATTTTCATCGAACTTGCTTAAACCGTCTGAAAGCAAAATTCTCACTTTTTCAGGTATCTAGAGCGTTACCTTGATAGTATTTTTTTACACCTGCACCCTTCAGTTATAATCACCACCTTCTGCGACCTCAATTCTTTGGAACATGAAACATCTAAAAATAAGCCAAGTTCCCAGACATCGGCCAAGCTCTCCGCAACCTCGGAATACTTAAGGAATATGAAAATCTAAAAGTGGGCTATCGCCACAACATCAACGAAGTCCTTGTCGCCAAGGCCGCGTCATACTCACTCTGCCCAAGTACCAGCGCGAGGCTCTAAACACGCGCCCCACGTAGACGGGCTCGCAGTCCACCCCCAGCCCCACAGGCAGCGCGAACGCCGGGGAGTCGCCTTCCACCGCCCGCAGCCACTCCACTCTGCCCCGCAGCACCACCAGCACCTGCGTGGGCACGCAAGCAGGCAAGCTCCTCCTCCAGTCAACCATCATTTGTGAAGTCTACTTCAATTGAAACCTTGATAGTATCACGCCAGAAGAGTATTCGTATTAAATAAGTAAAAGACATTGTACGGTCTCAAAATTATATTTAATCTAAAGATATTTGCGATCACGTAGCTATCATCTCCAAAGCTTGTAGCGGGATGGAAGAAAACAAAGCTCTGAAACCGGGCTAATGCCACAATATTCGCCAAGTCCTATTCGCATCCAAGGCAGAACTTTTTTTCCCGCTCTCACGCTGCAAGCTCTAAGGATAATCGCTACGCGATCGGAATTATCTTTGGATTTAATATAATTTTTATATCCGACAATATCTTTTATCTAATTCTTAGAAGTTATCTTACCTCACCAGCGATCTTATCAATTTAAAGTATTATTATCAAAGCACACTTTTTCGTAGTCGTTTAATAGTCGCCCTCCCACGCCAGTATCCACTCCTTTCTGCCCCCGCAGCACGACCAGCACCTGCATAGGCTTGGAAGCGTGCACAGGGACATGCAGAAGCGGGTTTATTGAGATGACATCTCGCCAGGCACCCACTCTCCAAAGACAACCATTTTTTTTTAGAGTTTCACTTCAGTCGATTAAAAAAACTGATTGTATCAAGCCGAGAAGAATATTCGTATTATGAAAGCACATATTTAAGTTTGATAGGTACAAAATTCAAGTGTTTGCTATAGTGCTTAGAAATGTGTATAGAGAGAACCGCAATTGAAATGGTTCCAAACCCTTAAAGTACTTTTTGGATTCACTTCTTGGTGCGTGCATGCATACAGAATTCACGTACTTGAGCGGAACTAACATAAAAAATAATCAGAGGGAAAGTTCTCGAATTTTAATGCCTTAAATACAGTCCACTGCTTCCCTCGGGATGAATTCTTCTCCGAATCAAATTCACTGTATCATTAGCCTTCTACTTATTAATCAGATCCTCTATATTTCTCGTACATTTACTGAGTATACGGTGGTCGGGTGGATTGGTCCGTTAAGCGGTTAAGAGCCGCCTCCCCGCTCAGAAAGCAGGCAGCGCCTACCTCAAACGCGTAGGTGACGTGCACGTCCCCGTCCCAACCGACGAAGGCGCGGATCATGTTGGGGTCGACGCGCGCCGGCAACAGGAAGCCCGCGCAGTGCGCGCGCCCGACCACAGGGCCCTGATCGGTCCCGCTCGCCCGCACCACGTAAGGCAGCACGTCCGCCGCCTTCACCTGCGACGACTTGACCCACACGGCGTACGGCGGCCCGGGGCCGGCGAGCGCCGGCAGCTTCACGGGCAGCTTGATCGGGCGGCCCACCAGGCCTGGGCGCGGGTGCACGCACACCCACGAGTCCAGCAATACGTGCAGGTCGCCCGCGGGCTGGGACGTCCAGCAAGCAACAAGAATGCATTATCATTATGGCAAGGCATGGACGGGCAACAACTCCAATCACGCTACTCTACATTTTGATTTTTTTTTATTTTTTTTTTTATTTTTATTTTTTTTTTTACACACAATTTTTTTATACAGTCTCTCCACGGAAAATAAGGCATTAATTCAATTCAATTAATTCAATACACTTTACTTTTGAGTGCCCCCCCTATTATTGGAGAGCCGATTCCAAATGTTATCAGTTTTTCTCTATAACGTCCAGTTTTCTTAAAGAATCAAAAACAAAATTTTCATATATATCCATGACCGGTGTGTATATTTATATCCTTTAAGATCGTTGTTACGCCTAAGAAATTGGTGTGATCAGAATTATGTTACATGTTAATTAAGTAATTGTAAACCGAATGCACGTGCATTTCACAAGAACGACCAACAATTTATCTCGTAAAACTGAAATATGCCCAACTTGAATATAATTGTAACTTGGAGGGAGAGTTTCCCCAAGATGAATTACAGCGAGATATATCTATACTTTATTTTATTTCATGTGAGATTTTATTTCATTCATTTGTTTTGGGGATTGACTCAACAGCTGTCTGGTCAACAGCTTTGGGGATTGACTGTCCCCCATCATCAGGTAAAACACAACCACGAGCTCATATTGTGAGAAAATATAGTACCGTCATGCACTGGCGAGTAACAGTGCTTAAGGTAGTCAACAGGAGTGAAAAATATTAATATTAATAAAGTTTATAACCATTTTTAACAACATTTATGTTAATAAAATATATCCCAAATAAGTTAAAATTTATATTTAGATTTTGTATGGAATATTCTTCGGGAATTATATATTTTGATCGATTAGATAAATGAAAGTATTCGCATGAAAATTGATATCGATATACTAATATGTTTTATGCACATGTCTACCTCGGGTTGCGGCGGCGGACCGGGCTCGTGCTCCGGCTCAGGATTTGGCTGTGGCTCAGGGTCTGCGTCTGGCTCCGGCTCTCTTGCCAGTTCCACGTCTGCGTCTGCGTCTGTCGGGTTATCGACGAAGCCATCAGAACTGGTGCCGGGGTCTGTGCCGTTGGCCCGAGTCCTCTCCGACGGCTCCCTGTGTAGGTGGTCGAAACGAGTACTATTAATACTTTGCGATTTCGATATTCGCCTGTACCTAGTGTTTATGTATTTTTTTCATAGTTAAATGCGAGTCATTGCTCCCAAATCTCTGCCATGCTTAGGATGCTTGTGCATCGAGGTATCCGAGAACCAACTGAATTGACTGAATTGAGTTTTTAGGCGCGTCAACTACTAAGGTCAGTAAAGTACATGTTTCTATCGCATGACGTCGCGGTGAACTTCCGCGGCTGGATGTCGAAATTTGGCGCTGAGCTACACGTAGCCTTGCAGGGGTTTTCCCAACCGCCTATCTCCCACCAGATAGGTACGGTCCTAGCCGGGACAAGCTATGAAGTCCCTACTGGTTTCCCAACATGTGTGTGAACCTGCGTGTGAACCTGGTGACCAAATAATGTGTGTCCCGTAATATGCTTGCATGCACAGACGTACTTGCGCCGTCGTCCTCCAACCGTTTGAGCTCTCGGGAGGCGAGGCGCCATCGAACACCGAAGCCCCACCGCGACCAAGGCCCGTGCAAGAGGAGATCTCCGCTACGAGTAGGAGAACTAGCGCGTTGGTCGTGTACGAAACTTTTTGGATTCATAGAGGCGGAATCAGCACACTAAGCACGTAACGTAGGCATCAAGAAAGGCAATAGTGTCATCCCTTATCGAACTCCCGATCCCGTACAAAACCCATAAGTTGCGAGAATAAATAAAAGTTAAGAACGAATAGAGGGAACAAGGGCTTTGTTTCGTAGCTAACACTAGAATGGCTAGTTTTCATTTTTCTTTTAAAGCCAAAAAAATGTTGCCATAAAATAAGTTTGAAATTATAAGCTGAACGCAACCCAAAGATGTTTTTGGTTAGCAGCGAATGTTTGGACTTTGGCCTCGTATTGAATTTTGACGCACATGTACCGGCTGAGGCGGCTAATGGCATCAACTAATATACCTCTGACCGGGAAGTTCTAGTGCTCGTTTCCTAACGGTGGCAGCATTTTCCACACCAGCTAGAACGTTAGGTCGATTTCAGCCGCTGTCTGAAGGACTTACAAAGATCAGTACCAGACGACCGACGGAATAGTTCCCTAACAAAAACGGGCGATCTTTCCTCTTTCGTCTTATACCAACCGCGCACACACGCACGCACACACGCACGCACACACGCACGCACACACGCACGCACACACGCACGCACACACGCACGCACACACGCACGCGCACACGCACACGCACACACACACACAATTCACTACTTCACATGTCTGGAGACCAGTTAAGAGCGTAGGGCTAGACTGGGGAGGGTGCCATGCTGTACTCCTAGGTCCGGAACCTGTTTTCACCATCCAACGGAGGAAAATCACCGCCATCTCCCGTGATAAAAACACGCACTACACTTACGTGACTAATTGCCATAGGCGTTGACGCGCCAGGGACACGAAATAATAAATCTGATACGCTTAGCCTACTCAACTGCCTTAAAAGTTTGTGCCTATAAATACGATGCCAGTCTTCTGGCGAAACCATGCTGTCTTTCGCCACCTCTCGCAAAAAGTAGAATCCTTCACGCGAGTTTCGATAAGGGATAAAAATCTGGCTATTTTTTATGATTCATTATGGCAATACATTAGTGAAAGCTGGACGTCTTATGTCGATATCGCGCGTTCTGATATATTTATTGTCATGCCGTCGGCGCACAAAGATAACATTTCAAAAGTTTAGACATTTCATTTGAATCCGAAACACATTTAGTATGTATTCTTTTTTTTCCAGTAATTACTGCATTGATCTGATTCACGTGAGAAGTGTATACCCGGGGGTCAACCAAATCTATTGGCTCTCCCACAAGGGGTTATTAGCTCGCCCGATTCTTCCCGTTCACATAAACGCTAATATTTCCTGAACTGTTGTACAGATGTTTTTCCGCTGAGTTTGCTTTGCGCTGCTGAAGAGATACGAGCAATTCCACTGCGCGTTGGCCTTGGCAATTTCGTTCGTTTCTTCACGTGCATCAGCAGTTCGTTGTAATATCGTAGTAGCGCTGTAGTTCATTCACCGATGAAAGTAATTGTGTTTAGGATGTCTCGTAATGCTAATATATTTCTTAATATTTGTATTATCACTCAGACTTCCACCGTGACAACTGTTGAATAGATAAGAGGGAATAGTCTGAAGTGCCTATCGAACGTTTCGTTGCCTCTTCGTGTCGGCCGCGCATGTTGGGCGAACTTAACGGCACAGATTGACCTCACAGCGCGTCACACCCAGATTTCTGACGGTCTGAGTGAGCTGAAGTAATTCCGCAATTCTCAATTTTGTTTTTGTTTTTGACAAAGAGCATTGTTATTAAGATATTACTGTACGTTCGTCATCAACTACAGGGCTGAGATGTAGTATACGGTACAACTTATGGAAGTCATTTAAACCGGCACTTCGCGCCGTCCCGGGTTTAACTAGGCAGTTAGAATTCTGGGGGCTTTCTTGAAAAGTGATGTCTTATAAAAGTGAATTGGTAATTATGCGTTGGATAGACTCAAGGATGTTTATAGTGAACGCGAGGGCCGAAGGCCCGAGCCTCGCCGTGACGGATCCGGGCGAACGGCATCATTTAAAAATGGTGATAGCTATACAATTAAAAAGGCTATTTGAAAATATTAAGATTGTCATATGCACCTCGTAAGCAATTACTTTTGTGAAATCTCCACCCCAGTAACGGAAACGGCCCTGAAATATTTGAGGGGAACATAGGTCAGCCACCAGTACAAGCGAAAACTTTTTTGAAACTGTTTACTACGATCAAATATTATTGCGTATAAATATATTCACTCACAAAACACATTTCACACTTACAATATTCAATAACATTTCACGGCATTTTGTACATTCTACACACTAAAAGTTTGCACACGACGAACGTAACGTATACACAACGTATATAATCTGTAATTAATACTAATCTCCGATATTCAGAAGAAAATACTGAATAAAAATAAACGAAAATAATTAAAAATTAAATATCTCATATAAACCTTACTTTTGAAGCTTCTTGCTATTCGAACTGCCCATTTGGATGCAGCTACCCGGCACGCGGTGTCAAATTGGCTTTCCTTTAGGCGTCCTAGGCACCACTGATGTAAAGACAATCCGTGGCAGTTCAAACTTTGTGAGCAACGTACCCAAACCGTCTACAACAGCGCTCCATCTGAGTTTTGTGCGAACTATAATGAGGACAGTACTAGGAATGAAAAACTAAAACAGTTCTCAGGAAAATCTCATTGTTTGAATTGTCCACATATTTTAAATTACTCACTAACAACCTGCTCTAGTATAAAATATTTCTATATTATTCATTATTCTAATAAAGTGTTTTAGTAATGTAATTAATGCTTAGTAGGCCAATTATATATTTTGGGTAAAGTAATCTTTTTTGTATATTTTATTTCATATATCCAAGAACATATTTTTTGGTTAATCGACCAAATGCATATTTCATTATTTCAGGTTGGGAATGCATTACTGATAAATATAAATTATTTGTCCGTATTCGTTCGGAAATCCATGTAGATGATAACAACTCTTTGAAACTGGTGCTGTTATTAATCTCTTGTATAATACATAAAAAGTGTAATAAAGAACACTGAAAAATTTATGAAATTGCCTTAAATTTCAGACTCCTTGCAAATTCTGGCTTTTTTTTTCATAAAATAACTTGTGGAAGTGTAATCAGTAGGATTGTGTTCTATTACGGGAAAGTATAGATATTGTGGTTCTGGCTTCCAAAGAGTAAAGTCGCTTCAGAAGGCATACCCCGCTTCGGAAGGCAACATTAGTCGCTGCGTGAAAAAGTATTTTGCATGTTTGGAAATATTATCATGCGATTACACGGAATGCGTTGTGAGAATGTTCCGAATGCGAAAGAAGTGTGCAATTTTTTTTAGGGCAGGAAAGGTCTTGTACTATACACTGATGTTAAAATTGATATATGAACTACTATAACAGCACATCAAAATTGATTTGTGACAAGACATACGTGTACGATTTCTTAGACTTTGTTCTAGTAGTTTGCGTGTTTGTGGGTGTTGTGTTTGATTTTGATCTTTTGATTGATCTTTCAAGACCATCATTGATCTTTCAAGACAGTTATTTATTGCATTACAGACTTTCGACAGAGTTCCTTATTGTATTGCACCGCAAAGAACGCAGATGCAGAACATGAAATCATGGTAAGGAAAATAATAGAATTTAAACCAGCTGCTGCCTGAAATTATATTTTTATTTTTCATCGCAGTTAATGTTTGACATTCTGATATAGGCGATATTACGCGAAGAAAATTCCTGCTTACTTCGTTCACGATTGTAGATCAGATAACAATAATAATGAAGGATATTGTATTCGCGATTTTCACGATTTTTGAACTCCATATAATTGCTGCCTTTACATTATCCCGTCTCGTATCTCTCGTGAAAATTTAGATTTAGATTTATTTAGTCCAAAAACAGTAGAAACTGTATGTGACATATGGGGGAGAAGATCGACGCACGTTTTCTTGAGTTCCAGAATCCCTTCCCGTCATTTTAACTACAAATAGTTGAAAGATGAGTAAACGTTTAAAATAAATAAATAAATAAAAATTAATTTTAAAAAAGCGCGAGATAAGCAAAATTTGAAAAGATTGACATTTTCGTTTCCGAGTTACAGAAAACTTCTTCGCATCGGTATACTCAAGTATGATTTTTTTGCATTGCTAATAAAATAGTAACTCGCCCTTACCTCTACTCCTACCATTACAAGCAAAAGGAGAGTTCAACAAAACGTGCGCATAGTGAAGCTACATTTATGACCAGGAGCAAAACAAGGGGCCATCTCAGCATTTACTCAATGGATCAGGGAAACTGGACAAAAGCCTGATCAAGATGAGGGTCATTGACCCGGAAGCTGAAGTACATTATTTGTTACAATCATATTAAGTCTTTTCAAAAAATGTATAAAATACAAATGTGAACCGATTTGAAGGAAGCCAGTGAAGGATGCTACCGTGAAGGTCGAATTCAGCCGCTATCTGGAAGATAATCGTATTGGCCGACTGCTTCGATCGGTAATTTTCCGTGGTTTCTCCGATCAACGCCAGGCGAGTGCCGCACGAATAGTCTAACAATATGGTTACGGGCTGCGCGCGATCTTTCATTCCTCTTCCTTGTCCTGTCGTCACCTCCGTACTTATACACAGTTATACTTACATGCGTTTCAAAACAACAAAGTTGCGAGACCAGAGCTTGTCTTGTCTGGGGCGGTACTTCACTGGTACGAGATACCTGATTAGGGAAAACCCCACAATCCGACGTGTAAGTCTGTAATGGATCTCACTTTGCATCGTGGAAAGATCACCGCTACTGCCCTTGATAAAACAGGCACAAGTCTTGAGGGGCCAATGACCATAGCAGCTGACGCAAGAGGAAACGCGCAATAATCAATCAATCAAACAAACACACGTGAAGGAATCGATTACCGCGGAGACTTTGAGAACAACAATGAAGCTGAACGATTATGTCTTATAACTAGAACCCCGTTTCTTAAGTTTTAATAACACTTCGTAACGTCTTCATTTTAATTTACTCGTATGTTTTTCTCAATAATTTCTGAGCAAAACCATACAAACACTACAAAAGAATTTTTTTCCTTACAAGTGGTTAATCATGATTTTCTAAATAATAATAATAATAATAATAATAATAATAATAATAATAATAATAATAATAATAATAAATAATAATAATCTAGTTCGAAGTTAATTTCAGAAAAATCCTTTTTTTTTCTTTGGGTTGATCAGCATTTTACGGTGTTTTCGAGAGCGGTGCGAGTCATTTTAATGAATGGGTCTTATAAATTAGTGAGGAAAGAAAGTTCAATTTTGTGTGTTTCTTCTATGCTTACGATACATTGGCTCTCATCCCTTATGGTAAAGAACGAGAGAGAATCGGCTCACTTCTGCTTGAACAGGTCGAACGATATCACCGCGTGGCGCCACCGCGAGCGGAATGGCGTCATATTTGAATGGGGGAAAACCAGAACGGTATTAGTGGCTTTTTATAAATTCTGAGAAATCTTTTTATTTAAGTCAATATGACTGTAAAGTCCTGGTGCTTTGTTTCATCATTAAAACAAAGGCATTTCTATTGTTCATTAAAACCACCAAAGACAGTGCTACTGAATTATAGCTTAAAATACACGTTTTTCTCAAAATTTGTAAAATGTCACTTACTCTTCTGGGTTTCACCCATTCACTTATAACCCCAAACCTTTAAATTTGGAGTAATTACGCTTCACTACGCGTGTCCAACCACTTGACGAGACTCGTGCCTTCGGTCTACCCGATTGACATAAAACATACATAAGTCTGCCCAAAGAATGTGTGCCAAAATACTTTTTTTTGCCGAACACCTTTAACTTGTAATTTTGACGCTAAGCTGCTCGTGTCGATCTTGGATAACGGGTCTCCGAATTTCAGCCAGTACGATTAATATAAAACGTCCTTGAGCCTGTGCAACGTATATTATAATTTTCAGTAATTTTCATTGGAACTACGTAATCAGTGTGATTTTCTTCCCGCCACTTTCTCGCTTTCGTTTACCGGTCTCGTGACGTCAGATTCGGGTCGTTACGAAACGGGATAAGACACGTGACGTTGAAATGAATGGACTGTTGCGTGAATGTTGCCTTTGCGTGGAATCATAGTTCGCGCGAGGAATCCGTGCACTCTGCTGACGTCACGAGGGAGTGCGACAATGAATTCCACCTCAAAAATATCGACGTATTAGCTTTTACATGGCCTTCTCGCCTTAAAAAAAATATTTAGATATTTCAGATATAAATGTAGAAAATATGTAACACGCTGTGCTCCGTTGCCTCTAAGATGGTATGGTAGCGTGAAGAAGCAACCGCAGTGCAACAAATATTTAGATTTTTGGTGAGTTCTCAGAAAGACTAAGTTCCTGATTCCCCAGGTGAAGAGACGGCTGGATATGAGGACTCGGTGGTGCCAGGCGGGCACGAGGAGAATAACGAAGAGAGCGTTTCTCTGATATAATAAGAGTTCTTTATAAACTAAAGTGATACAAAAGTTACATTAACTACTCTACATGTCTACTCTCTAGCAATGCCAACTCCCAACTCCTCTCGTGTGCTTGGTTACAGTACAAGATATAACCTGGCCTCCGTGGAGGGGAGCTTATTAACATAATTAGATATTGAGAGAAGGGGTGCTGGTGGAGGGAGTTTCCTAAAGTGGTGGGGGAAACTCCGTTGGCTATGGAAGATCTTGCTTAGCATTTTCTAATATTATATTTAACTGATTCGACGAAATGAGATCATCTCTGCTGAGCTCGTGTCTACGGCTCGGAGCGCCTGCACGTGTGGGCTATTAAAACTACCCACTCCATCCGTTTTGAAAGTGCCATCGTGTCCGATAGCTTTAAGCTGACCTGTCGGCTGCGCACGTGCCGGTTCTGGCTTGTGCCTTCATGAGCCGCCAGACGTCTGGGCCACGTAAGGAGTTCGACGTTGACCTCGAGTCAACAGAACCTCTTTGTATTTTAAAGTTTACAGAGAGCCTCTGTATCGCCATCCGCTATTAAGAATCTTCCATAGCATCTCCCAGTATAATATATAATATATATATTTAAATACATATATATGTACGGTGTAGTGCATGTTCGTGTTTACAATAAGTGTACTTAAGAACTAAAATATATCAATTAACATTAATGATTACATTGATTAAGGGACGTTACATTACGTCGTTGTATGAGCGAGGAGCGCCTCATACGACAAATACAAGGTAAATTATGAAGATACATCGGATGTTAATGTAAATGACTTTTATTCCCATGAATATGTTCATAGTTCTACATGGTAATACATGAAAAATTAACCATTTTGTTTAATTTTGTCTATTTTGATGTAAATTCCATTTTAGGCATATTTAAGTTTAGAATTTTTTTTCTTGAAACTATTTTGAATTTTGTTACCAGTACAAGATCCATCTTTGGGTATGGATAGTTGAGATATGGTCGCAGCTAGTGATAACTGTAAAGCACTCGCGACCAAACCGTTTCTATGCTTTGTAGATGGTGAAGTAAGCTAACTCAGCAGACAGTGCTAGTCCTAACTTCGTGACGCGTCAAGTCATTAAGACCAAGCTGAGATCAGAAAAATGAAAGAAATAATAGATGGAGAAGGAACGATAGTCCGAAGGATTGAAACGCAAGGGAAAGGTAAGTCCCTTGTGCAATTCTTTGCTAACAAGCATTATAAACAAAAAGTGCATAAGGAAATCTGTTGCGTATGATGACTAGCACTCGGATATCCTGAGTTCTCTTGCTGCTGAACGTGGATTGACATCATTTCTGCCCTCTCGCGCTGCCTGAAAATATCAGGGAAATATTCACCGTGTTTCTGGCTTATTAACTTCCATACTTTCACGTTCTTGAAAATCAATAACTCATTCCGCATCATATGTGCAGGAGACTAACCTATTTATGGTGTTTTGAAGCTATAGGTCAATATTCCATCATCATTGTATAATTGTCAATTATCAAATTGATGTCTTGTACTTGTGATACACAGAGCGTAATTTGTTTTCTGGGTTTTGTAGATGTTTCTCAAGGATGTAAAGAACATTTGCAATAGGAGTATTACAATATAATACGCCTTGATGAGACTATATGACGTTCACCAGTATCTTTTCACATAAATAAGTGTAATAAGTAAAATGCCATAAAGTAATGAATTATATACCAGAGTCTCAAATATGAATCTATAGGAGCCCAGATACGCATGTTCCATCATAGTTCGTGTAAGAGAAACCTATACTAGTTTCCTACAGTCGAGATACGCTAGTAACTCAGACAACCTTGTCCCTGGGAACATCAGCAGTTTCCCAAAAGGTAGAGATGGTAGATAAAAATATTATCGCCAAAAACTATCATCTTTCTTTAGCGTAAGATATGCAAATGATTATAAAACTTCAAAAACATGATAATTTGTAACTACATTCCAGTCAAAATATTTCTGGGTGCTACAACAAAGTATACAAATGTATAATAAGTACTGAAATAATTTCACAGAACTGTCACAGTCGTTTTCGATTAGGTTGAAGTGATTTCAAGGCTGAAAAGTGACAAAAAATGTTTTTTTATATTTTTAACTATAGCCGAGCAGTCTAAAAATCTAAAACAAATTCACAGCAATTTGTGTCTAGAGAAGTAAGTTTGAGATTTTTCTAGCCTGTTTCAGCGTTATGAGGCACAGTAATTTTTTTTCAAAAATATGTTTTGCGTTTGAATTTGGCAATGAGAAAATATAAATAATGTTTTTCTTGGTAGTATATTTTTTCTTATTTTCATATTTTCAATCAGATAAAATTGTGTATAGTTTATGAAAAAACACCTTTTGGCCTACAGAGATCTGTGTGGTGGGTCGGGGGCTAAGAAATGTTTCAAAACTATTATTTTTATGTTAGAGTTATAGTTTAACTTCTTATATTTCATTTGGTTAAGGGAAACATTTTACTGTCTTAGCTAGGGGTACCCATAGATCTAAAACTCTCGAACGCGTTAGTCAATCCCAATCGTAGGGTCCAATTAAAACTTCTCAAAGATCTCCGAGAACCTACTTCCACCACTAGGATTGAAAGCAGGAAAGTCAAAAGAATTATGGCACACTCCGGAGGAAAAGTATATTGAAGCCCATGTATCTACAAGAATAAAAATCATGCACAAGTTTTACCCAAGAGCGCGAGCAAAACCGAAAAACCTCCTGTTAAGAAATTATGTAAAAAGGTAGCTGTTTGAAACTGATTAAGTTCTTTATGTAAAATGTCTGTTGCATAGCCCCTTGATATGTGCTCTCCAGTATTTTCAGCCCATAAATATCCTCTTAATTTTCCGATTTCTTTTCCGTAATAAAGGGAATGTCCTCGGGTAGAAGGCTGGCTTTCCCAATGAACAAGGCACCTTTCTTCCTTTCACCATTTCATATTCTTTAACCAAGCGTTTAAATAGAAATATTAAATGGAAAATAGTCAAAAAATTACCATATAGGTGAAATTTGCCTTGAAGCACAAAAATATGGACATTTTTCTAGAACAAAGAAGGCCAGCAAATTCCAATGAAAAACAAAGGCCGAGATTCAATGATTTCCTTTCTGTTGTACCGTGAGAGCATTTCTTGGGTTGTGTGAACGTCTGAACTCACAATAATTTTCTTAGTAAATTGTTGACGTATGTGGTTCCTACTAGAGAACTAGGATTGTTGAGGGTAATCTGTTCGGACTGAACGTAGACCAAATAAATATATCATTATTACAACATACCCAAAATGTAAACGCAACAAGTAGCCTTTAAAATCGTCATAAGCATAGAAAGAAGAACAATTAGAATGCAAATTAAAGGCAACTGTAGAATTGAATGAAATTATGTCGGTCAAAATAACTATGCAGCAGTTGCTTACGTGGTTTAGGCAGTGGCGCAACCACGATTTTCCTTTATACCGGCAGTTATCGGTGAACTAGTGTCCAGCCGAATTGACGTTTTCATGTAAGTGCTTGTGCATTTACGCTAAAAAAGACAGTCTTTGTTAGTTCATAATTATTTGTATCGCATTCACCTGATATATTGAAAGATTTTTATCATCGAATTCGGAGGGGGTTAAATCCCAATGAGTCATCACCCTGGAAGTACCACTGAGCTTACGTATTATTTACTTTCACAATAGTTTATTAGTCAAATGATACCTGAAATAACTTTTTTAAGAATACGAGAATTAACACTGTCCAGGCAAAGAAGTTCTGGGAGATGATTGTAATAAGTATCTGAAATTATCCTTTTGGTGAGAACAGCAAATATTTCGAACATTGACAAAATGTGCATATACCATAATTTTAAATTATTAAAAATAATTTGAACTTATGAACAAAAAATGCACAATATATTTTTGTGCAATGTACAAATACATGAATGTACCAAACGTATTTGAAATTACCGAAATCATTATTTGGGGGTTATTTTCAGTCTAAATTAAATATGAAAGCAATGGTTTTATTAAGTATGTGTTTGCCCTTGTCGACTGTTTAGTGATGTGTGGCTGTCACTGTATTTACACTTCAGTTCAGCGAGTCAATTCACGATTCTGTGTCGGGGCTAGTTCTGTGCTTGGCTTTCCGTTCCTCTATTTCACTTTCCCCCCTAGAAGGCTTCCATCTTAGAAACATCTCAGGACTTCACCCAGGAAGTTGTTCATTTAACAACGGTCGACGTTTCGTTCGCCTCTTGCCGGAGGAGCGATGCTCATTTCGACAATCCGACGGCCTATACGTGACAGAGTTACAGAAATTGGCAAGGGATTCGAGTTACGAGAGTGAGAGTAAGAGGGGGCGAGAAAGAGGGAGGCAGGGAGGGATGTGCGGAACCTGCGGTATGGGGACGGGGTGTGCCCCCTCCTCCCCAACTTCCGAGCTGCCTAGCCTCAGCCAGTTGCGAGAGAGCCTAATGGGTCCTCGTATCTACTCGAGAGAGGAAACTTTCGGACGGCCCCTCTGCGAGAGCGAGCAGATGGCGGACGGCCGAGGGAAGCCGCCGAGAGAAGGTGAGTCGAGTAGGTGGGCGAGCGGCCGACAGGTGGAGTGGGCTGGCGAGAGGAAGCAGGGAGCGGCAGCCAAACGGACAGCGAGGGGGGGGGGGAGGTCGGGTGGAAAAGGCGAGCGGCTCCCCGCTCGGACACGGGCGCGCGGACACGGGCGGATACCTCCGCCGGTGAGCGGTCAGACGGGCGCGCGTTTTGGGTGGGGGCGGGGAGAAGGAACGGAGCGGGGCGGGACATCGGCTGGTGGCGCTTTCGACCTATCGATCCCTGTGAGAACGGCTTGTTTCCTCTGTATAATTGGAAATCGCCGCGGAGGGATCGGGGAGACGGGGCCCGAAGCGCCGCGCCGTGCTAACACGGCGCTGGGAGCAGGCGGCGAAGGGGGCGGTGCTGACTGCGCAATCCGTGACCTACTCCCTCTAGGTGTCCGGCGATCTAGTGCTTGACTTAGTTGGAAATGACCTGGTATATCATCCGCCCCTCTCAACAAACAGCGTTTTAATCGCATGAATACAATTCAAACTTCTGCATTTGCTGTCAAATAACTTTTTATCTTTTGTCTATTAGGGTTTTGATATTCAGGCATCTGAGGTTTTTAGTGCATTTTATCATTTGACATTCTCTTTGCATTATTAGTTTCTATGAAATGAAAACATTTAATCACTATTATTAATTTTATTTAATGACGTACCTGACGCTTATGTATAGTATTTTTATCCATTTTCTCCATTTTTCTGCCTCTAAAAATCACATTTTAAGATGCTCCGAACACAAGAAAATGAATGGAATTGATTGTATTTGTAAATGATTATCTTAGCCTAGACTACTGGTCTGCAATATTAAAAAATCTGATGAATAAAACCACGAAAAATGATTTTCCAAAAACGTAGCACGCACACATCTCAAGAGCAATAAATTAAATACTCTCGCATTAGATGCAACGAATTAAATTGTTTGACAAAAACAATCTTCGGGAGTTCTGGAATAAAAGTAAAGCAATATTTATATAGAACTACCGTTCTTTATATACAGAGAATAACAAAAGTTACTGCTCCAAAACTCACACAACATAATTATTCAATGGCGGCAGCCTCTTCCTTGGAGCCTTGTCGGCGCTTGACATCTGCTGTGTCATAAACAGTGACGCACTGGGTATGAGATTTCACTCGGTACACGCCGTGAGAGAAATGGCAGAATAACACCATCTAATGTATATTAATGTTTCAGTCAAAATTAAACTAGTTTCAATGTTTTTGTATTTTTTGCGGATACCAGGATATCTAACGAAACCATAGGCATTTCTAACATGGCCAGAGGCCACATAGAATAGTTTCAGTTCATGGAAAGTGGAAAGGTGTAATTTTAATACACTATTATGCATGTTGTAAGGTAATAAACTTTACAAAGGACATTCCATATGAAATACGAATAAAATAAATTTATAAATGTACAAACAAGAGAAAAACGATACCAAAAACATAAACAGAACAAAGTGAAAAAACGACAAATATTCTTAATACGGGAAAGGATATTGCATATTTCCCTACAGCCAAGAAAAGGGATTCTTATTTAGAGAACCCTATATAGAAAAGTAAATATTTTTCCAGACAGAAAAATCCTACGCCATTCGAACATTGTCATAATATTGAAGAATAAATGCCAAACATAAATAAAACTGGTGATAAAATGTATTACATGTGATGCAAATTTATCATATTCTGTGTATTTATCAAACCCATAGCACTTTTTTAAACTATTAGAAGCTGAAAATTCATAGTAGTGTCATTAGTCTTACACTACTAGTTAAATACATATTTTCCTCTTTAATCTTGAGAATTGAATGTTTAGTGGAAATTCAAGTAGAGATCCATAGTTTCCATATGCCAAATTGGGTTTATCATTCAAAAATAAAAATTTTGTCTAAATTGTACAAAACAATATATATATATATATATATATATATATATATATATATATATATATATATATATATTGTGACATACCTGGTGGTGCCGGGTATTTTCACTGCAATACAACACTAAGAGAGGGTATCTTTTACGTGAATGGGTCCCTGGATAAGTTGGTGCAACGTTGGGGTGGTTAATCATAAATTGAAATACAATTATAAACAAGATTTATTTTAAATCAAATTTGTTATTTACATCATTAGACAACGTTTTACACTCTGCCTTGGTACCAAGATTAAGAGTGAAATGCATTTCTCATACCTGCGGGGCCCCGATCGAGTACCTATGATGTTCGTAGAACCGCTCGTGCCGACAGGATTGTCGACCTCTGCTACTGCTGCGGGCCGTCAGCGTCGGATGGCGTGGGTATCGCCCACGGCTGATGCTCCAACAATTCTTCCCCGATCAGGATCTTTACACCTCGGCTTCGCACCTTCCTCGAATCACTGTCCGTTAGTGGGTTTAATTACACAACCCGCGCCTACTCTGTTTACTGGTCACAGTTTTGTACCGCGCAATTTCAAGAATGTTTCCACCGCGCCAACTAATAAGAACAACATCAATTATTCTACCAACACTAATCTTTCACTATACTGATACTTCTAATGTTCTATTTACACGTCAATCACTTTGCGGTTCCTAATAATACACAAAATACGTCGCAATGTTATATGCGTCCATACACCGGCGGAGAACTCTCGCCGCACGTCCGCACTCGTCACCGCTCTCCTAACGTCTCTGCTTCGTCAGCGCTCTGCCAACGGCTCTCGTCCGCGATTCTCGTAACGAACTTTTGCACGTGCGCGGTGCCCAGTTCCAACCGAAATTCACACGCTAGCCTCCCGGCGGCGGTGGCACCGTCGGCGGAGGCAGCGGTTGCTCGCCGGCCCCGGCGCGCCGCGCTCAGCGCGCTCACCGCGCAGTCCAAAGTAGCTGTTGATTTCTTACACTAATGATTTAATTAGTGTAATGAAACACATATTATGGGTTTCAATATATATATATATATATATATATATATATATATATATATATATATATATATATATATATAAACCAAATATTACGTACTCATATTTCACTAAATTTTGTATTACTAATGAACATTTTGAGTTTTTCAAGTTTAATTATTTGTATTGTTTCGATATATTTTTAAAAGGTACGCCAGTTTGAAATGCAATGTTTGCTCACACCTGACACGTTACTGCGAGACTTTTCGATTGAGTTGAGGGAGTCTGAGAGCCTGACCTTCCAAAGCGTCTGAGAGCCCTAGTGCGATCAGACAATGACACTCCGCGCTAGAACATTCACTAGCAACAGGAGCTGCTACCGAATTTCCTCACATTGCACAGATGCAATGTGCAGTGATAAAGAAGATGCCATCACGTTTTACTTCGAGATTTCTCTCGGCCGTGGTTACTGGTTTTGCTATTGATAATCATGAATAATTTTCGTCGTTTTAACATATTTTTTTTACTTTTTAAACACAGAATAATAAATATTTTCCTTTTTCTTAGTATCTGAAAGCCCGAGGCCTGATTATCACTTATTAACAAATTTTAGACCAGAGATTTCGCATGTCTGTTTTTCCCATATTTCGGGTGAATAAAGATTGTCTTCATATTGTCAAATACATAATGTACTCACAGAAGCATTCTAAAGAAAAGCATAACTAAATCTATATTTTCTTTTGTGTGAAAATAGAAATTGAAAATATGTTGAACACTTAGCGTTGGCAAGCCGACATTTCCACAGCCATACAAAATATCAAAACAGCATTTCTTTTACGTGTCAAAGTTCTTGTATTTTATGTACTTGCCTTTTCTGTTCATTACCGCGTGTCTAAAGAAATGCAGACAATGTGCATTGTAAATATGTTTGGGGATGTTGATATTTACTCCATTCTATTCCATTGTTCTTTATTGAACTTTTAAGAGACCAGTTGATATTGGTTTTTATCTTGTATTTGATGTTTTTGTAATTCTAATAAATAGTTAATATTTATAATAAATTATATTTTTACAGATCTGCTGCCTCGGGTGCACCTGCTTGCTCCACTGAGTAAGTTTTTTACATTTATATTATTGGTGATTATTGTTACTAAGACTGTCATAGTGACTCATAATCGATTATTGTTATTGAGGCTAAGGACTTTTTATAAATATATTTTTATTTCTAAATTCAGTTGTCAGGAAACGGTTCATGTGGTATATCTTACATTAATGTGTATCAACATAATTCTGCATATATTTTATACACGATAAGGTAAAGTAGATAAACAAAGAAAAAACGTTTTAGGAAAAATAAACAAGAACATATATAAAAGAGATTCTTTGAAATTGCGAGAGACTTTCCCAGTCGAGAGGTAAATAACTCGATGTTATGAATTAATACAAAGTTTCATCGTCACTCTAATAAAAAGTTTATCTCGCTGTGTGGCGGTTTGAATCAACACTGTCGTTTCTGGAATTATTTTCTTGTTTTATGAATATTTAATACACTGAAAGTTTTTATGAATACCTCGCTCGACTCTGTCTCTTGAACATTCGCAGAATCTGCAATTTTGTTCCACGAAACTATAAATACTAAGTAGCAGAATATGCAGAATATTGTACACGTATTTTCAAATAGTAATACGATTGAGGATGTAATTTAATACGCATTGAATTATACTCATATAGTGGTGAAATGCATATCTTGAAAAAATTAATTGAACCAAAATCAGTGACAACGTAGATATGCAATAAAGAGAGAAAAGAGAACGAGAGACGAAAGGAGTGCGAGATGGTATTCACATAAATCCACAATACATGCGTAGGCGCAATTGAGTATTATTTATGTTGCAATTATAGATGTTGCTAGGTTCTTTAGATCATTGATTGGTACATGTATTGTTTGGCAATCACCTGGTCTTTTATTGTCTAAATGTTTAAAATGACATTATTAAAATGACTTCTTAAAACACTATTTTAAAACTTTTTATCTGCACATAACGTTTCGGAGGGGGCATTATTTCCTCCATCTTCAGATTTAAAACAGTGAGTAGTGGTCCACAACCGTGTCACTAGATGGGTCGAGAGAGCGAGTGTGTGTTTTGCAGTTTTAGTTGCTGCCTCGTTCTGTAACTTACTTTCCCAAAGATCATTTCACGGCGACCTTGGCTAAATAAACAGCTTTCATAGCTGCAGCGATAAGTTGCTAATGCCAACTTCCGGTACGTTATGTGCAGTTAAAAATTACTTAAATAGTGTTTTGCGATGTCAGTTCAAGATGTCGTTTTAAACATTGAGACAATAAATGACCAGGTGATTGTCAAACAAACCATTCAAGTATCGATGACACTTATATAGAACCTAGTTACACACTTTGACAATCTATAACGCAGCTATTCAAATGCAAATTATAAATGTTCATCATAAATGTATAAAATAAATGTGATATATTTTTCATGGAAACGCGGAGAAAATATACTGATAAAAATATAATATTCAATTTCGCTATTATTTTGCGTTGTGATTTAAAAGTATAATGATGTCAAATTTTGAAGTTTACTGCTTTCATCCTATGCATTTAAATAAGTTTGATTTACGACCAGCGACTTCAGAACGAACGCTGAATCTTGTGATAGAGTGGATTATTATGGAAGGTCTGTGTGGACCATACACATTGATCTTCTCGCTCACATTATCCTATAATAAATAATACATAAACACAAGTCAGAAGTATTATTTTCCTGGACGACAGTTCGAGACAAACGCGTCACGGCTGATGGACGATGGTCCTGCACATACCTAGTCATCTCAGAACTTCCCTTGAAGTATTGCGCCGGTAGTGAAGTTGGCGCGAGACATCTGAACACTCGCCTACCGTTTCCCATTTCCACCTGCCAAAAACACCTACAAATCCAGCATTTGACCATTGTTCTTTTACGCCTGTTCGGTTTGAATATCCCCTGCAAAAACAAGCATCAACCACCGTCAAATATTCCAGAACCAATTTCTTAGAACTATAGTAAATGCTCCCGGGCTTGGCGGAAACTTACACCTCCACCAGGAATTCCAACTTGACTCCATAGAACACCGTATAACATAGCTTTCTACCCAGTTGTAACTCTCCAAACCTCAAATTGCACATTTAGCCAACACCAAACTCCGGAAAACTCTCCTCGTAGAACTAGAATTAAAAATAAACACCCATACCAGGGATTCCTATTAAAATTTACCGATCTGGATTCTTTTGGGGTGCTTGAAGAAGATTTCCTCCCCAAATTTATTTCTAATATAATTTTAGGTAAATTTGAAAGTAAGCCTTCACTACTACGTATGTAATGTGTATCATGTACTGATCTATATAACCTCTGTAAAAAAATATAATAAAAACAATTCGACGATCGTTGAAGCGGGAGGGACACACGCAAGAAGGGAGACCTTGCACATGCGCATTAGAGCCATCTAAGCTTACTATCTCTGCTCAGAAATCGTGTAGCTTAATGCGCGATAGTTGCAATAGTCCAGACATTTCTTTTAGCCGCTGTAGTAATTTGCTTCATAGGTTTTCTTGTGTGATTTCTTACACGAATATATATATATATATATATATATATATATATATATATATATATATATAATATATATATATATATATAATATATATATATATATATTATATATATATAATATATATATATATATTATATATATATATATAATATATATATATATATATATATATATATATATTCATAAGTAATAAAATTTAGCCTTGAAGCAATTTTCTATCTTAAACTACGAATGGAATAAAATTTATTTTAAGAGCTCGTTTTATAATTTAAAAACACTTTCTCGTGCAGGGGAGCGTAGTGTGTTAATGTCCTAGTACGGTCCTAGTGTGTCCTAGTACTGTCGAATATGCGTCCCATCGGAACGCAAAGGGTAACCGGCTGTAGGCTGAATGAAATCCCTAGTAAGAAAAAAAATACTTTTCACACCTCACTTTACATTATTTCGAAATATTTTATCTCTTTAATCTTCTCACTAGGCCTGTGTTGCCCAGCAGAAGAATTGCTTAGGTGTTGTCGTGTTGATGCAACCTTTCTTCATGTTTTCCCGCGAACCTTTGTATTTCTTCATACACTACTTCAACTTTGAAGTCCTTGGGGAACTCTTTATTTCTTATAACCCAAGTTGCTTCGACAATATTTCTTTGCACGTTGCTCTGAAATCTTTGGGTAATATCGATGTTACTGTCTGGTACATCCGCAGAGTTGTGCACAATATGTCCATATTAGTTTCATTATTTGTTTGTAAAACAATACGTAAGTGTAACGTAATTTTTTTTATGCCAAGGCTGTAGAACTTAAGAATTTTTTGAAGCTGCATTTATCGTAGCCATCTCCCTCTTCTGTGACGTCAGCCATGTGCACAGATTCATCGCGCGAAGTGTAACTCGTGATCCCGCAGGTGCTCTGGAGAAGGGGAATGAGAGTAACACAACGCAGGGATTCGATAGATGGTAACGGAACGGTCCCTTTGCAGTATGGACGAGAAGAGGCTACATTGACGATGGAGACCAGAGATAATTTCTGAACACACTGTACTGTATCTGCATTACAATGAGTTCATATAATGTACTGGAGGTCGATCGTTCCCATTCCTGTAATCGTATGAATTAATAACGAAATTCGTATCAATCTTGCGAACTGTTAACTACTGCTGTTTGCCTCGCAAAGCAAAATTTGACAAAAAAGGAACGTGAACCAGTAGGATGACATTTCGCAAACAGTGCGATGATATTTCGTACTTGAAGAAGAGTTGACGTAAGATTTAAAAAGTATTAATATATGTAAAGGAGAGATAAGAACAGTCAAATTGTGAAATTTCACTTCTCGTAAAGGAAGTAAAGAAATTTCGTGAATTTGTGTTCATCTGTAAAATGAAGCTTTGACTGACATTTGATTCCATATGTATATAACATTTAATTTAATAGACGTTCTGCTCAAACTTGAGTAATTAAAATTGACATGGCAAAATTTGTGGGATACCATTGTTGACGGGACTTGGCGGTGGCTTCATGAAAAATACTTATATAACTCTTATTCATCTTTAAGAAGTAAAAATCCAATTACTTAATGCAGATAACGTTAACCATTGATGAAATGTGAAAAATATTTCAATTTCAAACAGCATCAGAAATAACATAGATTTGATATAATGTAAAATCCAATATATACGCAAAAAAATACACAACGTAAGTATATAACGTATTACTAAAGATTCTGTGAAGTAAACTTTACTTTTTCTTTTTATTAGGTTCTTTTTTATTAACGATATTATAATAGTAAAAGTTTGTATCCTTATCTCTGAGGTTCATTATTATTATTGCAGAGCCGCGTGAAGGGATGCTGGGATCTACTGAGTCAACAACTGCTTCCACTTTCCTTGCTCTCTGTACAGCCCGCCGCTCCATGTTGCGCTGCGCTCTGTTATCTAGTCCGTCAACTAACGCCTTTTGTCGACCATATCGTAGGACGGAATAATCCCGATTGCTTGGTTACAACTGCGTGAATGTACAGGTTTACCATGAATCATTTTTATCACCATAGTCTTCACCGGCTGATGTTACGCAGGAGCCAGCCTTTCCTCTGTCTTTGCTGTAACTCTGACCGAGAGATCCTAGGGTTCGAGTCTAGACAGTGCTGGATTTTCGATACAGCTAGGTCGCCGTCTTCGAAATATCGTTAAGATGATGTCGTCGAAGACGTCACATAACTAAGTCGTCGATACATAGCCAGGTCGAATTCAGACGCTGCTATCTGGAGGAGAATTTTTGGTGACCAGTTACTCTAATAGATAGTTTCCCGTAGTTTCTCAGATCAGTGTCAGGCCGAATGCCATAGCAGTATCCTAACAAACGGGCCGAGAACAACACGCTATCTTTCCTCCCTCTTCCTCGTTTAACCCCTCCCTCGTGTGACCTCGACACACGTCCACGTGAAACCAGTCGAGAGCTTAGAACTTGTTCCTTCTGAGGCGGTTCCCGCGCTAGCGAAAGTACCTGGAGAGAAGATCCCCTCAAGCCGACGTATAGGTCGGCGCCGGCACTAAATATCCAACGGAGGAGGAAACCTTTTGGGAAAATCATGCACAACACTAACGGGACTCATGACCTTAGACGTTGACGTGTCGGGAAACACCAATCACAATAATATTTTTTTGCCAGATGGCAGGTCCCCTACACCTTTGTCGTCTCCAACCGTATCTATCCCAGGGCAGCTGGGTTGTATTCTTGGAGTTAAGAAGCTTTATTTAAATCCATTCGTTTTCGACTGCTTGTTATCCTTAATTATTGTGTTTCAATAATGCCTTTCTTCTCGTTATACGACCCAACCAATTTCCCTTCCTTTGAATTTCGTTTTCATAATTCGTCTTTCCTCTCATTCTTTCAGCACCTCTTCGTTCATTTTTCCTTACTTCATCCTTCGCCATACAATATAGCGAGAGCTTCAATTTTGCACTCATTTTCCCCACTTTACTAACATACGTCAGTAATCTCTACATACGCTCTACGTGGGCAATCTGCTGCTCAGAATACTCTACATTTTGGATAATAATAGAGTTTCCGACTAATGCCTAGTTACGAAGAAATTTAAGAAAATCGAAAACGTACGAAATTTTTTATTTTTTGTAATCAAAAAGGTTGCAGTTCTAATTAAAAAAGAGGGAAACTTAGATTCTTTATATCAGAGACCTACTCTATTTATTAAAACATTTTTCAGAACTCCGCTAATTTTAGGATGGCAGAACTCTTAATTTGCTTAGCATATTAGTTATGGTTCTGTAGTCATGTATTTTGCTACATACCTAATGATGATGGGAAAACTTTAATTCTGAATCGGCATGCGGCTTTCTTAACATTTTCTCTTTATCGTACATACTTCCTTTATCGTGGTATAATTTGTTTATCAGTGGCAAACCCTTTAGAAATTAAAAAATGTAGCATTATTTAATTTTTACAAGAAATCGAAAATTGTAAAACCTTTCATAAAGTTTTAGGTTACGGGAATGTTCATTAGTCGATCTTCGCAGTATTAAACTTAGTTTCTGTGCAGCTATCCTTCCACAAAGGGTTTGTTAGCGTCAGCGCTATATCCTCCATTATGCTGATTCTATTGAACTAGCAGGAGGAACACGTTACAAGTATATTAAGCTGCAATATACGAACAACACCGCATACGTCTGTTCGCAATGGCGAGTGCAGCAAATGGAGCGCAACTTGCTTCGGTCTACGATTACGAAACTTCTGTACGGACAACTGGGCGCATCCGCCGCCACGTTATCTACAGCGCGCGTAGGCCGCTGATCCTCCTGGCGGCTACGGCGGCGGGGGCGGCCGAGTTGCTGCAACTGGAATTGTGTTTCCTTCGTGCCCGCCGACCGAGTCTTCCTTCACTCGGACTTGTTACCGCCGCCTCCGCCTGCGTCCTCGCCGTCTCTGCCCCCTCAGCTGTCTTTTGTGCCTTAGGCCCCGTCACCTCCACACCCGCCTCCACACCCGCCTCCTCGACTCCAGATACAACCCCCGCCTGAACTCTAGCTGCATCGACCGCCACTGCCCCAGCCGCCTAGACCTCAGACGCCTCAACATCAACCGTCTCAATCCCAGCCATCTCAACGCCGTCTGCGTCAACGCCGTCCGCCTCAACTCCGTCCGCCTCAACTCCGTCCGCCTCAACTCCGTCCGCCTCAACTCCGTCCGCCTCAACTCCGTCCGCCTCAACTCCGTCCGCCTAAACTCCGTCCGTCTCAACTCCGTCCGTCTCAACTCAACTCCGTCCGTCTCAACTCAACTCCGTCCGTCTCAACTCAACTCCGTCCGTCTCAACTCAACTCCGTCCCTCTCAACTCAACTCCGTCCGTTTCAACTCAACTCCGGCCGTCTCAACACAACTTCGGCCGCCACAACTCAACTTCGGCCGCCTCAACTCAACTTCGGCCGCCTCAACTCAACTTCGGCCGCCGCAACTCAACTTCGGCCGCCTCAACTCAACTCAACTCCGGCCGCCTCAACTCAACTCAACTCCGGCCGCCTCAACTCAACTCCGGCCGCCCTTCCTATAAATTCTCATCTACATTATTTCCTACATCCTCCCCTCCACCCGACCTAACGACTCATGTCCCTGCGTACTTCTCATATACCTCCCCGCCTCATTCCCCCTCCTTCGTCACAATCTTGTCTCGTTGCTCCACCTCTGTCTGTGACTCGTTCTCCACCTCCGCCACCGCCACTATCTCCGCCATCACTACCTCCTACACCCCACCCCGCTGCGACCACCGTCTCCACCGCCGCCGTCGCCCCACCCCCACCCGTCCCCGCCACCACCAACTCCGCCTCTGTCAGACGAGCCTCTTTCTGTTGGCGCGTATTTATTTTCCCCCACATCCTCTATAAACTCGGCGGCGCGGGCGGTCAGCGGCGGGAGCGGGTTTCATCTAGCGCTTCGCGAGGCCCCGGGCAAATTGAATAGCGCGAGAAGGCATCTGCATAGCGGCCGGGATGGAGAGTGGCCTCGAGGCCGGGAGGCGGGCGAGCGGATGGGCGGAGACGGAGGAGAAATGGATGGAGATGGGCGAACGCAGTTCGGCCGAGTGCGCATCTGCGTGGGGCGAAATCTTAAACTTAGCTTCTCCGAAAGTTCTTAAGGGTTGCTGCACCCGCCCAGATGAGTATTCGAGTGCTGCAGATATAGGTCAGTAGCATCATGCCTTGAGTTGGGAAGGCGTAGTCTCGTTAAATGACAGTTTATGATGTGTTTGTCTCATTGTATTCTCTCTGCTATGCATTCATATTCGCTCAATACATTAGTAACATTCCATTCCATCGGAATTTGCTTGGTCTGGGATAACATACTTTTACGTATTATGTGCGGAATGTCATGTGAGTGTACAGAACATTCTAATACGATGGAATTCCTGTACCACCAACCTCCTTTAACTAAAACGCGATCTTTTTTCTCAATGTTAACGCATACACAAATGCATGTAAATGGATATCATCTAATAAAACAGTGACTAGTGACTTGAAAAAGCAATAGCTGCTCTGCTCTTGAGGTCAATTTAAAGTGATAATGAAACGACTATTCTTTCTTTCTGGTGACGTTACTCTTTAGACGTCATTAGTTTGCGACGTGCGTGATATTGCAGCACTACTGGAGTATTTCTTCTTATGAAATTTATATCAGATTGAGACAAAATTAATTACACTTACAATTAGAATCACAAAGAGTCTTACTATACATTTCGATCAAATAGTAGGGTCTGTCAGTACTGGCACAACAGCACCTGACAAGGCCGACAGCCGGTGGCCCGGCCTTCCGCCATGGGTTAAAGGGTACGCGTGGTTCGCACATAGACATCACTACGCCGTATTCTGGTCTTCTCTACTTGAGAGCTGAGCTTTCTTAGTATGGTAGTCCCAGAATATTATATATCAGAATTATGTGAGATTGAATGATTAGTAATTCCCGGCGCGTAAACGGCTAAACTCATTTGTCCCGTAAGTGTCGTGCGTGTTTTTCCTCGGGAGGTGGCGGTGATCTTTCTCGCTGGATTGTGGGATCCGAAGCAACCTTCCGTCGGCTAACGGGGTTTCTCCCAACTAGGTATCTACCATCAGCGGGATACCGCCCCAGACGGGACAAGCTCTGCGCTCCCGACCGGTCTCCCGGCATGTGTGTACGGAAATATCTCGCGTGGTCCATGGCCTGTTTGTTTAGTTTCTTCTCCGGCATTCGTCTGATCGGAGAAACCACAGAAAACTGACGATCAGAACAGCCTGCCACTTAATTTCTCCATAGACAGAAACTGAATTCGATATAGCTATCTAGCTGATGTCAAAAAAAACTGCCACCGTCGGGATTCGAACCTATAATCTCCCGGTCCAAGGAAATGCAGTGACATCAGATGATGCCCAAACCACCTCTCAAGGTTTGTTTGATTCAGAAGTGACATGAATTTAGTGGTGGGATTAGTATCACGACGAAAGCTTTAATTGAACAATATAGCCTGCTCAAACCAAAAAAAGACTACTTCCCCTTACGGACATTTGTTTTTCATAGAACTTATCACTGCAACTTCAATATCAGCCTGCAGAAGAGCAGCGGTGGCTCAGTGGCAGGGAGTTGGGTTCCTGACCTGAAGGAACGAGGTTGGAATGCCGCCTAAGGTTGAGATTCTTATATGTTTATTTCCATTCAGGGCGGCTCTGAAATCGACTCAGCCTCCTTTCCGAATGAGTGGTAGGAATGCGACATCGATGTCAATGTTTCCAAAACATCGAGGTTTTTGTAGAAACATGGATGTATTAACACCGATGTTTTTTAAAAATTAATGTTTTTTAAAAATTAATGTTTTTTAAAAATTAATGTTTTTTAAAAATTAATGTTTTTTAAAAATTAATGTTTTTTAAAAATTAATGTTTTTTAAAAATTAATGTTTTGTAATCGATATTTTTTCTGTTCCGATGTTGTTGTTTTTATGAATGAAGAATTCTCTTGATCACAATACTATGAAAATTAAAATATAAAATAATAACTTATAGAAACACTAATAGTTGTGTGTTGAAACCAAAGCAACGCTGTTTGCACTACCTTCATCGACCAACCTCTCTCGCCCTAGATGACTTTCATGCCCTTGTATTTCCTTTCTTCATTTCGCACATTGAGATATAGTCAACAAATATGCTTTGGGTGTAGGGTCTGCCCCTTCTTCTCATACTCTTAATCGAGGAATTGACAAACACGAACATTGTCAAATCAAATTTTAAAGCACACGAATTTAATGTTAGAGGCTACATTGTCCAGTCTAAAAACATCGATGTTCAAAAACATTGATGGTTTCTAGTCGGTATATTTTGAACATCGATGTTTGCTAACATCGACGTTTTGTTATCGCATCACTAATGAGTAGCAGGATTTTTGCTGGGGGTAAAGGCGGCCGGAGCTGTGTGCTCGTAACCTCATCCTTGTGTCGACAGCGACGAAGAGGTGGAGTCCAACCTTCAACCATTTGAGCAACGCCGGCCTGTGTGCAATTACACTGGGGTATCTTTACCCTCACCAATCTGTCTGTAAAAAGACGCATGTTTAGATTATTTATGAATGTTCTTACAAGTAAATAGTCTCTTAACCCCAAGGGGATTCTTTCCTTGTGTTATGAGTGTATTATTAATGTATCCTCCAGATGTCATATATCGATTCCTTTGCATTTTTCTCAGTATTTTCTTATATCTGCTAACCTCGTATTCTGTATGAGAGCTTGCCTACAGTATGCGAAGTACACCGGGGCCCATGCACGAAACTGAACATCGTTAAAGCGCTCTCCTGTCGGCCCCGTTAATAGTTTCTACAGAAAGTGGAATGCATAAGTAAATCTAGTTTCGTTGTGAGTTCCGTTCAGTTGGGACGCAAAGTGAGCTTATCGAGTAAGATGATGAGTGACAGGCCAAGTTATACATAATTTACTGTATGCTTCAATTTATGTTGTATAACCTCCAAACATACATAAATGTTCGTCAAGTCAAAACATTCATAAACAGCAACTTCTATTAGCGAAGTATCGCCGTAACCATTAATGTCCACTGTTATTTAGATTTAACAATATTCTTGCTAGATAAGGCACATGAAGGATTATATTTTCTCTATAAGAAATGATGCTTCAACAGAATAGAACTGCGCTGATTTATGGAGTAGTCACATGCAATCTTGAAACTAATGGTGCTCCAACAGTACATAATTTCTAACATTATTTCTAACTTTGACAATTTTAAAAAATTCAAAGAATTCAACGGAAATGAGATAACCATGTTTTAATCGGTTTTTGTGCTATCCACGAAACGAATTACAGAAAAATACTGGAGCCCTTTTTGAGAAAATGTTTTTTTCTTATACATTGCTCTAACATCAAGCAGAAATTAGGTAGAAGCTACTCGTTCTTTTTTTCGAAAAAATGTACATGATCCTTTTCCTAGATGTGTTTTTAAGAACATATTTCGTTTTTCAAATCCAGAAAGGTAACAAATCTTCCTTTTTTAACTACAACATTTCATAAAATAGAATCAATTTATTCAATTTTATAAACATGTTCAGAATTACGACAATAATTTTATGTTCAATGAAGGGAAAAGAATAGTTCAAAAGAATCTGTATTGTTTAAATACGAATTAAGAAATAATCAAACCATTTAATCAAATAACATTATTATTATTCATTTAAATATTAGTACCTAAAGTCAACTTTCGGAACACTTTTCATATCTTCAGAGAGCCTCTAACAATACAAATGGAAATATAAGAAATACCATGAAATCATGGAAGGAATAAAATAAATATATAAAAATGTTGTAGGAAAAGTCAATAAAAGAAATAGAACTTAATAAATATTACTTCCTACCCTAGCAAAGTGGCTATAAACGCACGCAATGCAATCCACGCCCTCAATGTGCTAAAAACACAATATAATGGCATGATGAAAGTGAAAGCTCATTAAGGAGGGGGCTGGACGTGTAAAAGGAGCTAGTCAACAAAAGGATTTAAAATGAATCTTCTTTGAAGAGGTGATAGAAAAATTGATAGCAACATTAGGATTTTTGAAAAGTTTTAAAATTTATTAATTTTCCAAATGTTTAAATTTTTCATTTACCAAGGACTGTCCACTTTTCTTTCACACACACACAACAGTACACATATTCAACAATTAGAGTGGACATGGTTGCGTAGGCTTCCTCGACCGGAGTTTGTTATATCTGGGCATTCCGGGACCAGCAGTACACTCTGAGGAAGGCCACAATACGCTGGCCGAAACGTTAGCCACCATGTCAGTGACGTGGCTCCTCCCGGGTATCCCAGATAATACAATTAGGGTGGACTATAACTGCAAGAACAGAGGTCACCGGACAACTTACAACTTTCCATATGAAGTTGTTACAAACGTTTATAGCAGGAACGGCGCTGATGATGTGATTTAATATTTTCCTTACAACTCTTGAAATTATCTATGTTATAAAGGTTTTTACATTCATTTCGCATGCATATCTTCTGAACATTACACATACTTTCAGGAATTTCTCACGTTTCTACATTTGAGCATATTTGAATGATATTGTTTGTCATAAAATGTACCATAAATTGTCCCGCCCTAGTCTGTACGTTTTCGCATATTAGAAATAGGTAGGCCGATTTTACGAGAAATTTACTGTCAGGCGTAAATTTTTACTACAAACCAGTATGGCTGCAGTGCACACAACCTGTTCTTCTCATGAAGGGAGATTTAAAAGTTTTTCCTGCCTGTTATTGAAGTTCCATGTTGAATATTCCGTATCAGATCGTGACAAACAACACGCGAGATTCGTTGCAGCACAGCCTATCCCGCTTGCTGCATGAAATGCGTTTCGTAGCATGCGATGTTTTCCATTTGGCAACGTCCACGAGTTTCAATTTCTATCACAGATTACGTTCGCCAATTGAGTTCATTCGAGCTATCACACGAAACAGGTGGTTTTCACAATGCACTACTGCCATTTTCACAGTGCCAAAGGTCTCGTCGATGGATATCGGGTCTTTCCTCACGAGAGAATGTTGCACACTAAACAATGAAGACAATAAACAAACTTCGACTATGAACGAGAAATATGGCATTCGTATACCATGGGTAACATTGTTGACTGGGACTCGAAATTCATTTTCAACCAATGTACTGCGTGCAAGTAACGATTTCTTGCTGATGCTTTACGTACTCGCGTGACACTTAATTTATCAAAATATTTTGAAAATATCATTATTAAGGTATTATGAAATATTATAGTATACAAGAAAATACAAAATACGCAGTTGCAATCATGTCATCAAAAGAAACCGGTAAAGGTTAAAGCGCACAAACATCATTGTACCCCCAGTTTTGCATGTTTTGTATTAGTAAAAGAAGTATATATGCTTCACCTACTCGTACATTGAAATCTATATTTTCTGGTTATTATATACACGGTTTATTTGAGATTTAGATTTATTTAGATTTATTTGGATGTGTTTGGATGTGTTTGGATGTGTTTGGATGTGTTTGGAAGTGTTTGGAAGTGTTTGGAAGTGTTTGGATGTGTTTGGATGTGTTTGGATGTATGTGGATGTATGTGGATGTATGTGGATGTATGTGGATGTATGTGGGTGTATGTGGGTGTATGTGGATGTATGTGGATGTATGTGGATGTATGTGGGTTTATTTGGGTTTATTTGGAATTATTTGGAATTATTTGGAATTATTTGGAATTATTTGGAATTATTTGGAATTATTTGGAATTATTTGGAATTATTTGGATTTATTTGGGTTTATTTGGATTTATTTGGATTTATTTGAGTTTATTTGGATTTATTTGGATTTATTTGGGTTTATTTGGGTTTATTTGGGTTTATTTGGGTTTATTTGGGTTTATTTGGGTTTATTTGGGTTTATGTGGGTTTATTTGGGTTTATTTGGGTTTATTTGGGTTTATTTGGGTTTATTTGGGTTTATTTGGGTTTATTTGGGTTTATTTGGGTTTATTTGGGTTTATTTGGGTTTATTTGGGTTTATTTGGGTTTATTTGGGTTTATTTGGGTTTATTTGGGTTCATTTGGGTTCATTTGGGTTTATTTGGGTTCATTTGGGTTTATTTGGGTTTATTTGGGTTTATTTGGGTTTATTTGGGTTTATTTGGGTTTATTTGGGTTTATGTGGGTTTATGTGGGTTTATTTGGGTTTATTTGGGTTTATTTGGGTTTATTTGGGTTTATTTGGATTTATAAAGATAATAAATAAATATATAAATAAATATACGGTAAACAACCTACAAATTTGATGTTTCCGCATTGCTAACAAAATACTAACTCGCCCCTACCTTTACTCCTACCACTACAAGCAAAAGTAGAGTACAAGGAAACGTGCGCGTAGTGAAGCTACATTTATTAAAAAAAGAATGAACTTATTTCTAAGTATTATTTATCAGTTCTCTAGCAACTTCTCGAAACGAGACACGTACTTTTCAAGAGAGGTAGATTCTAATTTTTGAATAGACGCCAGCAGAGCGCGTTGAATGTTTCGCACTGAAGAGGGCGCATTCTTCTTACATCATCATCTTACATCATCGCTTCACAGAATTGCATCGGCTTCGATTTACCTTCATGTATAAGCACCTGAACCAGCTGCAGTGTGTAGGGGTTCATCTGAAGACTTTTTCTTAAAACACGGAATATAACGGGCTGAGGAAATGGAAGCTTGTTGACTACCTCGAAGTGTTGATTTGCAAGGTCTAGGCAGAAACGCGAGATTAATTTTTTTCGGAATGTCGCGGCCGTTCAGAACTTTTTCGTTTGCGTAGATGTAAGCTTTCTGAATCTCACGTAAACGTCGGTGAATGTTAGTGAGAAAATGTGTGTTGTAGTTAAATTCCGTTCAAAAATGAAATTATGAAAGTACGAGTAATTACCGTTTACAGAAACTGTTTGTAAGGGTATTTTTTTATTAGCCAACTGCACATCCCATTAAGGGCAAGGGCCTCCTGCTCGCGCAGGCAATTATTTATCCCTCTTTAATGAAGTGATTGGATGATCATGAAGGGTGAAGGGATGATCACAAATACATCCATGCCCGACAGGGGATTCGAACCCGCAATCCTTCGATCAGAGTTCGCCACGACATTACTGTCTTAGCAATCTCGGCTATTCGAATCGACGTTTTCCATTACAACTCCGAAAATATCTTACAAATATAGTAACGAAAAATGTTTTATATATATGTAAAAAGGACTTGACCATACATAATTTATTTCTATATGTTTCAAGATGTATTACCTCATATTTTGCGATTTTGTAATGGGTGCATTAAGAATAAAATTAAAACGACAGAAAATAAATTGCAATATATTTTAAAATAATATTTGAACGAACCAAATAGGTTTAAAATCTTTAATAACCTCTTCTTAATGCTTCATACTAATTGGGTTTGTATAAATTGTTGACTGGTTTGCAACACAAAACAAAAGTATGATATCGGTAGCGTTTCAATATTTGTATTGCCGAGTGAAACATGACATCATGCTAGTTTCGTTATTTCAGATCATTTCTTGACAATTCAATCAACTTCGATATCATTCCTATGCTGAAGAGAAGCAAACAAAGAACTCGAGGAGAAGAAGAAGAAGAAGAAGAAGAAGAAGAAGAAGAGGAAGAAGAAGAAGAAAAGGAGAGAAAGAATGTTAAAACTTTGCAGAAGGGACTGTGAGCAAGCTTGCATTGATTGATTGAATTGTGTTTCTGGGTGTGTCAACTGCTAAGGTCATTAGTTCCGTAAGTATAGTGCATGTTTCTATCGCTAAAGATTACCATGATCTTTCCCCGCTGGATGACGAGGTCCGCCCATTGACAGATGGGTTTTTGCGAGGTTATCCTCTGCCAGGTATCTCCCGCCAGTGGGGCACTGCTCAATCCAGGAAATCTCTAAGCTTCTGACTGCTCTTCCAACATATGTGATAGTGTAATCCATGTAAGTGTAAGTGTGTGTAAGTAAGGAATGAGCTTAGAAAAATGAAGAATATGGAAAAATCGCGTGCTGTCCGTGGTCCTTTGGTGTACTGGTCCGGAATTCTCCTGTAGTTAATCGAAAAAATGAAGAAAAACTGATCAGAGGAGCCGACCAGTAGAATTCTCCTTCAGCTATCTAGCTAGTGTCAAAAATACTGCATTCGTCAGGACTCGATCCCTAGGACCTCCTGGTCAGAGACCTGAAGTGAAGCAGTGAGCCACTTAAGCCAGTGCAAGCATGGAGAAATCATATTATAGAGGGACGTAGTGTTCATCAACGAATGCGATGATGCATGTTGCATTCAGTCTTATAAACTTGACAATGGTGTGTGTAAGGTTTATGAACATTTAGTCGAGGGCTGCAAGATCTCTCCAACACACTGTGATGTTCTTTGCGTGTTCAAGAAGGTGCATGGAATGTTAGCATTTTCTCCTACTTTTAGTCTGTGCGTCCGGAGCCATTCTGGTAGCCATTGAGAAGGCATCCGGAGACATTGGGAAACACATTCGTATTACGTACATAAGTTGAAGATGATTAATAGGTAGGAATATTATCGGAAGATCACAGGAAGGAATCATTATCGGAAGTCAAACATGGTGATATGCTGAGAGGAGTAGCTTCATTCTCAGAAGCCTCGGTACAGAACGTCGAAATTGGGCTTTCCATTGCCATTTCCATCTTCATTGAAGTTCGGCGGGCGTCCTCGTTTAGGGCGTTTGATTTCGGGAGCCCTGGTGCCGCGAACCGGTTGCTTTAGCCTACGCCCCTCATGACATGACTCATGAAATGCCCCTCCAACCTATTTGTCTTAGCAGATGTTTACCGCGCAGTGCGACAGGTGTGGTGCACGTCACTCGTGCGAAGTTGTTGCGTCAAAATTGCTGTATCATTCCTCGGCAATTCCTGTAACGGATTTCCTTCCTTAAATGCACCTTATAAAACTTGTGATAATTTTCAAGGGCCATATTCTGGGCATATTGTATAAATATATATTTTACTTTTGCTTGTATGAACTCTCCATATATTATTTATATAGAACGTTCTTTGTTTAGTTTGCAAGCAACCCACAACGTTCCCAAAACACTTACCTCGATTACGTGCGTTTTTTGTGCCTAAAGTAAACCATAATCTCTACTTCCGATGAAGCCAAAACATTAAACCAGATAGTTTATCTTAAAATGAAAATTCACTGGTTCTCATCAAAATGAACTATATGGTCCATTAGATTCCAATGATCATATTTTAGTTCTAAACAATACTCACTATTCCCATGGAAATTACATGAAGTGTCAAGATCTGATATTAAGAACGCTGATAGATAATATTCAAGACGGCTTAGGCGAATGCTCGAACAGTATATAACAGGCCATGGAGCGCGCGTGATCTTTCCTTGTTCTTCCTGATCCTATCCTCATCCCCTACTTTCGCGCACTTAGTCTTACATGCATTTTACTATCAGATATGTCGGGAGATTTGTTGGGGACTTAAATTCTGTCCTAGCTGGGGTGGTGCCCAGAGCTGAGAGATACATCGTTGGGGAAAACTTGCAAACCAACTTGTAGGTCGGCGCCGGATCTCACCGTCCAGCTAGAAAGATCACCGCCCCCTCTTGCGATATAAAGTGCACAACTCTTACGAAACTTTAGCTGTTGATGTGCCCGGAATCATTAATCAATCAAAATAAATATTCAACTTACGTTTTTTTCTTGTTAGTATTTTAGCAGAACGTATATCTTGCAAACTAATCTTTATTTGTAGATTTTTTTTCTTTTTTTGAGAAAATAGTTTACAAATGACTTCATTTCAAGTAAATATTGCGCGAAGCGAAAACTACTCATATATTCAAAAAACTGTACAGATCCATATTTAAAGATCTATTTTTGGCAAGTATTTCTTTTAAAAAATCTCTATAATCAATATTGCTGATTTGCAATGTCACTTTTTTGCATGTTTCGAAAATTCAATTTTCGGTCTCGAGAACGGGAACGGGACCTGCCTATTTTAAAAGCGATTTTTTATGTCTGAGGAGAAGTTTATTCTAAAACTTTTGAGTTAGTTTTAAGAAAATTTTGGAAATATTTAGACTTCAATTAAAATACCCCAAAAGCAAAATATCGGTTGCAAACTCGCAGAGCCTCGAGTTAGACCAGATCAAAGGAGCATCCGTTTAGGAAAAAATAGTCTCAAAGGTTTAGGCACTAGCGTTTACCAGTCGGACGGACGGACGGACGGACGGACGGACGGACAGACGGTTTGCCGTGAACTTACCCTTTGGTATCAAGGACCCTTCCCCTCAAAAATGGGCATTCTGTCCTCATAGTGTACTAGAAGAAGTAATTTACCACATATTGGAATATTATTTCGACTCTTTCTGTATCAAAAGCTCAGAATACAAGGATATCTGACAAAAAATCTTCACTTTCCGTTACAGTAGTTCCGTACTTTCTCATTACTACGTACGAACGAATTAGGCGAGAAAATGAAAATGATACCAAATTATTTTTAGAACTTGCTGTGCATCTAAAATAAAGAGGTCAAGGCTTATTCTGTTTGTCATCCGGTAGCGAAGCCGTCGGTAGAAGCAATTCACCGTCTCCAGACTAACGTATCCACCCAGTCACCTGATTTGCTAATCCAAACAGGTCCTATCGCGCCCTCATCCTTCTGCTCGCGAGTCCCTGCGACTCCGCGAGCGCTGTCCCCTATCGACGCGCGCGCTCCTGCTCTTTGATCGCGTTTGTCCCTCTGTGGAGAAAAATCCCGTGCCCGCCAGCGCGCTGCGGCTCCTATAGCACGGCCGCCCACTCCGCCGCCCAAGCCGAGGCCGAGGCCGAGGCCGAGGCCGACGCCGACGCCGACGCCGGGGTAGCGGTTGAAGCGCGATTTCAGGTTCGAGTACACTCGTTAATGCGGGCGAGCTCTCTTGCGTTGATTGGCTTGGTCAAATGCGCCCTGATGAGCTGGACGGCTGTGTTCCGTCAGATCCTTTATGCATATCGGCACGCTTCGTGAGATTTCATATTGGGGTCTTCAGTAGCGCAAGAGCGACTGAATCAGCCTGGTTGTGTGGCAATGGGCTGTGTCCACGTACACCCGATCAACTACTGTAGAATTCACTATATTTGTGGTCTCTCTGTGTTGGATTTTGAGATTAATAGTCTGTTTTGCTAGTGGTACGAATTGTATCATGCTCTTTTTGCGCGAAGAGTAATGTTTTCCAGATTACAATTTCTGCTGTAAGGAAAAACATCACGTTACCAGGTGTTATTTCTAACCGGAGTGTTATTATATTCTTTACATATGTGAAAATATATATAGAGTATTGAATAATTGATTTCTTTGTATTTGGTAGTACAAAAGTTTTTTGATAATTACGCGATATTATGACATGGATAAAAATAGAAATGGATTTACGATATCATCATGGAAAACATTACCATTTCTTAGAGTGGAAATAGAAAGAGAAAGCTATCTCATAGGAAATGAATATTGTACAACTATCATTTTTTCTGCAAAATTATCATGGTCATTTTATTTTCAACATTTGGCAACAAAGGAAGTGGCAATCGATTTTTATCCCTATAAAACACTCGGCTGCTCGCAAATGACGTTCGGCTAAAACGCAAAACTCTCTTTGTAGTTCGTGACCGACCGTGAGTTGCACTTGTGAGTAATTTGGCGTTTTGAAGTGGGAAATATTAAACCTTTTCACAATTCTGTATTAAAATTTCAAATACGAAGCAACGTGTGTTCTATTGAAGCAAAAATAGAAATGTTATTTGTTGTAACGTTCGGTACACTGCCTTCATAAAACGAAATATTTTCTCTCCCGATTATTAAAAGTGTGTGTACATTTAATTTGTTTTAAAATGTCCAATGCTTGATTTTCCCTGTTTGAACCTAATAACTCGGGAAATGTTTTACGTTTGTGGAAGAGATTCTCAAGCCATCTGGCAGTATGAGTGAAAATAATATTAATTTTTTTATAAGTTGTATCATTAACGTTAAAATGTTATTCTTCTTGTAGTGTTTCGTTTATTCATCAATAATATATGTATATCATATGTAAATAAAACGTTTAATGAAAAACAGAGGCTCGTGGCTAGTTCTTGGTCAGCGTGCTTGCTTTCCACTACGCGGCCCTGGCATCTATTCCCGGTCGAGCCAAGACTATACCCCGCATGTGTGTCTTCCTTGCAATATCCCAGTGTGAGAAACGAGAAAACTCACTTCACAGGTTCAGAAGACCCGAATACATCGTGGGGATGTCCACACGTGCCCCCTTAGCCCATGGCCGCGAGACAGGGACGTCGCCTGTAGGCCTGAGCCCGTTCACGGGCTCCTCTTGTTTTAGCCTGCGCACACGAATGCCAAAAAGCGTCCATACTGCGTCATCCACAATGGAGTCGTTCCACCTCTGATTTCGGGAATGATCGAACGCGCCCCGCGCTTGGTGTGTGGGCGTGTCCACAGAAAACAGCCGGCTCGGGTCGGGCGGTGTTTCAGGCACACGCAGCACAACGCTGCCCACTCTCGCACGCACGCTCGCACACATGCATGCTCGCACGCACGCTCGCACGCGCTCTCGCTCGCTGGCTGGCGATTCGATTTGCGATAGCCCCTGCGCGTGGGCGGCTGGATCGGCCGCGGTCGCGACCGCGCGCGCACGTGCGTTGAGCGGCGCGTGCGTGGGTGTGTGGACGTGCGTCAGAAACGAAATGCCGCCGCCGAAAAGCGAGCGTTTATCTAACGACTGGCTAATTCCCGGCGACTCGCGAGGCGCCTGCGTCTGGCACATCTATCGGCTTCATAATTCTAAAAAAATTGCAGATTCGCTCGCGAACCGCGTAGGCGTGCTCGAGGGGGTGATTATTGCGGGACGACCCGCCGTCACGGACGGGGATGAAATGACGGAAGCGGGTGTTATTCGGAAACCTACACCGACCATAATGCTTTCCTTTCTCTTCCTTTACTTATCCTCATCCTTCACTTATACACTTAGAGGTACATGCACTACACTGCCACACATGCCGGGGGACAAGCAGCTTAAAGCCTGTCCCGGCTGGGGCGGTGCCCTGCTGAAGGGAGATACCTGATTGGGGAATACCCCGCAAACGGACGTGTAGGATGGCGCTTGATCTCGCCATCCAGCAAGGGAAGTTCGCCGCCACCTCCCGCGATAACAAACATGCATTGCACGGAAATAATGACTTAACAGTTGACGTGATCGGAATCAGTAATCAATCAATCGAATACAGCCGTTCGTTTTTCGGTTTAGAAACACGTTTCCCTCCGTTTTTTGGATGCATCAACATTTTGCGCCCTTCTATCTACCTGCTCATTTAGGCGTTTCTTAAGAGAAGTCTAGGTATTGTCTAATGGTGACCCTTATTGATCAGAAATACCTTTAACAGCTGGTGATATTTTTTTATATCCAAACAAATTCCAGCTATCTCCAAAATACGCGGATCCTTAGCCTTCATTTTGTGTCATTTTGCCTCAGCCTGAATGATGCTATTTGCTAGCTTATGTTGATTTCCCTGGGACATGCAGTTTGCCCCGCTTCTCTTGGTTTCGGTGCGAATGTTGTATATTCTTATATTTTTATAATTTCAAAAGCATTGCAGTTATCAATGTTAAATTTAGTATTGAAACCTGGAATGAACTTGCGTTCACATTCTTGCTGCATGTGCGACGTACAGTAAACATTTTTAAAAGATTACGCCAGTAAGAGTACATCGTCATAAATAATGAAATGTTGATCACAGATGGCATATCATTCGCGCTACTAACTGACTACTAATTTAACACTTTAGATAGTTTAACCTCTCGTAAATTATAAAATAGCATAGATGCTTGCCGGTTGGATGGAAGTTTGCTTCCAGTAATTTGGTAGACACTGCCAATTAAATAAATTGTCGAACACATTTGTCAAATTACAAGCCATAATTACACTCGTGGATAATTTGGAAAGCAATTAAACGAGATCATGGTGCAACATTAATGAATAAGCTACCGAAACCATCACTATTACTTTCCCACTTCTGCGACGACGAGCCGCTAGCTACCTACCACTGATTTGAGGAAATAAGTTCTGAAGTTGTTCCTTGGAGCATAATAGGCAAAATGAGGGGATGTTGAATTGAAATCAAAGCATTAAAAAAGAGCTACCTTATGAACAAATTTTAAATGATCAAACACTACAATTATAACACGTCAGCACTGTCGTGAATATATTGGTGTTAGCGATAGGAATGTGATTGTTTTCTCTTCTTTAAGACCAAAAGTAGTTACTAATCCATGTAGTTGCTTGTAATTATTTTATTTATCTTTTCACAGGTGGATTAATTTACGTTTTAATACATTTTTATTATTTGTCGTGTATTGTTAAAAACTGCCATCTGTTATTTCATTTGCGATATTCAGAGATATGTTATTCTCGTTATCTAGGAACTTTATAACATCAATTTCTAATATTATAAATTAATGTAACTTAAATTGATTTGTGCGTAATATCTACTGATATACGTAATGCATTGTTTAAAAAAGTCTCTATGAAAGAGAACAATAAAGATAAACTAGAGGGACTTAAATATGCCATGTGAAAATTCTTAACTAGAATTATGAACGCTCACAAGTTTCAATACGAAATAATTACTGACGTAATTCCCATCAAACGGTAGAAGCAATCGTAGACTGACATTTCCAGTCCTGAACTTTCGAGGTCTTCGTATTTCTATTTTTGGCTCTTTGTTTTAGCTTACCGTGCTGAGAAATATCACGAATTGTATGCATTCCGTTAATTCTTTGACCTTTCGTGTATAAAGCTCTCGTTATTGATGAGAAAGCGTATAATAAGAGAGAGAGATGGCTAATTGGCAACTTCGTTGAGCCGGAAACGTGCACCTTTTCAGGAAGTCTATTGGAAAACGTCTGCATGCGGATGCTACATTCTCTTTTGAATCTGAAGCAGATTAATTTCGTGCTAGTCACGATTAATGGCAAAGCAAATGAGATTCAGATACTCATTTGAGTATATGTATATTGAATAATATCCTCCCTTTGCAATCTCTATATTAATCCTTGTTTCTGTGATTCCATTACGAGGATCAAACAAATTGCTAACACCTTTACGATGTGCGAGTTGTTTGGTGAAAAAATTCTACAAACCATTTTTAATTTTATAAAGTGTCAGGCATATTATAGTAAACAATGTTATCATCAAATAGTCTTTTACGACTTTATCATCACTCTGTTTCTTCTCTTTCTTTTTTCTTTCTTTTATGTCTTTCCTTACTTTTCTTGCTTTTATTTATTCTTGTTCTTTATTTTGTTTCTTGCTTCTTTCTTTCCTTTCTTTGCTTTCTTTTTTGTTTTCTTTCTTTCTTTCTTTCTTTCTTTCCTTCTTTCTTTCTTTCCTTCTTTCCTTCTTTCCTTCTTTCCTTCTTTCCTTCTTTCCTTCTTTCTTTCCTTCTTTCCTTCTTTCTTTCCTTCTTTCCTTCTTTCTTTCCTTCTTTCCTTCTTTCTTTCCTTCTTTCTTTCCTTCTTTCTTTCGTTTCTTTTTTCCCTTCTTTCTTTTTTCTTTAATTTCTTTCCTTCTGAAATTGATACCCTTCTTCCTCTTTCTATTCTCCTTTCCCCTCACTTTGCAAATTATTTTCTTGATTTCTTGTTTTCGATTGTTCCTTCTCTGCCGTCGTTCCTACCAAACGTCTATCCTGTTGTTTTTTTTCTGCTTATAATTTGCATGCTCCGCATAATTTCTTTTCATATTGTCTTTCAATGCGCCCAGAAGGCGTCATCTCATCTCTGCGACTAGTGCTGCTGCTCATTGAACAAAAATAAATGATAAACGTGGTGTGCCTCGTGGTACAGCGGACGGGGAATCCCTTCCGGAATTTTCTTCTAAACATCGCAAGCGCTCTTGTGGCCGAGACGTCGCGCTCCCTCCCCTCTCCGCGACGTCCTCCTCCCGGCCCCGGCCTGATGGATGGAGACGGACTGCGTTCACAAGTGATTTCGGGCCAAGCGACTTATCGAGCACGGTGCTCTCAGGCACCACGTTCCGGTATACTTTCTGCTAAGGGTGCCCTCTTTTCACGAGCAGGTAGGAAAAGTGAAGACCAAGGATTTTATTCTAGATGGGTTACTGAAAAATACAACCCATCTATGTTTGTGGGGTAAATCATAATGGATGTCTATGTGCTTCAGTGTATGGCGTTGATATTTATAAATACAAAAATATTGCTAGTCGCTTTGTGATCGAGAAAAATATACGAGAGGCCGTTGAATATAGTATATTGTGATTTTGGTAGTAGCATTTAAATGAAGATTCTTCTCGAATTGGTCTTTAGTGATTTGGATTAAGTAACGAAATCTTATCTTACACCTTTTATAAGAATATATCGTTCAGGAAAGAAGATCATCAAATAAATGTATAATTACAAATATGTTTTAATCTTTTCTAGTCAAATTGATTTTTATCGTGTAATTTTTTCATATCAATTTCTTTGAATGTCTATCTATCGTTATAATAACTTGGATTTACTAAAATATATTTAACGTCTGTCGATTGTCTCTTCTATTGCTTTTTGTTTGTCTTTTAATATTCACGCATAATGTTTTTGTTATGAATGATTTATTTGTTTTCTGTGTAAAAATTGCACACATGCTCTCAGCTTTTGCTTGTAATTTCCTTTTTTATTGGAGAATTTGTAGAACGCGTCGGACAAGAAATTGTATTTTTTATTTTGTATTCTGTATGAGTTTGATGCAGTTCAAATATTTTTAGATTCATTTGTCGTGAATGTTTGAAGAGGTTGTCTTACTTTGTAATTAGTAGACACCTGTTTTTTCTTCTTTCGGGGAGAGAGGAGTATGTTATTTTGTGGAGTAAAAATATTTATTGAATTGTCATATGTTTTGTTCGAATACGACAACGGTACACATAAATTCAAGTGATATGTATTTCGAAAAATTAAATACATTTTGTGTATATCGCAGTTCATCTTCTAAAGTAAGGCTGTAATTATTCACTAATTATAAACGTAACGTCTCAATTCATGAAAACGTTGGCAGTTATAATGGTTCTTGCACCTCTGCTTTCGTGAATAAACTAGTAGCACGCAGCCATAACCAGTGTATTGTACACGTCTCCTTGACTGCGTAGCCCAGTTTTGTTTTCAGCGCCAATTCTTCTCACGATTCAATTTTCTATTTAGATTTCAACGACTCTTAAGCTCAGCCATAATCGTAACAAAAGTGAATTCAGTGTAGGGCTCGTTGAAAAGCCGCTGAGATGACTTCTCCGAAGTGTACATGAACACCATCTTTATTGAAACGTCGAAATGGAACGCAAGAACGAAGTTTCGCTAGGGACCCTAAAGAAGCGGGAATGACGGTCGTTTTTGTTCCGTAGGGTTTGAGTTTCCAAAGACTTGATTCCAGCGGCACCGGACGTGGAAACGGACATGTAACAATGCAATGGGAAAGTGATCTCTAGAAGCCATCGGCTCCGTACACGAGATGGTGGCAACACCTGTATCCCTCAAATGCTTCGTATGGAAATGTTGAAAAAACGTAACTATTAGAACAGTCTTCTTAATTATTTTCGCTATACTGTACTGTAATATCAACATAACGTAACGAAACAGATAATCGAGAAACCACTCTTAACATCCGACGAACTTTAACTTATTACTTAACTTTAACTTTAATTTATTATTTATATTCCTTATTGTTATAAGAAGGTTACAAAAAATATTGAACTACACACGACCGGTATCACTCAGGAAGGAAAACAAGCTGGTTATGAACTCGGTTTTCGAACTAGAACTGCGTCAATTATTTGCTCAATATCACCCAATGACGCTAAATACTATAATGCTTAAGAACAATTACACAATTACATTCCCATGTTTTCTCTAAACAAAATCAAAATATTATTGTATATGTCTCAAGCTATTTTAGTTTGATTTCATCCCCAAAGTGAGATAGTGATAGAAGGGTGTTGCTTCGGGTTAGCCAGGCGCCCGGAGGCAATTCCTGGGTGCGCAGGCAACGGATGATCGTGCAGGACCGTTTCCGGCAGAGAATGCTTCGCCTCGTCGATGCTGACGGTGGCGCCAGCGCGGGGGAGTCAGCCGCCAGCACGGTGCCGCGTGCCGCCTAGGAGCGCTGTCCGCACGTAATGGAAGAATGAGGTTGAAACTGTTGAAGGGTGGCGCTTGCCACGTCATTCAAGATGTATCACTTTACCCGCACGTGGAAGGTAGCATCGTATGCACCATACGCAGAGGGGCCAACGTAGATTTTATACGCGGCTACATCTTGATAGCAACGCCTAAAAGATGATTGTTGCAACGCACACTAACCCTCCACAGCTTGCAAAGTTTTCGTGGCGTATCCGGGAAAGTATGCGATTCCGTAAATGTAGTGCACGTTATTTCTGTAGAGGTGGCGGTATTTCTGCCCCGTTGGAACGTGGAATTCGACGCCGACCTATTCGATCTAACGTGGGATTCGCCAGGCGAATCGATCGGTTTGCGGGGCTTTCCCTCTCAAGATATCGCCACAGTAGGTCAGCGCCCCAACTGAAACAAGCTTTAAGCTCCAGACTGGCCTCCCGATATTTTGGTAGTGTACTGATGCACGTAAATGTGTGTGTGTGTGTGGAGAGAGAGAGAGAGAGAGTGAGAGTGAAAAGGGACTGGGATGAGAAACTAAAGATTTCACGCAGTTTCTGGCGCGTTTGGTAGGGTACTGCCTTGGTAGTCTCCTAATTCTGAAAATAGAAACCACACAACTACTTTTTAGAGCAGCCAGCAACTATAAATCTTCTCAGACAATGATTGAAGTCGGCGTGACTGTATAGCTAACGCCGAAAATCTCCTCAGTCAACATTCGAAACTAGGAGCTCCCACATATCCGTTGTCGCCGCTGGGCTATTTCAAACTACAAAAAGTATGGATTTTATCTTGCCAAAATCAGAGTCACCCAAAGAGTATCCTGTATCAAAAGCTGCAATGGTAGCATGGTAGATTGGCCGCGGACACATGGCATAATCTTTCGAAATTATTATTATTTATTTAATTTCATTCACTTAAAAAATAATGTTGTGCATGCTGATATCTGATTTAATATAGTCATTCACTCCGAAAACGCTTATGAGAATGGGAACAATCGAGGTTCACTTATAGTTTTCATGATGTATTAATTAATGAAATTAAAATTTGCTGGGAAGTGGTGTGATCTAGAGGCATAGATCGCGGAAGGATTGCGGCCCGCTGTGTCCGACGTCGTTCAACTATTGATCGTTAGATACCACGAAAACGACGAAAAAGATCAGCCGGCCTCGACTAGAATTCTGATCCAAGTAATGGTACATTCCGATCCAACTGCTTGACTGGTGCCAAAATATTCTTACGAATATTTTGTCACCGCCAAATCAGTCGGAATTTTGGCCTTATGGAGATTACCTGCAAGATTTACGGAGCTTCAGGTACAGTTCACAACTACGAGTAAATACAAGTATACTAATTCACCTGGCATGCAATCACTCTTAAGCCCGGAATGTAGGGCAACTATTTCTCGCCCACCGTTGACGTAATTGCGCCAAAGCAGTGGAATGACTGAGTGAAGGTCAATGAACAGACATGATTGTGGTTACCATTTCCTCCTCACTAAAGGGGGAATATTACATTCCAAGGGGCAGCAGGCAGAGACGTCTCGCAATGCACACCTTCTACGTCATAAACCAATTTGTTATTTACAGTACGACTCACATGGGTGTTTGTGTATGTTTCAGAACAGAAGAAATGCAAGATACAGACTATAAATTTAGCAATACAGAAGTAATGAGTGTAACACACAAATGTGTGAAAAGAGATATGGCGCATATACAATATCGCAAATGCATAAAATTGTATTAAATATTGTGCAAAGCACAGATATTTTTCTTTCTTATTTTTATGTGATGGCCTTCGTAATTTTCTTCTTCTTCTTCTTTTCTTCTTCTTCTTTTCTTCTTCTTCTTTTCTTCTTCTTCTTTTCTTCTTCTTCTTTTCTTCTTCTTCTTCTTCTTCTTCTTCTCTTCTTCTCCACTTTAAGGATAGGTCTATGCCCTGTTCCAGCTTCTAAGAATTCCATCTCTTTAGGGGTCTACCTGGACCTCTTCTGCCTTGAGGCCTATACTTAAACACCTGCTTTGAAATGCGAGTCTCTTCCATTCCCTCCACATGCTGTAACCATTCCTGGTTGTACCTTGTCATTGATTCCTTGGCGGATTAATTCTTTTCGAATTTCCTCATTTCTGAGTTTATCTAGTCTGGTATATTTTTTACAGATCTCAAGAATTTCATTTCAGCAGACTGTAACGCCGGTTTATCTTTCTCCCTCACAGTCCAGCATTCACTTCCGAACAACAGAGACGGGACAGCCATTACTTTATATATCCTCATCAGAGTATCACTGCGTGTTTTATCTTTAAAGAGTTCGCCGATTATTTCCGCATATATTCTGGTATTTATGAATTTTTTCATATATCCATTTCTGTGAGGAACGTTATGTCGTAGCCCAAATATTTAAAATGGCAAATTTGTTCCAGCATCGTATTTTTTGGTGGGTATAGCAAATTATTTTGGTGCGTATAGCATGCTTTCCCACAAACTCCATTGTTTTGGTCTTCGTTTTCGAAATCTTTAGATTATATTCTTTGCAAGCTTGGTTTAATTGATGGATAGACCTTTATAAGTCATCCTGACTTTCTTGGATTATAATTTGATTGTCAGAAAATAGGAGTGTATTTAAGTACACTCGATTTCTTAGCTTATTTCCTAAGCTGATTTTGTTCTTCCATTCTCGAATGACGTCATCCAAGTATATGTTAAACAATGTTGGGGAAAGGCTGCATCCTTGATGGACTCCTTGGTTTGTTTTTATTTCTTTTGAATATATTTCTTCTAGTTCTAAAATAACTTAGATATTCTGATACAGAGATTTAATGTTACGTATTAATTAAGTGGTGCGAGTAGCCTCTTCTTTCCATAATTTCCCATAAAGTAGAGCGTTTCAATTTATCGAAAGGCTTTTCATAATCAACGAAAGCCAAATGGATTTCTAGATTAAATTCCCTACGCTTTTCTATTAGTTGTCGGATGGTCAAAATATTATCTGTACAGGAGCGTCCTTTTCTAAAACCATTTTGTTCTATAATTAATATTTAAGAGATATTAACAAGTCTTTTATTTAAAATGTTTGCGTGTATTTTATGGAATGTGGTAGTAAACTAATACCTCTTTAGTTGCCACAATCGCTTGTTTTCCCTTTTTTAAATAATGAGATTACTTCCGCTTTTTGCCATTCTTCTGGGACACGGCATTGCTTCCAACATAAATTGAATAGGTGCAGGATTCTTAGTTTTAACAGCAGATTTCCATATTTAATTAGTTCTGCATTTATTTCGTCAAGTCCCGGAGCTTTTCGATTTTTTAGTCCCGTTATTGCTGTTTCTAATTCTTGTAAATAAATGTAATCTACTGAAGCTTGAATAAGCATTTCACATTGGCTATTTTCATCTTCAGGGTTATACCATACAGTTTTATAATGTTCAAGCCACTGACTCTTTTATAATTTTCAAAATAGCTGTGTCTTTTAATTCACTATTGATATGCCTAAATACTTTATATGCTAGTTGTTGTCTCTTATGAATGTGATTTTTTATTTCGGTTATAAATCTTTCCTATGCTGATGGGTGAGCATTTCTATTTCTTTGGCGATATTTCTTTTAGCTTTGTCTACTCTCCATGTTTCTTCGATCTTCATTTGCAGATGCTTCATATATGCTCCTTTTTTGTGTTATGGCTTGTTGTATATATTCCTTCCATATTTTAAGATCTTTCCATTTCCTAAATTATCTTGATTTTCCTAAAACTTCCGAAGCCGTGTCTTTAATTATGGTTTTAATATTTACCCATTCTTCTAGATCATAGTTAGTGATGGTATCTTCAATCTTCTGTGCCATTCTGGTTTGATATAAATACGCTCTCTTGTTGCAGGAGATGGAGCTTGAAGACTTCTGCATTTTCCTCTTTCTGATGGTAGGAACCCGAATATTTCTTCTTCCACCTTGCTAAGATTTCTTTATCTGATTTCAACCAGTAATGGCCTGAATTTATGTCACTTCCTCTATATACTCGTGTATCTCTTACTTCACTTGCTAATTTCTTATTCACAAATATATAATCTATAATTGATCTCAGACCTCTTGCTGTCCATGTATACTTATGAATTTTCAAATAAGATATTTATTAACCTGCTATAAAATGAGTAGATTCTCGGTATCAAATTCATCTGAGAAATCGACGTATATTAATGAAAACAAATATGGGTTTGAAGAAACCTATCTTGTTTTGGAAAATGGTAGGAATGTGGCAGACGTTTCAGACTCGGTTTTGTCTCTATTTAAGATATTTATTTTATTTTATTATTTGAAATCTGAAACAAAATAGAACCTTAATAACCTTTAGAGTAATTATTGAGTGTTCAGCTCACCATTGCGAGTAAAACAATTGTTGGTAGTGTCTCCAAGATAATACGTACGATATTGTTTTGTTTAGAACATAATTGGCAATGAACCGATTTTGTTCTTGTGGTACAACTGTGACCCTACCATTATTAGAGAAGCAATTTAATTTTGGCGGGAATATAGTTACTTTAATATATGGAGTGTTGTTAAAGATGTACATTAATTCAGTTTTAAAATTAATTATAATATTAAAATTAATAATAGTTTTAATTAAATTAATTATAGTATATTTGATAACAATTGAATTCTAACTTGTCCCGCGTCCTACTTATTTGAAGTCGAACTGTGATTCTGCGTAACGAATGCCATCTGGAAGACCTAGGTGATTGTCCGCTAGATGGCTTTGATGCAGTAACATGGCACTGCATGCCTGCTTCCATGTATCCATTCAGTGTAAACTTTCAACATAAGTAGCTATTATAGTAGAAAAAGTACTGTGTGAAAATTTATATAATGGTATTTTTATTTTTTTTATTTGTTGCGTCTTCAATTGACGCAACGCGTCTCCAAGCCCCTTGGGGGCGTTTGCGCTTTTCTAGTAATCCTCCATTGATATCAGCACGGGAGTACTCATCCACTGTCCGTCACGTCTCGTCGCAGTCAGTTGTCAAGAGGACCGTCAAGTATCATCTCCGCGTACGCACCTTCTACTATGCGCCCCTGCGTCACTACTCAGTGGTCAGAATTGGGAAGGAATTAAGATTGGGGTAGGGTTTAGTACACTTCACAGGGATTGGACTAGTCCTTGTGAAGCAGCCAAACTAGTTTCCTTGAAACAAATTTCACATGAGACTGTCCGAGATTCGACGGGAATCGAATCCGGTCCACTTTGGTGAAAGGCGAGCGATTTCGCTCTGAGCCACCAAATGGGTATTAATTCACTCGCGTGCAGTTTATGACACTCACCCGTTCCTAGCTCGTCTCGTAATATCACTTCACACTCGTTTATTAATACTCATCATTACATCATTGTTACATGATATTCTTTTACAATGACCATCGTCGTCCCACATTATTATTTAGTAATGTCATAACGAATGGCTCGGATAGTAGACGCTCGGTAGCTCAGGAGGTTAGAATCCCTCAGTATATCGAAATTGTTAAAAGTGAAATTGACGTTTGATATTTTGTGGAATTTAGTCCTGAAAGTCTGAGTTTTTGTTAACAAACTTTTAGGAATATGATTAAGGTTTCAGGAGGGGGTGTCAACCACAAAGTTAATTTAAAAGTATATTTAATATTAAAAATTAATTGTCATGCGAATGTTTCGGAGATTTTTTCCACCTTCTGTGGCTTCAAGTAGCATGGCTTAATCACGTGTTTCTTAACTCGGCGCCATCTTGTAGGTGTCCAGAAGTGCCTAACAGGTTCAATTCTCGAAAGTTGTTGGGATATTAATTATTAATATTAAATATATTTTAAGTAAACTTTGACGTTGATACCTCCTGGATCCTTAATCATTATGGATTACCACGATATCTCTGCTGCCATTAAGAATTTAGCTTAGGAATAGTAGAATGGTTACCCATTCACAGTACTTTGTGACCGCGACGTACGTAACGAGGAGTTGAGAGCTTCCGTTCGATGTTGGCTTCCAGTATGATGCTATTTTCATAGCTATAAACCAATAAGTTCAATAGTACGGAATGTTCGCATGGGGTCAGCAAGAATAACATTAAAATCAAGACATACTATAGTTGGTGCTGTTTTAGGTCATTCATTCAATTTTCTGCTGGAGAGGGATCTCCGTTCCTGCAGATATTCTTTCGTTTGCCGTACGAAAACTTTGCTTTCTGAGAGCTGAGAACCGGAAGACGGGATTTAATTCTCTGAAAGTTCCTTTTCCCCTTCGTTTGCGTCGAAAATTGTCGTTAAATTAAAGTTTTACGAATTTTGCGAGAAGTGATCATGTATCAAATCGTGGCATTCACTAGGGTAGGAAAATTGGAGGTTCAGGGGAGGAGAATTTAGAAGATATTTTTCGATTGGAGAATGTTTTTGACGAACGTCAATAGTTTATAGAAGAGGTGTACAACCATTCACAAGGGAGAGTTATGTAATTTGCATGTAAACCACTTGTTTATTTTGCGTCGCTCATTAGTATTTAAAACTTGGAATTATTGCTTCAATTAAAAAAAATGTTCGATGATGGCCGAATGAGTTCTTTATTGATGAGCATAGCTAGAATTTCTACGCAAATTTATTTCAAAGCGTCGGTATTGCATTAAAAAGTATTTTTAATCTGTTAAGGTAATAATGATTTTGTTTCTATGATGCTAAAAAATGTATTTTAAGTTCTTGCAAGTAAGCCTCTATCAAGAATGGAATTGCTTCTAGGTGCAGTGATGCCATTGCGATGTAGTTTTTTGGTCGCCTTTTCAAGTTATTTATTCAATGTTCTGAGTCTCTGGATTTCTTCAAAATACCTTATGTAGCTCTTCATTGTAGAAACGTTTTACAAGTTTTCAGATTGAATACACGAAAGGTATTAGTGTAAAACATACAATAAACTAGTTCATTTTGCATCAGAGTCAATTTGAAAAAGAAATATTAATCAGTGTAGTATCTTGTAGAAGGTACCACATGGAAGATACTTTATTATATAAAAGGAAACATCCGTATTATACTGTACAGCATGGAAATATCATAAGTTCAGAAACCTGTACAGCATAGCAGCAGATTATGGACGCGCGGTTAAATCAAGCTGTTACTGACATTTCAAACAAATGGTTTTGAATTTTTAAATAAATCGATCCTATTTCCAGAGAACGCTCATTTTTTTAAGTAATGGGCGTTAACGGAGTGTTCCATATTATAATTATAATAGTCTTTAAATTAGCATTTATACATGTAGTACGGAAGTAATGAATATGTGTTATATTTTTTGTAAATTTCATTATCATAAAAGACAATTAAGTATATTTTTCGTTGTGTTTGTATTTGGTTTTATATGATTCCATGTTTTAATGAAATAAAAAGAATTATACTGTTAAAACGTTTTCCGCGCTCCCATCAGAAGCACACACAGAAGTTATTAAAAATTATCACCTACCAGAGATAGAGATACATCAATATATTAAAATGTATCTTTCGTCTTCTGAGTAAAATAAAAGAGATTAAACAACGTAGTATAAGTTGTGTATAATATAACTAATAATATAAATGATTTTTTTCTTACCGTAACCAATCGAATCCGACGTTTAGAGATCGATGTACGAAAGCGAAGAACTAAGCGGGTATTCTGTTTCGTAGTTGAAATGAGGTGGCCAGTTTTAATTATTAAAAACTTATTTTCGCGTAAAAAATATTGGTCATGCTCAATAATGCTTTATGTTAATCGTATAGGTTGCAGGTCAAAGCTTTGGTATGAAAACGGACACGCGTATCGAAGCGTCATCTCGCCAAAAACGTTTCAGGTTATAAATACGCCATTCCTCTCGGGAATTAGTTCGAGCTCAGCTCCCGTCGGGGCAAGACCTCCGCCGGAGTCGCTCCTTGTGATAAAGTGTCCGCTGTGATAACACCTAGGTTATTGTGTGTACTTTAAGTTCTATTCGGATACAAGTATAACTAAACAGTGAAGTGTATGTAAACGTATATAGTGCAATATAAATATTTAAAAATGAAACTGCTGGCCTCGGCCAGAGCATCCGTGAAGCAATATTAACTTACAATGGAACAACATCCGTTGCAATGCAGTCAACCGATCCACCGCAGCTTACGCCAGAACAGCAGCTTCAATGGCAACCCCATCAACAAATGCAGCCACACCCCTGGTCTCAACCATCGCAGAACGGCTGCACGGCATCTTCATTAACACCCGATAACATTTTAGTCGTAAGTACGCCAGGGCAGCAGCCTTCATGGCACCCTCCTCAAACACAGCACCAGTCGTGGCTTCAAGAAAATGATAAAGGTGACCATGAAATGTCAACAACTGATAACCACGGAGAAGCAAGTACTGACGGATGGCAACTAAATGTACGCAAAGGAAGACGACGAAGTGATGGTAGTCAATTAAATACTAACTTACCGACATTGACAGAAAATGTGATTCCTCTACAAAATAAATTCACCCCTCTAATGAATGAAAATCAAACTCAAAATGAAACGGCGGGGAAAGAAACACATTTTTCTATCCCACCCATATTTATACCCGGCGTTACAAATGTCCCAAAATTGATTGACATTCTCAAGCAAAAAGTAAAACAAGAAGACTTTACATATAAAATGTCTAGTAATGAAATAAAACTAATGCCACGCACAGTGGACGCGTTCCGCTTGTTAATAAAGCTCCTCGACGAAAAAAGGCAGCATATCATACTTATCAACTCAAACAAGACAGAGCTTTTAGAGTTGTACTCCGATACTTACATCCCACAATTGATAAAGATGAAGTTGTAACAGAATTAAAAACCCTCGGACATACAGTTCGTAACTTACATAACGTGCGGCATAGACTAACTAAACGCCCACTCTCACTTTTCTTCGTAGATCTTGAACCAAGCCCAAATAATAAAGACATCTACAAAATAGAGAAACTCGTCAATGCCATCATAAAATTTGAACCTCCCTACAAAAAGAAAACTGCCGTTCAGTGTCATAGATGTCAAGAGTACGGACACACAAGGTCATACTGCAGAGAAACCCCTAAATGCGTAAAATGTGGTGAAGAACGCTCCACTGAAGACTGCAAGAAGGATAGAGATGCACCAGCCATATGCGCTTTATGTTCTGATAATCACCCTGCCAACTACAAAGGATGCCCAGAATACCAGAAATATATGAAAAGCAGTATTCAATATAGAAAATCAACATTCCAAAATCCAATTTTAAATCCTAAAGAGAAGCAAATAGTACCAAATGCCTCAGATTTCCCTCCATTACCCATTCACTCCCTCCAAAATAGCACTTCCAATCCCAACCCACAATCCGTAAGAAACCACGAGCAACCTCATGATAATGCAATCTATTATCCAAATCCCAAACCAGTATGGAATACAAGAAATTATTCTAATCATGGAACTACAAACGACCAAGAAGACCTCAGTCAAGTCCTTGATAAAGCCTTTCAGAGATTCGAAAACATTTTGAAACAGCAATCCGTGGAAATAAATATCCTTCTTAATTTAATCACTACACTGATATCCAAAATGCGTTAAATGGCGGGAAAAATAAAACTTCTACTCTGGAACGCTAATGGTATACTCCAGCATCGCCGAGATGCTGGAGTATATAGTAGCAATTAGCATAATTAGCATAATAGCAATTCTCACCGAACAAGCCATAGATATCATGCTTATATCTGAAACACACTTCACAGATAAAAGCTATCTTCAAATTCCGGGATACGAAATCTACACTACTGAACATCCGGACGGAACTGCGCACGGCGGAACGGCCGTTATCATTCGTAAAACGGTCAAACATCATGAGCTTACCGGATACAAAACAGAAGAAATTCAGGCCACCTCCGTAATGATTACAGAAAACGGTAGACCACTAACCCTAACAGCAGTTTATTGTCCTCCGAAACACCAAATAACGGAAAATCAATTTGCTACGTTTCTAAAAACGCTTGGACGGAGATTCATAGCCGGCGGAGACTACAATGCCAAACATCAACAATGGGGCTCACGTCTCAATACCTTAAGGGGGAAGAATCTACTTAAGGGAATAAACAAATGGAATGTTATGACACTATCAACAGGAGAACCTTCATACTGGCCTACTGATATGAACAAAACGCCTGATCTTCTAGACTTCTTCTTAGCAAAAGGAATAATACCTGCTACAATCAAGATTAAAACCAACTACGACCTTAGTTCCGATCATACGCCAGTAGAGATGACCATCTGTTCGTCCGTTATTGAGCGCAGATCACCACCTAAACTTTGTAGTAAGTTTACTAACTGGAATAAATTTCGAATATACGTTAACAACTCGTTAAGCGTAAATATGCCTCTAAAATCAAGCAATGATATAGATACTGCAGTTTTACATCTAACAGAGGTTATACGGAACGCTGCCTGGAGAGCAACACCAAAATCTGAAGTAATCAAGAACTTACCGTGTCCCAAAGAAAGTAGACAAAAAATAACTGAAAAACGCCGACTTCGTAGAATTTATATGTACACCAGACAGCCTGAAGACAAAAAGAAACTTAACGCATCAGCCCAGCAACTAAAAAGAGAACTAAAGGAGTACCAAAACATTAAATTTTCCAATTACGTAAATTCCTTGTCACCAACAGCTATAACTAATTACTCACTGTGGAAAGCAACAAAAAAAAACAATCGGCCACAACAACACATCTCGCCTATTAGAAGACAAGATGGCACTTGGGCACGAAGTCCTGAAGAAAAGGCCGAATGTCTTGCTATACACTTTTCTACAGTATTCAAACCAATAGCTAAACGAAGTATTTCGGAAAATGAGGTAATAGAAAGTTTACAGGCTCCCCTCCAACAGTCGGCACCCATCAAGACGTTCAATTTATGTGAAATAGAAGAAACCGTTAAAAAGCACATAAATCCTACTAAAAGCCCAGGACATGATCTTATAACTGGTACAATATTACAAGAATTACCCAAGGAAGCACTATCATTCGTCACATCCATCTTTAATGCCATTATAAGCGAGAGCCACTATCCGACTCTCTGGAAGTATGCACAAGTGATAGCCATAGCGAAACCTGGAAAACCTGCTACAGACGTTGCAACATACAGACCAATAAGTCTTCTCCCAGTTTTATCCAAGGTGTTTGAAAAACTACTTTTACAACGGCTTAAACCAATAACCGATAATTTAATACCAGACTTTCAATATGGGTTTCGTGAAGGTCACTCAACTATAGATCAGACACACCGAATAGTAAACAAGATATCTGAAAGCCTAGAAGAAAAGAAATATTGCTCTGCTGCTTTCTTGGACGTACAGCAAGCATTTGATAGGGTCTGGCATGCAGGTCTGCTCTTCAAAATCAAACAATTACTCCCGCACTCACTCTATACATTTTTTAAAACGTATCTATCCAGCCGCTTTTTTCAAATTAAATACCAAGATGTCTTCTCTGGATTTAAGCCACAGACAGCAGGTGTCCCTCAAGGAAGTATCCTAGGACCAATTCTGTACGTAATCTATACTTCTGACTTACCAACAACAGAACGCACAATGATGGCTACATTTGCTGATGACACAGCTATTTTAGCTGTCGACGAGGACTCAACTCGAGCATCGCAACACCTGCAAGCGCATCTGGACAAGATAGAAGAATGGACGAATCAATGGAGAGTAAATATAAACACAGCAAAATCACAACAGATTACCTTCTCACTTCGAAAAGAACAGTGTCCCAAAGTGAAATTAAACTCGTCAGAACTCTCAGTAACAACTGTTGTGAGGTATCTTGGTTTACATCTAGACAGTCACTTAACCTGGAAACCTCACATCTTGAAAAAGAGGAAAGAATCACAACTGAAATTAAGCAAATTATCATGGCTACTCAACCAAAGGTCTAAGCTCTCCTTATACAACAAAATTTTAGTGTACAAGACAATAATCAAGCAAATATGGACTTACGGCATCGAACTCTGGGGAACTGCCAGCAAGTCAAACCTGGAGATCCTGAGAAGATTCGAAACAAAAACACTGAGATATATATGCAACGCTCCATGGTTCGTCACCAACAATAATTTGTACAAAGATTTGAACATCTCAACAATGACAGAGACTATCTCGGAGAGAAGCAAGAGGCATCAGAAGAGACTGGGATGCCACCCGAATCAACACTCAGTGAACATGTTGGACAATAGTGAACATGTGTATAGGCTAAAGCGTGAACATATTCTAGACTTACCCTTTAGATTCTCTTCATAGTAACTTATATCATGTATACCATTTACTAATTGTTCCAAGTGAACAGATTGTAAATTAGCAGAATTGAAAATAAAAAAAATAAAAAAAAATTCCTCTCGGGAGGCCGTGTTATCGTTTGCGCTGTTCAAAAGGAAGTAAGACGATTCCTTAGCGTTCATTACGATAAGAGTTCAGAGCCATATAGATTATCTAATCATAAAAATATAAAATAATTAAGTAATGTAGATAGTATTTTATAACCACATATAATAATACTTTAATACTGTTCCTTTTATAACATTGACATTGTGTGCTTTCGCCAGTAGTTTCATTTTTTGGAATAGTACAAACAAATTTATTAAGAGCATGATTAATATCGTTCAGCAGTTTGGCTCGTGCAGATATTAAAGAACACAAAATACACAACAAAAGACAGAGAGACGGCAGACAAGCAGGCAGACAAGACAAATAGAACAATGTAATATCGATGAGGGAAACTTAATCGAGCATCTCCTATTGATTTAGTGACTTAGGATACTTCAGCGTGATGAATGAGAAAGAAGTATAGAGGGTGCCGATTTCTGAGCCTCGATGTATGGGGGAAGTGGGGTGGGGTCTGCGAGACCTACTTGGAAATCTAGGATCTGCGAATCCTTTGCATGTTTGCTAAACGGAAGCGAAAGCTGAGCCAGTTCGCTTCCTACAGTGGTGCAAGAATGGGGACGTTCTCCCGTCCTTTCTCAAAACCCGTCCCTGTATTCAGGTGGCATCACGCGTGGCCAAAACCCTTGTCAAAATGTCCATTCAAGGCAGGATTTGAAAGTAAAACAAACAATAACGTACCTTGAAACGTAACCGTTATTGAAACGTTCGTTACCGGTGTTGTAATGTTGATTGTTTAATAGAACACAAGGCAACTGTACTTTCGTTTAAAGCAATCGTTCTTCGTATTGTACATTGCAAGCTTTTTACCCTTACACAGACGTACACCCATTTCTTGATTTGGAGGGGAAATGTCAGAGTAGTCAGGGGAAGTTGCCCGTGCTCTCAGAAGCACCGGGCTACCTAGGCAGGCAAATAGCTCATGTGCGAGCAGTTTTCAGCAGCATGTCTGTGCTAAATTGTGAGGGAATTTTACATCTTTGAAACAGAACAAATGGCACGTTCGCTGGGTATATCATCATTCCACAAGAATTGAGAAAAATGCTTCACACAAATGATAGCTTCAATCAGTGGCCTAACATTCGTGCCCGCTAGGCCCGCATTGCGGGCGGGCCCGGGTAAAAGAGGGCCCGTATTTAGGGGATAATTTCATTATTTAAGGTACTGACACTACTTGTGTTAGTTTACACTTGTATAAAGGATGCCAGGATAAATGTTTTACGGCGGGCTCGCACTCATTTCGTTACGCAACAGGGTTCAATCAAGGAGGAGAGTCGTAAAAGACAGATAATGCTGACTCACTTTAGCTTTTGAAGAATGCATTTTCTTTGCACTTTAAATAACCAATATTTTGTAGCGAATGTTATTCCTGCAAAAACTTTGAGAAAGACAATGCAAAGAAAATTTGACGGGGAACAAATCCAAATAACTGCTCCATAAAAATATTTTAATTTTCTTCCCTGATCTAATACCTGGCAATTACATTATGGATCATTTGTGGTAACAAAGAACTTCTTTTCAGGCACGATGTTTAAAACCAGATCTGCTTCTTACTACAATTTAAAGGGCTTCTACATTGATCACAAGGCTGAAACACGTGTGTAATTAATCGCGCATGGGGATGAAGGTAAATTGAAACTGAGTCAGCTTTCCCGAGTATTTTATGATTATTTTTCAGTGCTTTATAAGCGTGTTTTAAAATACTTTTAAAATACTTTCACTTCTAATCAACTTTCATGAAAGTACTCTATATGTTACTGTTATATCCCTGGATCAGGCATTGTACATTTGGTTCAATAATGTTTGGGATTATAACACAGTATAAAGCATGTATCAAATAAATATTTATTTATTTTTCTGAGAATAGTAAAGTAGTACTACATCAGTGACAATGTAATAATTTACATTGCCACTGATAAGAAATGTAATAATTTACTTATTAAAAAAAATACGATTGCGATGTACGTATTAAATTCATTTTAATAACGAGACAAATATTAACAAAATTGTATAATAATGACACCTTATAGTCATTATCATTCTATTTGACCATTTGTTACAATACGTATAAAATACTTTCACTTCTAATCAAGTTTAATGCAGGTTCTCTATATGTTACTATTATATATAATTGTATCAGGCATAGTACATTTCGCCCAAAAATAATAAATTATTGAGTGTTCTTAGTATTAAAAGAAAACAAAACATGTGAATAAGTAAAATTAGTCAAGTTTTTTATTCTTAGGGTTATAGGGGCACAGAAGTAATTTTCAGTATTAGTTCTGCAGATACGGAATGCTCGTTTTCATTTGAAACACAGATACACGTCGATAACAACTGCTCATTAAATGTATAATATAATGACTGACAGGTATAGTTGTGCCCAATATTACCACTGAGTGAGCTGAATTTACGAGATAATAAGTTACTCAAAATAGAATTTCATTTACAATTTCATTAGTACAGGCACTAGTTATAGAATAGAGGTACATCTACGGAATAATAATTGGTATTTGTAACATTCAGTGTTTACATTTGCATCCACAAATTCTTTTGCAAACAAGTGAATAGTTTTTGTATACAGTTTCAAACATTTAAAACATATTAATTAATTCATGCGTGCACAGAAGCAGGAAATATTTAGCAGTAACAATCACAGACAAAAACATATTTATCTCGTGCCGGGCGCACGCAATATGTTCTTCTCAAGAGGGTGGTGATTGTAGTGTTCAGTTGACTTGATATTTTATTGTAAATTTTTATTATTTTTTGCTGAATATAAAATGTATGAGTATATAAAAATATCATCGTCATTATCATCTCTTCAGGAATTATGAGAGCCTCCTGATCCGTCTATAGCATGCCAACTTAATAGTGGACGACCGACAACCCTTTTTTTAATGTGGATTATAAAAATATAAAATGTATAATGTAAAATGTCGTTAGTATAGAAAATTAGTAGAAGTCATATTTTAAGCCCCTTTAGCCCCTTCGCCTTGAGTGCACCAATGATAATATGATTTGCAAAAAGGTGTTTCGTAAGCACGTGGCCTACAAATATAGCCAATATCAAAATAGATCAGAAAAAATTGGAATATATTACAACAAATTATAGTATAAATGAGACTTTACAATGCATGTAGTGCCAACATGAGCATACCGTGAATTTTTGTGGGAGGAGGATTACAGGAAAAGTCAAGGTTTCTCTTGCCCATAAGCAAAACAACTATTTTCTCTGAGAACCATGTGAATTTCGGGTGGGAAGAGTTGCGTTCATTCCCCAGACCATGCCTGCAAATCATACTTTAAGCAATCGGCCGAGAGCAGTATATTTCGTAGCTTTGACTATACACTCGTCCAGGACGATGGCGGAGTGGCTGAAAGGCCTACTCCTTCACAAGCGACATTCGCAACACCACGTTCTCCGGGTCAACGAGGGAGTCGGTGGGGCCGGGGGCGAAGCGGTAGCTGGCGAGCAGGGCGGCGAGCGCCACCTTGACCTGCATCAACCCCAGGCGGTAACCCACGCACTTGCGCGGGCCCAGGCCGAAGGGCAGGAAGAGCGCGTGGTCGGCGGGGGCGTCGCGGGCGTCGGGCAGGAAGCGCTGCGGCCGGAAGGCGTCGGGGCGCGGGAAGAGCGCGGGGTCGCGCTGCAGCGCCGCCACGGGCAGCAGCACGCGCGTGCCCGCCTCCAGCACGACGCCGCTGCCCGGCAGCGCCCACGCGCTCCGGCTCACGCGCGTCAGCACGGGCTCCGCGGGGTGCAGGCGCAGCGTCTCTGCAACGGAACAAGCAGATTCTCCGTGTAATATTGGAAATATATGTTACAGGCATAAAGCTTCTACATGCATATATTAAATATAATTATCCTAATTTACGTTCTAATTTAGTTAATTACGATTGTCCTTGTAACGTTTTATCAGGATTTTTTTTTCTTTACCCAAAGGCAATTATCCTCTTCACCTCCCTTTGATGTATGAGAATCATAAAAGCATGTTAAGCCAAAGCCTTCGAGGGCACTACATACACCAAACACACACACACACAACGTTCACATACTGATACACTCACGCTCACACTCACACATACCCACACGCTCACACTCACACGCTCACACACGCGCTCACACACACATACACTCACACACACGTACACACTCTCACACACTTTCACACTCACACACACTCACACTCACACACTCGCACACACATTCTCTCTCTCACACTCTCGCACACACATTCTCTCTCTCTCACACACACACACAAACAAATACACGCGCGCGACACAAGTGTGAAATATCAATGCCTCAAAAAATCCTTGGTCGGAGTTAAAAACCGCATTCTCGAAACGATTCAGACCGTTGAGAACTGCCATACCTACGGTGGTACTAAGTGTCGATCAGGAAAATTTACCCTCTGAATATCACATACACTCACTAAGATTTGGAAATCCCATGTAATTAAGGGGCTCATTGAATATAATACTGCTATATGTATTATAACAAAAATTTGTAGGGGTTATTCTTTTGCAAGGCGGTCACCTTGAATGGAGGAAAAAATACACAAGTAGAATATTTCACCAATATCATTGACCAAAAAATGATTTTTTTTATTATGACGTTACTGCACTACCTCAGCTTTTTGCAGGCATCCAATGTCATTGATTCAATTACAACATAGAGTTCCGTATTATTGAGACAAAAATATTTCCTGATATTTTTTGAGAGGATGTAATTGCACATTTCTACATCGCACGTTTACGAATTGTATTATATGCACGAAGCATCGAGGTTGTTGATAAAATTCAATGTTGTTTCCAACATTATAAATATAAAATTTACCGATTGTGGAGATATTTTCGCGTAATGAGTAAAATGGATAGAAAATATTAATCAGGATATTTCAAAAAATAATTCTATGAATCGGAAAATAAAGATATGAATAAGTAACTTTTATTACCCATATTGTAAACTTTATTTCTATGATTTACGTATTTATTCATATCCATAATGTGATAATGACAGAAAGCTACGACGCAACAATTTTGAAATGTTTCTTAGTAATGGGTAGAGAGTCCTTGCCAAAATGTATTCAAACTCTGAGAAAAACATGGATAAATGCCTTTATGCCCTTAGGTATTTTTAGTGTATTCTGAGAAACATGAAAGAATTTGATTTAGTGATTGCATATGGCGTAAAGTTATGTATGTTAATTACTTTATCGAATGAAATGAGTGATTATTTACTTATATATAAAAAGCTATGAAAGCATAGGAACACTCCAAAGACGCAGAATTGCAGGAAAAAACAATTCTTTTGAAAATCGATTCTAAATGTAAACTTTTTTTTTCTGGTTGACCGTACTATTCTCCTAAATATCTGTTGCCACCACCACGTGACAGAACTTAAAACCCAATTCTCAAGAATCATTGTTTTGTTACCTGACGTCACTGCCATTTAAAATTACGTGTGACTTACTATGAAAAGAAGTGTATTCAGTGCAGTTTTCTTAAATTCTGGGATACCTGTCCTAACCCATATAACAGTTGAATACTAAATACAGGTGAAAATGAGCATTTCTGGTAAGAATTGATTAAAAATATTCACTTCTGTGTAATAAAAACTGTTTGCAAAGGCATATTAGCTATAGATTTGGGCAATTATCCCTCAATATTCGAGTTCGGAGGGAAACTCAGGGCGAATATTTTTATTTTTTAAATGTTGCCAATCTCCCGTTTTTGGTACTTTTATTGATCATGATAAAAAAGAGTGGGTAGAAAATTGTTTCCTGACTAAAATAAATCAAACAAATCAAATTTGTCAAGAAATTTGATATTATTCAGAAATAACCACGAGCTCTCAAGAAGATCCCAGCGTTTCTCCGTGGTCTTAGCCTAATTTAAAAACATTGATAATACAACAACTTTTTATGGTATTGTTTAAAGCGCAAACTATGATAATATAGTCGTGTTTTGCAAATTTTCAAATTTTGATGCAGGAGTTTTTCATTCAAATTTGATGTGACTCCTACAGCAGGACTACGCAAGTGGGCGGCCGTCTAGGTTTGCCCTGGCCCTGGCTCATTGGCGAGTGAGCGGTATATCCTGCTCCTTGAGGAGTCATCCCGCCGTGAAACGGCTGACAGAAGAAGCGCTCGGGCGCTCGGCTCTAGTCTAGTGAAACGCAAGTGGCAAGCAGAGCTTTGCATTAGGCAATCACGGGCTGTCGGACCCGTATTATTGCATAAGTGCAGTCCTAACTTGCAAGTGATACCCGACGTAGTATCCACACGGATATTAATACATCAACGAGTGAACCGTACGATTGATTTTTTTGCGAGTTGAAAAAGTATTTTTTTTTTTAATTTCTGCAAAATCATAGACTATGAGCTAAAATAAATTGTTAGCATTATGTTTTGAAAATTTCACATTTGCACTAAATGAGGTTTTCTGCGTGACTAAAGTGATAGGATATTTTAGGAATACTGAGGGTGAATTTCTTTTCCAATGTTTTCTAGCTCTCTTCAATGAATGATACAATGTTATCATATGATGGACGCCAGTCCATTTTAGTATTACCGTAGCAAGGTAGTGGATTAATATTTGGGCATAAAATGTTATTTGTAATTGTTTCCATACTGTTTAAGACAGCTGTTACTGACCCAGAAGCTGAAGTACAATACCTGTGACAGGCCTATTTGGTATTTTAATATTATACAATAAATGTGGAAAACAATGCATTTATATCATTATGGGGAAAAAATAATTTTCGATGGTCAGTACTGATTCTAACTGAATAGAAACAGTTACCCAACAGAAACTATTTCCCCTTGTATTTCAATTTTTGTATCGATTTTAATTGTTTAATATTGCCGGGCGCCCCCGCTCCCACAGTCCGGCCCACTCAATGCGGCAAATCACGCAGAATTCGGGGTGTACTGCGATAAACAAATAATCATACGCGAATTGGGTATTGTGTACACAAGGATACCGCATCCAGAAAAGGAAATTCGTTTTCACTAATTTTAACACATTACAAATCACATTGCTTGCCATTTCGAATTATTCCCAACACCTTCTGAAAAGCGTGTATGGACCGGTAGGAAAATACCGCAGCGAAGCAGGGCAGCCGAGGGAGTGAAATTCTTGACCACGGAAGGTCTACGACTTTCACCGGAACTAATGTCATTATGTTGATATGAAGTAAATAACCTACTTAGGCCTTCGTTTGTGTTATCGGTCTTACGTCTTTGAATGGTTTACCTATAGCAGTAGCATCTTGAGTCAACGAAATGAGTGCGGGCCGCAAAACTTTTATCCAGACCTCTTTTATAAAATAGTATAGGAAACACAAGTAGTATTAGTACCTCAAATAATAAAAATATCCTTTAACAAATTGATATTCATCACTCTATGATTACTACGTAAGAAACCAATGTTACTAACAGATTATAGTTGCTTACCTTATTGATTTATAGAAGCTACCGAAAGAGGGAAAAAATCGTTCTTCTGGAAGATATTGCTTTAATCTTTTATTTATCTTCTAAATCAAGTATCTGAGAAAATATCACGTAATTAATATTTCTTACAATCGCAAAACCTTCAGCCTAAAAATAGGCACTTTTTTACCGCGGCCGCACGAATTGCGAGCCTTAGGTTTCCGAATGTAACTGTCTGTAGGTGTAACTACACCCTTATAAGAAGTATTCATATAAATAAAAAATACCATTGCCTTGAACAAGAATACTGGTTCATAATCTTCTTATTCAACTAATTTGTTCCAACGGACGGTAACCATTGACATGATTAACGGGCGGTGTCGAATAACTTTTAATGCATATGGTTGATTGCGTTACAACCTTCATACTATCCAACAGCAAAATGTAATAAAAAATGATGGAGCCATTTTTGTGAAACTTTGGAAAATGTCCCCGGGGCTTCATGTAAAGTTCCTCCAAAATTAAAATATCGATTTCTAATTCCAGGAGCCGTGACATCAGCTAGAACGATTGGTGAATATGAATTTTGGAGAAAATCGGCTGAACGTATTTGACGTTGTTCACAGGACAGACAGACAGACAGACCCTTTGTCGTCATTCGATTTTTTCGGAACCAAGGACCAACAAAACAAATATTCTGACTACAGTACGTGCTAGATGATTTATTTTTCTAAATTTAGCAAGTGGATTTATCCACTTTTCGTTACCAGTGTCCTGTAATAAAATTCGCCGATTTTTTTCGCGCAGACTTACGAGAAAAAAATTATCCTCTATTTGCCTTACCATTTATTACTGCGTTCAGCAGAGGAGCCTTCTCTATATCGCTCACGCCCTCGCGCTCGCGCTCCTCGTCCCTCGCAGCCCGCATTATCTGCGACACCTCAACGCGCAGCTGCTCCTGCAGCTCGGGCTGGGCCGCCAGCTCGCACAGAGCGCAGCTAACGATTAAGGAGGGCTTGTGGGCGCCGGCGTGCAGCAGGGCGCACATGTGCGCAGCGAGGCGGCGCGCGGCCGCGTCTGAAATGAGTCACGTAAGAACATGAGCGAGTGAGGAAGTGAGCGAGGAAGCAAGCGAACGAACGTGTCCTTTCTCGCTTTAGGAAGGAAATGATCGCGCGCGGCCCGTGGTTCGTTTGTCAGGGCACTGCTCTGGAATTCGTCTCGTATTCGTCGAAGAAAACCGAAAAATATCGATCAGAGCAGCCGGCCGCTACAACTCTCCTGCAGACTGAAATGAATTCGACCCGGTCATGGGGCGCGATAAGAATATGAGAGTCAATCATCTAAGCCAGTAACCTATCGTTGGAGGCATTCTAAAACGAAGTTAGACAATCAAAGATTCTGGGATACAAAGAAAGGATTCACTTATTTTATTGTACGAAGTATCGTCGCTTGCGATATATAGATGCTGCAATTCAGAGCAGGGGCTTGAGGTAGCGTCCAAGAGTAGTGTCCCAAGTAGTCGAAGACTGCGGGTTCCAGTACAGCGAAAGGCGACCGTGATTTCACCATGCGGTAAAAGTGTTGTATTCCTTGACCTCTTCACTTATTGACATGTAATTAGTCGGTTGATAAAAAGCCTAGCGCCGAGGATAACAAAACATTGATGTGACCAAACATCTGTGGACTGAAGAAGTCTGTCTGACGAACAGATATACATTTTGCCGTCAACCAATTTTTCCGCATCGAGGACTCTTGAAACGTGAATTCCAACTACACGTGTTAAAAGAAATAGTTTATAGTTATAAGAAATAGTTAAAAGAAATAGTTAGTAACATATTTGAATAAGATGTATCCACAGGCCCTCACTGTGAATTTCTCTCTCAAAATCCGCCCTTTTTGCCGCAGAATTGCAATACTTTCTCTATACTACGAATGTAGTATTAAAGATAGTAAATATAAATTATTTCTATTCCTAACACATGGATACAAATACAATGGATTGCTCAAAATCCAAGCGGCATTTTCGTCAGAATTAGTATATGAATTTACTCCTTATTTAATATCAAAATTAATATTTTTAAAGGCACCACGAACAATTGCAAATGACCATATCTCTCAGTATTTTCTGTACAACAATAATAATTCTGTACGTTTGCATTCGGAGTTTTAGGATAAGATTAATCCGACCTTTGCAAGGTAAGGGTGTTCCCAGGCGTGAACCCCATTTTTATTTATCTACGCCTGGGGGTAAGGGAGACAGGGCGAGCATGACGTACTCCTATCATCGAACTTATCTCGCTTGTCCCTCCTGAGCTTTTCGTTCCTCACACAGCACTGAGACGATTGTAATCAAGAGCAACAGCTCTGTTTTTTCGATGGCCTGTATCGCACTTCATCGCTTTTGAATGAAAAATGCAAAAGTCCAGTCTCGAAAAAAAGTTGAATATGCGTCTAAATAATTTTGCTATCGTAAACGGCGAAAATATTGACGAAGAACACTTCAACACATACAATTATTGGGAAATATTTTATTATAAAATTGTGGAAGTTAGAATTAACATAATTCGAGTGAACACCGAATATTTCGGTGTGAATTCCGTAATTCTCCTTTTATGACCAAATACCACAGATATAATCCATACGATCTATATATTGATATTACATGAGTGTAAGCCACGTTCTACGAATTTACGACATAAACACATACAAGTTTTTGCTTCATATGTGTTGTTAAGGATTCACTTTTTGAAGTAGAGATTGATACATTTAAAGTTAGGGACTCACCTGTGGAGTCGGCGGCGTGGTCGATGCGGGCGAGCAGCTGCACGAAGTCGCGCCCGCGCGTGCCACCGGGGCTGGCCGCCCGCGCCGCCAACACGTCCCGCGCCAGCGCCACGAAGCAGTGCGCCAAGCGCTGGTGCGCCGCGTCGGTGCCGTGGAGCAGCTTGAGCAGGCGCGGGGTGGCCAGCTGCACGAACTGGTGGATGGCGGAGCAGTCGGCCTCCACGCGCTGCGCCAGCTGCAGGAGGGGGGCGGCGGGGTCTGCGAGGGCGCGCGCCTGCAGCCCGAACAGCGTCTCCGACACGCCGTCCACGGCGTACGCCAGCAGCGGGCCCTGCGCATCCCACCCGTTGCGTTAGTGCGTGGAGAGGGCGTTACCTGGTCGCGTGCAGCGGGCGCGGGCGTGGGCGTGTCCTCACCTTGAGCGCGACGGGGCGTGCGCGCTGGGCGTGCGGGCGGAGGGCGCGCACCAGCGCGTGCGCGTGCCTGAGCAGGGCGGGCAGCGCGCGGCGCGTGCGGCCGGGCGTGAAGTTGGGCGTGAGGCGCTGGCGGAGGTCGCGCCACTGCGCGCCCTCCGCGTTGAACACGTTGTCGGCGAGGGGCGTGGGCGCGGAGGCGGGGGCGTGCGGGGCGGCGGTGCGCGCCGGGAAGGCGTCGAAGTGGTCGCTGAGCACGGCCTTGACCAGCGCGGGCTCCCGCAGCAGCAGCGCGGGGCTGTGGCCCAGGTACACGCCGGCGAAGCGCTCGCCCTGCAGCTGGGCGTAGAGGGCGCGCACGGTGGCGGGCTCGGCGGCGCGGCCCAGGCCCAGAGCGGCGGCGGGGAAGTGGCCCACGAAGGGCAGCGCGGAGGGCGCGCAGGGCACGCGGCGGCGCTGCCAGTAGCGCAGGGCGCGCAGGGCCAGGGCCAGTTGGAGGGCCATCACACACAGGAACAGTGTCAGTAGCCAAGTCCACGCGTAGGGCACAGCGATCGCCCTTAGTCCGAAACTGTTCAAAATTCGTAACATTCCTTGGCAGTACTTCAGGAAGTACCCGAAGAGTATTTTCCCGCACCTACTGAAACCGCCGAATTCTCAAACAAATATCTCTGGAGTAAACGGTACAAGTTGCACATTCGACAGACGAACGATAACAACTCTATCGCAGGACGTGTTGTGATTCGAAGTGATGATGCGACGTCGGGTCTCATGTGAATGATACGGCGACCAGTCACTACGAGAGTTTTAAGTGCGCGCGCTTCGGCGGAGTCACGCCTTGATGCAGCAACTTCTTGGTCGCGTGGAGAGAGAGAGAGACGCGAAAGGAACGAGGAAGAGAGCGCGCGCGCGGCCGACTGGCGCGGAGTCATGCTGATCGCCGGCCCCCAAGGTCGGGGATACCCCCCGCGCGCTCATGTGTGGTCGCTCTATCGCACTCATTCCACGCGGAGCTAGAGTGAAACCCATGAAAGCTACGGAGAACGCAGAGGCTAGGCATGGCACTGGGTTGTTTTTCTAGGAGCGTATTCTGATGTTTCTATTTGTGGTAAAATAGTAGCTCAGGTTTTCGCCATCCATAGTTATGGTTTCCGTTCGATTCTATCCTCTATGCCATAATGTGTTTTAGTTGTTATTAACTTGTATTCTGAATGTGTGTTACTAAATATTATTATTGCACATGTAAATATTATTATACGAAAAAAACTGAATGAATGAAAAAATTATCGCTTGATGCTTCAGTACGTAGTTTGATGTGAACCAAGTTCAGTAGAACCCCAGTGATCAGAACTAATTGGCGGTGGTCTGTTCGGTAAATGTTCCGATTATCCGAAAAAATGTTCCGTCCATTTACCAATACATTTAAAGAATTAGCAGACAATGCAATGTAGCATTCGATGTGAGAAAAATGGCAACGTAGCGTAGAGATGGCATCATCCATCGCATCGTCAAGCAGATTCAGTTCCTTATGACAAAAGATGATTTCCGATTTTGCAAGTTACTCAAAGTGAAAATGGCTGCAACATAAACATGTGATATACGCCGTAGTTACTAGTGTAAAAACGATTAATTTCAAAATTTTGTTTCAATAAATAGTTGTTCAGTTCTACTGTATTCATAAAGTCCTTTCGTTACATGACAAATAAGCATTTTCTTTATTTTGTTTATTTTTCCTCCATCCCGAATTTTGTTCGGATTATCCTTAATTTCAGATTTGCGGGGTTCGGATTAGCGGGGTTCTACATATTAATAATCCTTGTGATGTCTGCGGATTTCCTTCTTCACGAATGTCGATCAACAAGTATACAATATTTAATGAATTTTCCTGTCTTGCAGAGAATTGAAAGAATTACTTTTACTCTTTTATTCTTTCTGTGGTTCGAAATGTATACTTCGAGCGGGATCTTTTTCTGATGTTCTATGTTTCTTAAACAATCGATTCAATCGATGTTTCTTAAATAATCGATGTTTCTTAAATCGATCAACAATCGATGTTTCTTAAACAATCGATTGAATTTGCAGTTATATCGTTGTTTAGATTGCTTCTATTTTGTCACGTATTCCATCGTTTTAATAATGCAGCGTAAAATGATTTTAAGAGCATTAAGTTACGACTATCAATTAAAGTTCTCACTTGTTGGAAATGTAATTTACTAGAATTAAAGCTATCCCATGTCAATGAGAAGTTAAATTCTTATAATTGTCTAATTGAAATGACTGATTGAACTGAAAATTATAGCTCATTCATGTGATAAACCAGAATTTAACTTGCGCATTAAGAGTGAAGTAGTGCTATCGAAGATTTTGTTTTTTCAATTCGTGGTTCAAGCATTTAGCGACAATTTTTATTGCTGATTTGCATTTCCTGCTATGCAGTATAATCGCCATCTTGCTGAGGCACTAGCCGCGGCGCCAACCTGTTGTATATTCCACATCGAATATTTTAAAATAAGGAGTAATAACGACACGCATGGGTGGACATTTACAGCTTTTATATTCAATTTCAGCAAATAAAAAAATGAGGCACGTATGTTTCGTTTGCAGACTTACAGATCTCATTAGTGCTTATGAATGTAACTCAAAAAATGTATGAAACCATAAACAATCACCTAACCCCACCTCAAAGTTGTATTTATATCATTTGCATTCAAATTGATGGTGTAGAACTGTTTCGAAAAGAATCGAACGTGATTATGTCACTCAAGATTATGAAAGGCACTACTATGATTTTGACAAATGTGTACATATAATGAGTTACTTGTCTCACGTTGAGGAATAGATTGCATTATCAAAGTAATATCTTTCTTCAATATGGAAATTCCAGGACAGGTTCGAAAAAAAATCAACTTTTGAATTTTCGAAAATTAATTGAGATCAGCGCAAATTGGATCTGTGCCATTTCTAGATGCCAAATTCGGATGGCATGGAGTTCGGCCAGATTGATGAGGGAATATAAATTTTGAATAAAATTGGTATGGTCTGTGCCTAAACGTGAGAGAAGAAATAGTAAAAAGCCTCAAAAACGCTTTTGGTGTCCCTGCCCCAAAAACGTATTTCGATCACAATTTCGGTCCATGAACTCTCTACTATTCGGTTCATGAACTATTACGTGTCTATTGCATCGTGGCAACTCAGCAGATGAATGCAAACATCCCGTCGCTCACTCGAAACCACGCCCACTCTCCCCTCTCTTCGAGCAATACGCCGCCACAGCTTGAATTCTAAAAAGCAATTTACCGTGCTCCTCCCTGCACTACTACTCTATACACGTACCCGGGAAAGTAAAACCAGATAACTCTGCACAAGTCCTTAAAGGGTTCCTCTGTGTATTCAGGAACTAATGAAGTGTATTTTTAAACTGTAGCGCGAAAATTTTCAGAGGCTCTACGAAAACATTGATAACACCGGGGCGGCTGAACAAGGCAACGACTGTCCAGGAACATCTTACTAATAATCGAACAGTAGTACGGTCAATCATTAGAACCAGCTTATTTAATGCAAATGATATTGCACACATAAACAGTGCGGTCCAAAATTGGGAAAGTTTTAAATTCGGCAAATTTTCTCTGTGAAGCAGAGAGTCAGAAAAATGCGGTATTTATTGTCCTCAAATGTTTTAACTCTGTATCAATGTCAGTTTGTAATTTATGTCATGAATATAGAATGCCTGAACGGTGGTGAGAATAGCTCTTCTTCAAATTTTCACCGGTACTATACGTGCACCTACCTACATTTATTTGTAAACTTTCATTTTTTTGCACATTCAGAGGTTTTATTATTATCAGAATTTGTATAGTGTAGTTTCATTTCGCACTGTCGAGGTACATAATAAAACTTCCATATCTGTATGTAATAATAAATAGTTATATGGTTAACACATAATATATTTTCAACTACTTCTCTATAAAATATGTGTTCAGTTATATAAGCAGGTCTTTATGCAGTAAATATAATGCACTAATACATGTTTCTGAGCTCCGACGCTTGCACATATAATCAAATACACTCAGTGGTAAAGCTGAGGTAAAATAGAACAAAGCTTCGCACACCTGCGCAAAAACATTGTATTACAATTAGATAGTAATCTTCTTTTAATGCCTCAATATATTGTAATTTAAATTGTATTATTTTACTGTAATTCCGTCATGTTTCAAACATTTTACCATAAATGTTATCATTACTACAAGATTTTAAAAAATATGGAATATTTAAGACTTTGTAATTGGACTAATTATTTTTAATGAATAACAGTAATTTTAAACCTCCATTTTGTTGAGCATTTTAAGCACAAAGCAAACTCTTTTTTATCTAAAATTTTATTTGATTAAACATTTGTAGCTTCGGCCTAACAGATATCCTGCCAATCAGAATGTAAATAGGAAAGAGAGGGCGCAGTATCGTCCAATGTTCATGTAGAAACATTATGCTCCAGTGAAACCATTTACCTTACGAGGTAATTAAATATGCAGATTCAGAGAAATAATCAGATTTATGGATAGCAACCTCAGATATCCTATTGAGTCAATTTCGTATCTGAGTAGTTTTATTTTTACCTACCTCACGAAATGTCACTGTCGCATAGCAAAATTAGGCTGTTATTACTCATTATTTGTTAATCTACAAAAGGGGTGTCCAACTTGCAAAGCCTCAAGCGCCACAAATAACACCTTCAATATAGTTGGGGTCCCTATTTACATTACTCGAGTGATCCATACCTGACATCAGTGTAATGTTGATCTCGTGCCAAGAAACGAGGCTCTAAAATGAGGGGGAGGAATGGAACCATGCGTGATATCAGGCCATACCATGCATAAAGTGCAAGAAGAAAGGCGTGAAGTGCAGTGACGTTGTGAAACCGAGAGAAACGAGTGAGTAAGAAAGACATTACAGCTCGCTGTATCGCAGTGCGGTGAAGTGAAGTGGGGTGAAGTGAAGTTTGGTGAAGTGGAGTTCTATGAAAGATTGCACGGTGAAATGTTCAAGTGATTTTGTAAAGTTTGTAGATTTTGTATAGTTGTTAAGTTCTGCAATGATGAGTTAGTGTATTCTGCCACCAAGTTCTCACACTTAATTGCAGAATTATTAATAAATCTATATTTAACGCAGGACAACAGGGATGAGTTTGAATTTCTGAATTTTTTTCGTGAAAACTGATTCATAAATCTTAACCTATTTTTACATGCAGAGTGGGTGACACCGGCAGGGCGCGTGCACTAGGCGCAAAGTGAGCTCGCCCGCCATGGATGCAAGAGACTTTCACTTTTGACTAAATGACTTTCGAGGGCCGCCAGTAGGTCAGACCTGCTGTACAACAACCTGAACTATATTTTTCTGCTACAAATGCAACGGATTCTTTACTCCAATAGCGTTATTGTACAAATGTTATTGTTCAGCCTGTGTATGCGTGTAACAATCTTATAATAGTTTTTTACAATAATACAAAGCATATATATATATATATATATATATATATATATATTGTGACGTACCTGGTGGTGCCGGGTATCTTCACTGCAATATAACACTAAGAGAGGGTGTCTTTTACGTGAATGGGTCCTAGGATAAGTCGGTGCAACGTTGGGGAAGTTATTCATACATAGAAATACAATTATGACAAGATTTATTTTAAATCAAAGTTACTATTTACATAATCAGACACCGTTTTTATACTCCGCCTTGGTACCAAGATTAAGAGTAAAATACAACTTTCATACCTTCGGGGCCCCGTTTGAATACCTATGAGGTTCGTCGAGCCGCTCGTGCCGACAGGGTTGTCGACCTCTGCTACTGCTGCGGGCCGTCGGCAGCAGATGGCGTGGTGATCATCCACGGCTGATGCTCCAACAATTCTTCCCCGAACAAGATCTTGATACCTCGGCTGCGCACCTTCCTCGAATCACTGTCCATTAGTGGGTTTAATTACACGACCCCCGCCTACTCCGTATACTGGTCACAGTTCTGTACCGCACGCTTTCAAGAATGTTCCCTCCGCACCAACTAATAAGAGCGACGTCAATTATTTTACCAACACTAATCTTTTACTATACTGATACTTCTAATGTTCTGTTTACATGTTCATTACTTTGCGATTCCTAATCACATAACTATGTCGCGTATTACATGCGTCCATTCACTAGCGGAGAGCCCTCGCTACACGTCCGCACTGGTCGCCGCTCTGCTCACCTCTGCCGCTGTCGCTGTTCTGCCAACGGCCCTCGTCCGCGATTCTCGTAACGAACTTTTGCACGTGTGCGGTGCCCAGTCCCAACCGAAATTCACACGCTAGCCTCCCGGCGGCGGTGGCACCGTCGGCGGAGGCATCCGTTGCTCGCCGGCCCCGGCGCGCCGCGCTCAGCGCGCGCACCGCGCAGTTCAAAATAGCAATTGGTTTCTTACACTAATGATCTAATTAGTGTAATGAAACACATATTATGGGTTTCATCACCCCCCCCTTTTCTTTTTTGAATTTTTTCCGCTTCTGGAAAAATTCACACTAACAACATCGTCACTGCCAATGGTCGCACTGTCTTGCATATTGCTAAAAGCCCTATATACACTTATAACCTAGAATCGACTTATCATGTGATTACTTATATTAACACTAATATTACACATATTTACACTTCACTATTTTCCATTCCTATGGGACAAGGTCTTAAGTTATGGAAATTGTAGTGTCCCACCACTTCTCGTTTGTTATTGAGTAACTTAGCCACATTCTTGTCCGTAACTTTATCTATCACATATGGTCCCTCATATAATGGGAAAAATTTTGCATACAGCTTCAAATTCGGGTTTGATACTTTGGGAACTCGTAGTAACACTAGTTGCCCTTCACTAAACTTGTGGATCATCTTCTTTACTTTAGATTTCCTTTCCTTCCCCGACTTCACTAGCGCTTGGTAGATTTGTTCTGATGTTTTAGCTGGTTCCTGCGATATCTCAGGTCTTTCCAACGCATATAAAATATGGGGCGGTTTGGTTTGGAAATGCGCTTCCCATGGGGAGATTCCTGTGCTATCGTGCGGGATGTGGTTCAGCCATCGGTTAATGTCCGGAATTAGTTTGTTCCATGCTGTATGGTCATGTTTACAGTACGTTCTAAATAGCCTCGATAGCTCTCTCATTATTCGTTCAGACGGATTCGATTGAGGATGCCGCACCGACGAGTGGATGGGAATTGCCCCCATACTGCATATTCCTTCTTCCCACTTCTCACTTGTGAACATCGTTCCATGGTCCGATAATATCCTTTTATATGAACCAGCGATCTGCATAAACCTTTGCACTAACTTTAAACAATTCCTAGAATTTACCTTGTTGATGGGATATACTTGGACAAATTTTGAAAAGACGTCCATGATTACGAATATATATTTATTACCGTGCTCTGCACGGGGCAGTGGTCCATACACGTCCAGTGCAGCCAAATCATTTCTCTCTGTTGGTATAATGTTCTGCATTGGGCCGTCATACTTCCGATTGGTATGTTTTACCTTCAGACATGTCATACATGAGTTGATCACCTGCCTAATTTGTTTCCGCATTCCTTTCCAATAGCAAAGGGACTGTAAAACTTGGCAAATTTTTTCTGCACCGAAATGTGCCAATGATGTGTGCGCAAATTTGATCAATTCCTTGGTGCAAGCCTGAGGTATCCAGATCCTCCATATTTCTGGGTTGTCCTTTGTCTTAATTAGTACAGCTTCCTGTACCACTTTCCACCTATCCTCCTTTTGTTGTAACGTTGCGAATTCCGCCTCTTCTTCCGCCATCTGACCTTGCTTGAATCTTTTGATTTTGCGGATTTCGCCGTCATTTTCTTGTAACCTAATGAGGTCGTTCCAGTCGAATAAGGGTGATCTCGCAATTCCTAAATCGATCGCCATGACGTGGAACTCCCTGGCGTTAGCGTACTTATTGTCCCTGCCTGGTTCATGTCTGCTTAGAAGATCCGGTAGATGGTTTTGGGTCCCGCGACAATGTTCTATGTCGAATGAGAACTCCTGTAGTGCGAGTACCCATCTATGCAGTCTATCGTTTTGCAAGTGGCATCTGCTTAAAAATGTGAGCGCTTGATGATCCGTTCTTATTGTGAAGTGTCTCCCTTTCAGGTAAGGTTTAAATTTTGCTACAGCCCATATGATAGCGTTCGCCTCTTTTTCCGTGGCCGAAAATCGGAGTTCGGGTCCTTTTAACGTTCTACTGGCTATTGCTACTATTTTCTCCTGATTGTCAAATACCTGGTATAACATCGCACCCATGCCAAAATCGCTACTGTCTGTCTGAACCACGCACTTCTTTGAAAAGTCCGGATGTGCAATAAAACAACTCTTATAAAACATTTCTTTAACTTTCTCGAATGCTTCTTGATATGATTCATCCCACTTCCATTTTCTGTCCTTCTTTGTTAATTGGTAGAATGGATGCATCGCTTCCGCAAATTGCGGGCAGAATCTGGCGTAATAGTTACAGGTGCCGATGAATCTGCGTACCTGCTTGATTGTCTTCGGTGGTGGTATCTTCTTGATCTCCTCGATGGTTTCCGGCTTCATACTAATTCCATCTGTGTTTATCACGTAACCCAGGAATTCTATTTTCTTTGTAAACCAGCTTGATTTCTTCACGTTCAATACCAAATTGTTTTCTTTCAGGATGTGAAATAACTCTCTTAGATCTTCAAAATGCTGATCTATTGATCTGGCCTGCAAAACTATGTCATCCACATATGTTGTAATCCTATTTTGTAGCTTCTCTTGCAATATTTTGTCAACACATTGAATCAATGCGGCTCCGCTATTTCGTAGTCCGAATGGCACTCTGCAAAATACATAACAGATTCCTTCGAATGCAAACCCTGTATATTGCTGATCCTCTTCCGCCACTTGCATTTGCCAATAGGCTTTACTGAAATCGGTACTGGAGAAGACGATGTTCCCTCCGAACCTCTGCAATACTTCCTCCACCGGTAGTGGAGCGTCCCTATATGGTTTTGTTACCGCATTTAGTCTTCGAGCGTCCAGGCATAATCGTATTCCTCCATCTTTCTTTTTGACGATCACGATTGGGTTGGTGTAGGATGTCTGTGCCTTTCTTATAATTCCATCATTCACCATTATTGCCAATAATTCTGCGACATCTTGCTTCAGCGCAGCTGGTATCGGATAATTCCGCTGTCGAAATGGCGTCGTATCCGTCAGTTGTATTCGAAATGTGAATCCCTTGATTGGGGCGCGATTCTTCTGGAAGACTTCTTTATTTTCCAACAGCAGCTGCAGTAGTTGCTCTTTGTAACGCGTATTTAATACCTCAATTTTCTCCGTTTGCTGCCTCAGCTGTTCTTCTAATGAATCTTCCGCCATTACGCCCGTACACGCTTCGTATTCTTCGTCCATCCCCAGGTCAAATCCTACCGCCTGGCTCCCCAGTTCTACCACCTGCCGTTCTAGATCTATAATTGCTCTGTGATCGACCAGAAAATCCGTCCCTATGATTACCGAATACAATAATTTTTTGACTACCAGGGCCACCATCTCGTATACTTGGTTGCCAATCCTGGCTTGAAACATGATTTGTTTTGTGATGGGGCTTGACTTCTTCTGAGTTGCCCCAATCACATACGCCCTATTCATAGGCAAACACATTACTTCTTTTCCTGTTGCTTTTAACTCCTCATACATTTCTTCTGATACTACTGTAGTCGTGCACCCTGTATCCACTAAAGCTTCTTTAATTATACCTTCACATTCTATCGATATCGTGGGACATTTCCTGATTCTGACCGCTGAGTTCTTACATCTCCGCCACGGTTGGGTATCGTAGGTTACCGGCTGCATAGCGTTTATGGAGACCGCGTTTACGTCATCGATTTCCGCGTCCGCAATGGGGCCACCTATCACCGCGGACTCTATTAGTTTAAATAGTGTCCTTGATCACTACTTGTGCTAGGCTGTGCTAATCGGTCGGGTGCATTCCCGCCCCCGCCTCGCGTCTCCGTACGGTTTGAATTAGATCTGTTCCAGTCCGGTCTCTGGTTCCCCGGCTCTGGTCTCCATCCGTCTCCCCCTCTTCCGCGTTGGTTTCTCTGGTAATCGTTGCTCCTATCATTCCCTTGCCCCTGGTTACGTTCCGATCTAACCATATTAACATTCCCTTCATTTCTGCTCTTTGGTACGCCTGCAAATGTCAAGTCGTACCCTCCTAACACATTCTGGAATCTTTCCAGGTCGGTGTGCTGCACACTACGTAAAAGATTCTGCACCGTAACTGGGAACTGTCTCGTCAGTACGCATATTATTTCCTGATCGCTCATCGGTGGGGATAGCGTTTTGTATTCCATGATACGCCTTGTTGCGTATTCCCGCAAGCTTCCCATCGACTGGTTGTAATGATTATTCATTAAGCTGATTTTAAAATTAATTTGAATTTCCTCATTCCAGTACCGCTCAAGGAATCGATCTTTAAATGCCTTTACTGATTCGGGAAACTTATCAAATGTATCGGCCCATATCCTTGCGTTGCCTTCTAACATTAAATATAATAATTGTATTTTACACCTTTCCGAAGTATTGATAACATCTAAATGTCGTTCTGCTGCCTTCATAAATATGCATGGATTCTCTTTCCCGTCACCTGAAAATTTTAGTGATCTTGGAGGGGTAAATGGTACCGTCCCGCTTGCTGCGATTGGGGATGCCTTGCATTCTTTTATTTGTTCAATCTCTGTTCGTAATGACACAACCTTCTCCTCGCATTCCCTCTTGTTCTCCAACATTTCTTCCTTGACTACCAATTGTATCCTTTCAATTTTCTCGTCCTGCATAGCGGTTCTATCATCTAATCGCTGATATAGCTTATTCTCTAATTCTCCCCCCAGATTGATTACTTGGGATTCTAACTCCTTTTTCTGTTTCCCTAATTCTTCGGCGGTCCATTGCTCGTGACTTTCTACCCGCTCCGCGATCTTAGTCATCTCATTCTTCGTTAACTCAATTTGTTCTTCAGCGCGTCCTATTCGCCCCCCTATTGCATCTAATTTCCTATTCTGTTCTTCTGCCAACTTCCTAATCTGTTCCTCTGTGAATAATTTCTGTTCGTCTAATTTCCTGTTCTGCTCTTCTGCCAACTTCCCAATCTGTTCCTCTACTTTCCTATTCAGTTCTTCAGCTAACTTCCTGTTCTGCTCCTCCGTGAATATTTTCTGTTCATCCAGTTTCCCATTCAGTTGTTCGAACATCTTCCTATTCCGTTCATCTGCCTTCCTATCCCGTTCTTCTGCTTTCCTACTCTGTTCATCTAATAACTTCCTATTCTGTTCTTCTGCCGCCTTCTTCTGGTCTTCTGCTAATATTTTCTGTTCTTCCCGCATCATCATTATCATCTGCATTATGTCTAACTGGTTATCTTTCCCACCCCCCAGGTTCGGATTTCTTGTTGCCTGGATCATCGGTGTTGATGTCACTTCTACTTCTTTATTAAAACTATCCCCTGACGTATCGTCCAACCGGCTCCCAATTCCACTATCCCTGCTTTCCGATGACCTACTGTTATCGATTCCTACATCTATTTCCCCTACTTCATCCGCCTTTTCTTCCCGGACCAACACTACATTTTGCGTCTCCATTCTGTTGCTTTGAGCTGTCCGATCGATTCTCACTGCACTAAAGTACCGCACAAATTCTCCACTTACCTCACCTACCGACGATACCACAGTTAACCTATGAATGCACTATATCCACCACAACCCCTGTATATTCTTCGTGAATGGTTTAATTCACTCCTATTTCAATTGCTACTTAATACCGAACAAGCCTCACTCACCACCATAAACACAATAACACTAATTCAATAGCCATATAAATTTCCACTCACCTACCAATGCATAAACATAATCCTTACAATACATAATATTATTACCATTGAAACACATATACACTGCTAATAGACTCGTTAATACTATTACACAAAAATGCTTTCAGATTATAATAAATCCCTTGTTAATCGAAATTACTTTTCAACGCACTTATTGCTATATTATGTACATAATCATCATTCACATTTGCATGTCATATCTCCTCCCTGAATTTTCCTCAATAATATCATATAGATATTCACAACAAACATTCACACTGCTGGTATATATTTCCCAACCTGGTATCTTTTCTAATAAATTCCCCACACTTTACCATCACCAATAAATAATGCACTACTGCGTGAATGTTCCCAGCAAAAAAAAACAATTTTGTGCATAATTTGTACAACACTATTAACCACCTTTATATTCTCATAAGAATTATTACTACTTCCCCATTTCTTTGATTTCCATGTTATAAAAAAATTGCCAAGCCATTCAAATATTATTAATATGTCTTACAAAATTTGGAATTCTATTACATTATATTATTTGTAACATGTACATGTATAGCCTTCATAACCTCAGTAACTACAATATTAACTATATATTGGATGCTCACAAATAATTGCCTATGTCAGCCCGTAATTAATTATGCAACAACATTTTTGTAATTATCAACATTTCATTATGTTTACTTGACTTATGCATATTTTGCTGACACATGTATTGTTACTTTTTGTTGTCTACAATAATACACTTCACTGCCTGCTTCTCATCTGTACCCTGCACTACTATACATCAATTACATGCACATTATTTTCCAACATTTCACCAACTTCCCTAAGGCCACATTTCTTAACTATACGTTATCCACTTGTTCGGGCGCCAGCTGTGACGTACCTGGTGGTGCCGGGTATCTTCACTGCAATATAACACTAAGAGAGGGTGTCTTTTACGTGAATGGGTCCTAGGATAAGTCGGTGCAACGTTGGGGAAGTTATTCATACATAGAAATACAATTATGACAAGATTTATTTTAAATCAAAGTTACTATTTACATAATCAGACACCGTTTTTATACTCCGCCTTGGTACCAAGATTAAGAGTAAAATACAACTTTCATACCTTCGGGGCCCCGTTTGAATACCTATGAGGTTCGTCGAGCCGCTCGTGCCGACAGGGTTGTCGACCTCTGCTACTGCTGCGGGCCGTCGGCAGCAGATGGCGTGGTGATCATCCACGGCTGATGCTCCAACAATTCTTCCCCGAACAAGATCTTGATACCTCGGCTGCGCACCTTCCTCGAATCACTGTCCATTAGTGGGTTTAATTACACGACCCCCGCCTACTCCGTATACTGGTCACAGTTCTGTACCGCACGCTTTCAAGAATGTTCCCTCCGCACCAACTAATAAGAGCGACGTCAATTATTTTACCAACACTAATCTTTTACTATACTGATACTTCTAATGTTCTGTTTACATGTTCATTACTTTGCGATTCCTAATCACATAACTATGTCGCGTATTACATGCGTCCATTCACTAGCGGAGAGCCCTCGCTACACGTCCGCACTGGTCGCCGCTCTGCTCACCTCTGCCGCTGTCGCTGTTCTGCCAACGGCCCTCGTCCGCGATTCTCGTAACGAACTTTTGCACGTGTGCGGTGCCCAGTCCCAACCGAAATTCACACGCTAGCCTCCCGGCGGCGGTGGCACCGTCGGCGGAGGCATCCGTTGCTCGCCGGCCCCGGCGCGCCGCGCTCAGCGCGCGCACCGCGCAGTTCAAAATAGCAATTGGTTTCTTACACTAATGATCTAATTAGTGTAATGAAACACATATTATGGGTTTCAATATATATATATATATATATATATATATATATATATATATATATATATACTTTGTATTGAGAGATGTCAATGTGAGAATTTTAGAGGTCTGTTGCTCTAGTTTCTCGTTTTCATTGGTACGTCCGGTAACGTAGTATTGTTTACACCTTTACTAAAGATGGAAACGAAAGATTTCCAAAAAGTAACCGATGTAATTGGTATTTTAAATATGCGAAATAAATATAATTTCAAGGTGTGATTGTCTATAATATGTTTAACTACTCCATTCGTGTTTAATGATGCAGAGCTCTGTGGCGACACGATTAACCAAAAGCTCTTCTGATTGTGGTGTGGAATTATTGTGTATCAAGTACCATGATTCATTTTCATACTCAATTCGTATGTACATCATGGTATACGTGAATCTAGGAATATTTGCCGTACAGATATTTTATTTCTGCTATGTGATCCTCTGTCTGAAACACCAATTTTATTATGAAATTCATGATTACGACTCTAACAGGCGTAAAACAAGAACGAATCATTTCCTCGATTTTCCACTGTCACACTGGGAGGCGTTGCTTACTTGAAGCAGCGTGAGACGCCAGTTCACGCGAGTTCGCAGAAGGCCTTTCTCAGCGCGGGCGGATGATGCAAATCGTACAATCTCTGTCGCCTTCCAAATCCGGGGAACGAAATGCTCGGCGGACAAATGGTCGGAGACACGGTTAGCGACGGAGTCAGCGACGACGACGATGACAGTGACAGCGACAACGGTGACGTCGATTACTACTGACTACGGTGAAGAGGGCGACGACGACTAAGGTGACGATGTTGACTACGACGATTGCGGTGAAGACGACTACAGTGACGACTACTACGACAGGGAGAGGTCGCTCAGGGCATCAAACAATGTCACTGCAGTTGCTCTGATCGGGAGGCCCTAGTGTTCAAGTCCCGATGGTGGCAGGATTTTTCACACTAGTCAGATAGCTAGACCGAGTTCTGTCGTTGCCTGCAAGAGATTTCTAGCGACCGGCTGCCCTGATCGGTAGATTTTCTTGGTTTCTCCAATCAATACTAGGGGAATGCCAGAGCGGAACCCTAACAAACCGGCCACGAACCGCACGCGATATTTCCTACCCATACCTCTAATACTAATAATCTTCATACCCCTAACTTACACACACTTACACTTACACACATTACCCTACCACACATGCCGGGGCATCGGTCGGAAGCTTAGAGCTTGCCCCGATTGGGCCGGTGCCCCCTGGTAGGAGATACCTAATTAGGGAAACCCCACAAGCGTACTTTAGGTCTTCACCGGAACCGCCACCTCCCGATCAAAAAATGCCCTACACTTCTGGGAATAATGACTTTAGCAGTTGACGCGCCCGGGAACAATGGTAAACAACCAATTAACGTATGCGGTGACGATGACGGTGACGTCATTGACGACGATGACGACGGTGACGGAGACGACGGTGACGAAGACGACGGTGACGGAGACGACGGTGACGGAGACGACGGTGACGGAGACGACGGTGACGGAGACGACGGTGACGGAGACGACGGTGACGGAGACGACGGTGACGGAGACGACGGTGACGGAGACGACGGTGACGGAGACGACGGTGACGGAGACGACGGTGACGGAGACGACGGTGACGGAGACGACGGTGACGGAGACGACGGTGACGGAGACGACGGTGACGGAGACGACGGTGACGGAGACGACGGTGACGGAGACGACGGTGACGGAGACGACGGTGACGGAGACGACGGTGACGGAGACGACGGTGACGGAGACGACGGTGACGGAGACGACGGTGACGGAGACGACGGTGACGGAGACGACGGTGACGGAGACGACGGTGACGGAGACGACGGTGACGGAGACGACGGTGACGGAGACGACGGTGACGGAGACGACGGTGACGGAGACGACGGTGACGGAGACGACGGTGACGGAGACGACGGTGACGGAGACGACGGTGACGGAGACGACGGTGACGGAGACGACGGTGACGGAGACGACGGTGACGGAGACGACGGTGACGGAGACGACGGTGACGGAGACGACGGTGACGGAGACGACGGTGACGGAGACGACGGTGACGGAGACGACGGTGACGGAGACGACGGTGACGGAGACGACGGTGACGGAGACGACGGTGACGGAGACGACGGTGACGGAGACGACGGTGACGGAGACGACGGTGACAGCTTAATGCGACATTTACCGATTTGGAATTATCCGTGAACAAAGAAAATAATATGTACTTACGCGTTTATGACATGAATAGTTTTTGTATTTGACATTTTGCACCGGTGCAAAATTTTCGCAGAATTCGCATTCCAGAAACATTTTAAATGTTTACAATGTGGTACTATTAGTAAAAATATAAATAGCAATTTTAAAAAAATTATAACTTTGATGTTTCAGTAGTGTTTTTCAAGAAAACTGTTTCTTTTAATGTAGTATTTTTAAAAAGAAAAAAGTTTGGTGCCCGTTATTTCTCTCAGTGTTTGAAAGTTCTTTCTGTGACCAGTTGAAATCGTGCTAATCACCTGCGCCAAATCATTGAACGAAGTGGGGACAGACAATTAAATCATTCAGATCGCTCAGAACACCTCGGAAACCCTAAATCCTACAACTTTTGACACATTCGTCACGCCTCCCTCTATATATTTTAAAAGTATTCTAAACTAATAAGTCATGCCAATTTATATGGAATTATATTTTGTAAATTTAAATTAATATTACGCATTATAGCTTGTCCAATTTTCAGAGAATTTAATGTTTGTAAATGATTAAAAATAAATTTAAATAGTATATTATTATCACGTATAGTAATTAATGCAACTCGCCTGTACTCAAAATTGGATAAAAATATTTTGTCCAACTGTAAATTGTTCACACTGAAAACGGCATATAGCTTAACGTCTGAAGGGTCAGTGTTCAACGTCGGATGTTCGTCAGTCTTTATAAGCACTGAAACTGCTTTCAGTTACACTATTTGAAGTTAAACTCAAAAGCATATTTTCAGACCTCTTTGAAACAATTATCCCGTATTGGCGACCCTTGGGCAACAGCGGTATAGTGATCAATGATTTAATCTCTGGAATACCTTATTAACCGATGATTTCAACTCTGGATCAGCTTATTCGAAAGGAAATGCCTCAAAATTTGTGGACAATTATCCAACTACTTATTTTTTCTAAGATACAATATGTTTTTGTGTACTTCATGTTTATGTGCTTAAATTACTTTATGCTGAATAGAAGATGAAGGAATTGAAGTTCTGCAATCTTTAGATTGAACATAGCTATAGAGTGAAGCGATCCCATACTTTTTCTCTAACAATACCCTTTCAAGGGAAATCTATTTCCTCATTTTACGTTGGTCAAATGTTTAAGCCCGTGGAAAATCATTTCAAAGTCTTTAAAATATTCCTACCTATATAGTTGTTTGGGTGATCAAAATATCGTACCCATAGACGTTTGGGTGATCAAAAGATCGTACCCATAGACAGCCGCTTAGGCATATACACTGCAATATTTTTCACATAGTATTGCATATCTGCTTTTAATATTTATGATAAGTTACGTATGGACATATTTGTTCGAGTGTCAATTTTAGTCAGGAGTCCAAATTTTCTATTAAAAATACCTTGGGAAAGCTCGTTCTTTGTACCTCATACATCCGCGCGGTGACGCCCGTGCTGGGAAGCGATAGGCAGTTTTCTCTCAAGCTGCAAAATTGCATACATTGCTATTACGCTCCTGCATCTTTTAACGCATGAAACATACAAATGCTGGAAAAATGTGAATGAGAAAATCGATGTAGCACAGTATTTTTCCTTTTCCACATAAATGATCTGTTCATTACTTCTAACAAATAAATATTTTTACAATGAAATAAACGATTTGCGTATAGTAGATAGTAATTTGCGAGGTAAATATCCTTCTGAAGAGGTACTAATTTTGGATACCATTAACCCAGGTCTTGTGAATCCTTCACTTTATTTTCTATTCTATCACGAGTAATCGTGAAAATATTTTAAAAGCGGACTCCTTTAGAAATTTTTGACTCCTTCAAACGGCGTGATTAGGAATAAACACAAAAATCATATTTTATTATAACTGTTTTATCATCGACTTTTCTTTAGTACAAGCATCATACAAATTTTGTAGTTAAACTGTTTAGTGTCTAATTATTGCTGTACCCAAGAAAACGTGCACAGATTGCATTTCTCCCCGACGATATGTTACACATTTTTTTGGCTATAAGTCTCAGTTTTTTGGCTATAAGTAAAACAAATGAAAATAAATAGAAGAAAGGTCAAATAATTTGGAGGAATATTTTAGTTGCAGAAATATGTATTTATTTCATATATTATTGAACATGTATAATATTACATAGGATACGTTTCAGGAAATCATATAGTTATAAACCAATATATTGAATCAAATGTGTAAACATGCATATTTGGGTATATTTTCTTTTTGAAGACACATTGTATTATACATTTAAGATAAATTGAGGAATCACACCGTGCCACCTTTTAAGAGGTTATTAAAAGCTATGAATGTTACACATGTACGAAATATAAGGAAGATGTGAATACAATAGAGTAATGTTCTGTAATGGAAAATATATTTACAGTATATTAAAATACTTCATATATATTAAGAAACCTCAAAGAATATTTCATGTGGGCGGGAATAGAGCATCTTTTTAATTCTGTAATATCCATTTTTAAAAGGTAGAAACCTTATTTCTAAACACTCTCATAACTACAAATAGCTTTTAAGTAATACTGTGTTTATAATACAGTACTATTTATTTGTATAATTTCGTAATTACATACGCTTTAGAATTTTGAGTATATTACAAATTAGCTAATTTAGAAATGTATGCACTGCCTTCTTTTATTTTCAAGTTAACACGAAGCTTCCGCAGTACGCAATGTTATTCTGCAAGCATCCAAATTTGCGCGCTACTGCATGGTACTACCAAATGCCGTGAGCTTTTGTGTGAGCTTTTTCGGAGAAGGAATGTGCAGAAGGCACGTGAAGCGGGTTGCCCAGCCCGCAAACCTTTAATCGTCACGACGACAAGTGAGTGAAAGTGGCATGAGATGCGTGGACGAGAACGGAATCGCGGCGCCCCTCCGCTTCGGATGCGGCCTCGCAAGTCCACCGCCAGGTTGACAGAAGAGCCCTGAAGTTCAGCCGGATTCCTGGTCGCACCCCTCCTCGCAAAACTCAATGACGTCTTCTCTCGAAGGAAGTTCGACGAGTGCTGCTGTCTAGTCGAGGAAGGAGTAGATGTGGCCCTATCAAATTGCGCTGGGTCTACTAGCCACAGTACTGAAGGGTTCAGGGCTCTTCGTCTCATGGATCGGATGTGATAAAATGTGTTTCGTGAGCATCATGTTTTAACCGCAAGACGAAGCAAGTGTCACTCCACCGACCACTGTTGCCGCCGGTGTACTTATCACTCCATAATATAGAATATCTGGACATTAAAATTAAAATTCAGGTAGTACTACATACTTCATACTTTGGTATATTAGCCTTGTGCATAAATTAAATTTGATTATAATTTATTTTCACTTTATTATTAATTATGCTTATATATCTTCTATTATGCTTGTATATATTATATTCATATATTGAAAATTAGTACTAAAATTTTAACTATTTAATTCCCTTTAAATAGTAAATTAAGTGTACAGTGAAATCAGTTGTAGTGTAAATATCATATTAATGTGTATCATATTTTCTTTATAATACCTTATATTCTACTGTTTACGAATATGTTCATATTTTTTACATATATTTTTGCCATATTAAAATGGTATTTATAAATAATTTGTATTCATATCTGCGTATATTGGCGACTCACAAGTACCATTTTAATGTTTATTTGTTGGTTCAGTGATTTACATGGCGAACCGTTGAGTGCACGGGCCCTCCTATAAATCCTACAATTGTTAGAGTCGCTGAACTTAAATCCAATGTTAACATACTGTGTTAAGTTTACTGACATTTATTGTAACCCTTTTCTGGTTCTTCTTCTTAAAAAATAGTTATAAATGCACAAATATAATGGCAGTTGTTGAATTTCAAAACACTTTTTTATCCTGGATTTGTGTTCAGGGACCCCAGAATTTTTCTCTCCTCATTCTGAACCAATCAAATGGCACAGAGAGAAAAATATCATTTTTATTTTACATCTTAAAATACTGAAACATGCTAAATTCATTATACACAACCATATTTTAATTAACCTGTTTAAATGAAAAATTATCCTCAATGAAATATTTTGAAAAATTGCCTATACGTAGGAGGATTGGTCAAAGTGCTATCAATTTTTGTTGCAGAAAATGCCAATAGTTAATAAGTATATTTATTTTGTTCTACATGAGTAAAAACCTGATGTATTGAAGTCAGTATGTATTTCAAATCAGTGTGATATTCAACCTAATAACTGATGTAGTAAGCTGTAATATTGTTTTTATTTCTGAATACATATAATGTGTATGATCAATTTCCTTAGTCATAGAATATAGAATTATAATTGAGAGAATTATTTATATAAATTTCTAATATTCCTAAACTAATCTATGAAATATAAGAAAATAATTTAGATTTTGAATAAACGCCCACTCTCTTCCACAGAATCCATGCAATATTCGTATTTGCTTCTTTTGATTTATCTGGAACTTGTGCTGTAGGCATGGATTAGCGGAAAAGTATTTCCCGAAACATTTTTTAGCTCGTATGCGGCGCAAAAACAAAATTAAAAATTTCTAGAGTAATCTCCTTTTATTACATTTTATTTAGTTGGGCGAATATCATTAATTACTAATAACTTAATAATTAACTTACCATCGTAATGATTAAAGTCTTACCTGGTAATTCGTAAAATATTGAAAATATTCTTTGCACTTTATTGTGATAGGTTAACGGAGGGTAGTAGAACTGAACGGAACCTGCACCGATATTGCCTGTAACGGCTACACGTACATTACCAACTTAAAACGAGTTCAAAATACCTTTTGGTCTGGGAAATCTAGAAACCTTTTTCATTACACGTTCTCGTATTGATAAAAAATGTACTAACACGCTATGAAAACGAACAGTGCTCAAGACACGTTTAAAATAAATGTAAAGTGTTACCAAAACTGACCTTTTACTAGCAAGTAGCAATATTAGGCAATTTTGTCTTGCCTGAATGTCAGAAGAGGAACCTGAACTCTCAGAACTGTAGCTAGTGTACTAAGCGCAAATTGATAGAGCTACATCGTCTCCTTCCTCGCCTATGTTGCAGCACTTTCCAAACTTCCGCCAAAAAAAGACATATCGAGTCTTGCGAGGTGGAGTGCGACAATGAATACGTCTGAAGTTCGTGGACCTTCTGTGAACCTGTCAGCGAAATTGCGACGACACATGAGCAAAAGGTTGCAGTGACAAGGTTCTTATCTACGGATCGCAAGCTCCCTTCCACTCACTTGTGATCGTGACAATTTAAAGGATCTTGAATTGGGTTTAATCGGAGAGCAGTGTAAGGTAAGACGACACCCCCTTCTCAGAGAGTAATTCATTGTATTTTCTATGATCGTGTAATTCTCCGAAAAAAGTGAATGTGCAAAGAATACTTTCAGTAAGTCGTTATGATTATAGATCCATAATAATAATAATAATAATAATAATAATAATAATAATAATAATAATAATAATAATAATAATAATACATTTCTTGGTAATGTCTATTAAAAGTGTAAGCAAAAATGAAATGTCCATTTACGGTTTCATAAAAAAAATAAAACATTAAAAGAAGGATAGTTCATTAGTCTCCCATGCTATTCAAGTACTCAAGGTACTAGGAAGTATGCACAATACCTGAATGGCAACCAGAACACGGAATGCGGAAAATTCCATTTACGGAAAGTGAAAGGTTCGTGAGGAAGACGCATGGAAGCATTTTGAGACAAGGAGCCGTATTTGGGAAGTGGACGGTAATTGTGAGAGAAACGAAAAGGTTTTACGCATAATTATTGCAATATAAAGATTTTCCCGACAGCGAAGTGTACCTGTATGAAAATTTAGATATGTATTATGTAAAATCTAAAAAAAAACTAAAAAAAAAAACTTCTGAAATATTCTTCAACCAATTTCTTCGCTTTAGCTGAAATTGTATGTGTTCATGCATCACCCAGTTTATTGGATACAACAGTTTTCCCGCATCATCCACAAGGATGTAGGTCTAATTGGACGGAATGGCTTAGGGCGTTAGAACCAAAATACATAAAAAATTATCACAAACACGGAAAACTAAGATTTAATTAAAGCCAAACAATTTAATCAAAATATTAACACATTAAGAAGATTAATGTTTGAAATAAAATACTGACTTGAAGAACGGCGCAGTCTGATATGTTCGCGTCTTTTGTGTCAACTGTTTATGGATTTCCGTAGATCTCCTGATCGATTCCAGGCGAATGCCAGAGCAGCGTCCTAGAATACGCCCAGAGCCGAGTGAAGGACTGTTAACCTACAGTGATATTAACCCATTCCTTTTCATCTATAGAATTCCCGATAAATGTCCAAAATTCAAATCTCTGTTTTGAATCTCCAAGGGCACAGGTTGGTTGGTGATTATAGAGTAATTATGGAAGAAAATATAGAAAATAGCTGCGTAGACAAAAGTAACACGGTGGACGAAAATGCTGCGTCTTTATCGAAACAGCATCCTAATCTTTCTTAAAAATAGTAAAACCTTATTGCAAGAAGGAGAGTGCATCACTCCCCCATAAAATACAACTACTTAAGTTCCTAAGAAGTATGCAGCATACCTGAAGGATAACTAAATCGAGTGCTAAAACCCACAATGCGGAAAAATCCTTTCCTACATATTTATCAAAACAACATCATAATCTTTCTTAAAAATAATAAAACCTTGATACAAGAAGCATAGTTCATCACACACCCATAATATCCAGCTGCTTAAGTTCCTAAAAGGCATGCAGGGTATCTGAAGGATAGCTTAATGGAGTACCAAAACATAGTTTCGCGTCCAGTCAGCCACTGCGACCGAAGCAGGGAGCTGCTAGTCGGCGGCGTGGGCGTGGCCGGCGAGAACCTTGACGCACGCTTTGAACTGGGAGCGCGTGAGGTAGTGCGGGTCCGGGAGGCCGATGGTGGGCAGCGACTGCAGGTGCAGGCGCCGCGACGCCGGCGCCGGCGTGGGCGTGGGCGTCTGACGGACGTCGCTGCAGACGCCCGCGCTGGAGGAGGAGCAGGAGACGGAGGCCCCGGCGGCGTCCCCGTGGCCGGCGGAATGGCCTCTCGGGTCCGCGGGGGCGAGGGCGGGGCGCGCTGGCGAGGCGACTGCCTGGCGCTGTGGACAGCGGAATAACGCGTAAGCACTCCGTTGGAATCGTGAGCGATTTCGAGTGCGAGTTCCCGTCCCCGGTGATAATGAATGGGTTTAAAGAATGTTTGTTTTTTACTGTTACGTTATTGCTCGTTGATACGGATTGCGATACTGTATAACTTTCCTGCATCGAGAGGATAGTGTTTACGAGGAAAATGTGTGAAGAGTTGAATGATGCTACATGTTCTCATTACGAGAGGGAATTATGAAATGAAATTATGGGAGAGAAATATGGAAAGACAAACATAGTGAAGTTAAGATCTATATAAAAATAGATAAGTAAATCTGATTCATTAAAATAAGTTACAAAATAAAATCTTAAATGTACCACGGGCGTTAAGTGGTTCTAACGATCGAGAGGCAAAAAAAGCTAGAGGACCTTGGGCCCAAGGGTCTTATGTGACCGCTCGATCAACAGAACCCTTATAAAGCCCTTGTTTCTTTATAAATCGTTGTTAAATAGTTATTTTCCTTTATTTAGTATAATATATAAGATTATTAACGATATTATGAATATATTATTACTATATATATATATATATATATATATATATATATATATAACGAAAGACTAAACTCCTTAAGGATTTACAAAATCAGTATGTATTCAAATAATCAATAGATTTGCGTACTACGTTTCTTCCATCTTCTAGAAACTTTTTTTTATTCATTAAATTTGTTGAGTAAATGCACCACGCTTCGACAGTGAGATTCGAGAATTAAAAAAGAGACTTTTTGCTTAGCGTGAAGCATGGCGCAATGGCATTCGTGAGCTGCTCCGGCGCACCGATTTTTGCTCTTTCTGCGCAGCCCCAGAAACGTCACGAATCACGTGACCACAACACGGCCACATCGTTTGTAATGCCAGGCCAACCGCTGGCCGCCATGCTGCATGGCAAGATAAAAGTGTTGAGAAAAATTTGAAAGTGGCATAGTGACAATTTTCAACGGTGAGTAACCAAAAGTAACATGATTATGGTGTAGTTAAAATAATAGCCGCAATATTTCTTCTTAGTGCTTCAAATATCCTTTTCAACGACTTGTAACAAGGTGATCATTGTTTGGGAACCTGACTCCATTTAAAATGTCCGCTAATATTGTGACCCAAGCTGGTGCCTGAAGCTCATTTGCTAAAGCCGGAGAGGCTGCGTAGCGGCTCATCCACATCATTGCATTATGGCGGGAAGCACCTTATCATAGATTATCTGCGCACGTTATCTTGAGCCGTCATTTCATAGTTCCTGTTAAACGGAAGCGGGCACATCTCGTCATCAGAATGCTCGCCGCTTTTATTTATGCGAAATACAACTACTGTCAGTAAAGAAGATGGGGAAGGTTTACTGGGACTCAACAAAACGTACGCGTATAATACTACTTTCGTTCCTGTGCGCATGTACACTTGCTAGGCTAAACAATGGTCCACGCCAAGGTGCTGCACGCTGTGGAAAAAGACTAACAAGATATTGAAGTTGAAATAATTGTTATAATACTTAATATTAGTGATAGTATGGGCGTTGCAACTTCGGTTTGTACTGTACTCGTTATTATTATTATTATTATTATTATTATTATTATTATTATTATTATTATTATTATTATTATTATTATTATTATTATTATTATTATTATTATTATTATTATTATTATTATTATTATTATTATTATTGTTGTTGTTGTTGTTGTTAATTAACAGCCACCGGCTCATACCCAACTACACTTCAAATAAATGTATGTAAGACAACGTGGATACCTCTCGCAGAGGTCGGCGCATCCGCGCGAGCGGCGGCGTGGGCGGCGGGGCGGGCCGCGGCGGCGGGGTGGGCGGCGGCGGCGGCGGAGCCGGGTGCGGGGCGGAGCGAGCGCGGGGCCGGCAGCGCGGGCGCGGGGACGCGAGCGGAGCGGATGGGCAGCGGCGGCGGGTGGCGTCTCCGGTCCCGGCCCCGCCCCCGCCCCCGCCCCCGGCCCCGCCCTCGGCCACTGCCCCTGCCCTGGCTCCGGCGGCTGGGCTGGCGCGGCTCCGCCCTCCCCGGGAGGAGTGGCGCTCTCGCCCGCCCAGGGAAGCGCCGCTGACGCCTCCACCCCGGCGCGCCAGCCGCCGCAGCAGCGGCCCGGCGTCTCTGGAATAGGACGAGAGTCTTAATTGATATTGTTTTAGAGAAACTGTTGCGTGTGGTATTGAAATAGATTTCGTTGTGCGGTCGATTTTGTGAGTCATTTTGTTACATTATGAAAATAAAGGCTTTGCGGCCGTAGTCGTTCTCGCGTTTCCTTCTCAGGAAGGTCGCAGAAGGACTGCCCAAACGGTGGCAGCTGGAACTAAGACGCGGAGTGTCTCGGACAGCCGAATCTTGTTACATTACATCTATTCTCTGTACTTCGAATTTAAAAAATATTTGTCACTAATATTTACTAATTTAATTCTAATGCTCATTTATTTTATTTTAAACGATTTATAACTGTGTACCTAAGTCGTCGAAGGTAGCTAACATAATGAATAAAAATATCGGTAATGGCAACTTTTATTGAAATATTTTATTTATTGAACCGCGTACGAAATAAGGTTACAGAGCATATGCGTTAAAATTGTACTAGACAGTTGTGCGTCCCCCATAACCATCGACTAGAGCTGGGCTACTTTCCCACCGTAGTGGAAAATGGTGTCACCACGCTTTCGGTATTGGTTGACAGTTCGTGCTCTCAGAACACAAGCGCAAACGACGCCAATCGCGCGGCGTAAGTTGACTGTTGCGTACCCGACATCGATCTCGCACCCGCCCACCCGCTCCTGAACGGGACATTGGCTGGAGAAATGGAAGGTAGCCATTTCCTTTGCCTCGCTGAACCTGCTCCGCCCCCATGAGTTTTGCCGACGTTGTACTTATGTGGTAATTAATTCATACGTAAAATAGAAATTATTCTGTTCAGTTCATGAGATACTTTAACCGAAACCCTCAAACACAAAGGAATTGAATCAAAGATGTTATGTAAGGGAAAAGGGATAATTGTAATAATTGTAAAGGAAATAAAAAGAAGAGGTTTCAGGGGAAATGTTTTTATATGAGTTTCTAATATAAAATAATAACGATAACAGAAAAGATCTAGACAGAAGCTAGCAGACAGTAACTCCGAAGAAGAATTAGAACATATTGTTCGAAAACGAAGAATAAAAGACGTTATAAAAGTTTTTTCGGGTGGTTGATAGGTAGCGGAAATTGACAATACAATTTATAATGACAAAGACAATTAAATAAGTTATAAATTTACTATAGATTGAAATTTTAATGTATAGTGAACGTAAAGAAAGTACTTAATAATCAAATAACATAGAAGACACATTCTTTCGAGGCTCTTGAATTTTTGATAGTTCTACTTCGACATTTCAGATCGTACCAGACGTCCACCACCACGCGAAGCAAGTATTAGCTTTATACGCTAAATTCAATACACTGGCTTTATATATTTATTTCAATGTACTACCTAAAATGAAGCCAAATCTGCGCTATACAAAGGAAATAATTTGCGTCGTAACGGAAACACATATTTTTCAAGAAATCTTTGCGGCGTTCCTGATCTTGCAGTAAAAGTGTACGCTTACAAGACTTTTACAAGAATAAAATCGTGAACTTCTCGAAGGAAATGGGTAATATTCTTGCTAGGGAAGCTAACAAGCAAAGACTTGACGTAGTTAAGAGAATAATAGCTAGCATCTACATTCGCTTCAAAAAACCTAATACCAGGAATTATTTTGTACTCACCGCATGTATTCCGCCCAACGCAAGATTTCCCGGACTTTCGAGCGCGTCCATTCGTAGTTCTTGTTCCGCCGGGACCTCCAGCCCTGCCACCGTCGTGTTTCCATCTTCATCTCTCCGGCAGGCGCCTGTGGTCCAATCGGCGCCACTGTCCAGAAACATTCAAGCGGGATTCGCTTCTTATAAAGACCACTGGCCACGTGATTCACGTGATTGGGCGGGTGACATGTTCGAACGTAAATGGAGCTTTCGGCGAAGTCGCGCGCTGATTCGTTGTGACGGATCAGCCGAGGGCTGGATGATGGCGAGGATACGCTCGCCTTTTGTGTGTGAGGGAATCGCCACGTGAAATGCGTTATGAGCTCGAAAACAGCAGCGATAGGTCATCTGACGCCAAACCAAGACTTGCTGCAGCTCCCCCGGAGGGCTGCGGCCGATTGCGGCAAGGAATGCAACGACTTTGTTGTGCGCTTCTGCGTTGTGCGATATCGGCTCAGTCACGCGCCCAACGCCTGATCGTTTGAATGGGGATCAGGCGACCTTAGTATCCGGAATGGTTAAATGGATGGACGCATTTGGTGCTCGATGCATTGCAATCTTCCAGAAATATGTTCATAGTTTTGTTTGTGCCGTGGTGATTCGCAGCGCAGCGACCACCCGTCTTGCAACTTGGAACTAATGGTTGAATTTCAATCAGTGAACGTTGTTTGTACAGGTAACAAATGCATCGCGTTCCCCGGGTATCTGTCGCTCATTTCATCGTAGCTTCGTTAACGTACACTCTTACCAATGTTGGGTCAAAATACATAAATGATTATTCACGATATAAGTGTAAGGTAATGTAAAAATCAGGCAATCAATGGCAAAGGAAAACGAAGAGAAATTTGTTGAACATCATTCTAAAAGACAGAATCAAGAATGTTGCCATTCGAAGAAAAACAAAATGTACACAAACAGGGAAGAGAGAGATTTTCCAACGAACCATCGTAATTCAAATCAGCCATTAAAGCAATAGTTTGGAAGCTTACCGAATGGCTTCTGAAAATGAAATCGCATAAAATAGAAATTTTCAATTTAGTAGCACATACTTGTTTCTTTTACTACTACAGTGTCTACTTCGAGTCGGTCTACTTACCGTAAACTACTTGCTGCAAAGTAGCGCGAGCTGCTTGGTTCGGAAAATAATGGAATGTGGAATGTCAAACTCCTACGAATATTGTTTTATCCGCAGTATCATTCATATATCAATATCCCCTAAAATCATATATACATTATCAACTACATATCAGTAACGGAAAAGTTGTCAGCACACCAATGAGCATTTCGCTGAATATTCCAGCAGAATTTTGTTTTACGTGAATCGCATTTGACTTTTTGTGTGTCAAAACTTTGAAGTGTAAATTGAAAATTTGGTTTTCAAAGAAAAGTATTTTGAATACTTATTTGCATATTTTTCTGTTTCATCTAATTGGTCGATTTTATGGGAAAACATAATTATCAGTACATGTAACCAAATAATGTTAGTACTAATGCGAGATTAAAAACAACAAAGGGGAACTGCGAATCTCCTTAGAGAGATTTTTGGTAAGGGGGAGTTCAATAAAATCCGAGGGAATATACGGTGATATGAATATTCGCCAATAAAATTCCCGTTTGGTGTACTAAAAAAGTATGAGAAGAAAATGTTTTTCGACCATCCTCATTGACGTTCATTTTTGTGTAAAATGAGTTACAATGCCCTTTCCGACATACAACGGACCACTAATAAACAAGAATGTTAGTTTATCATGTAAAATTATTTAATAATTCATAAAGGCATATTTGTGAAATTAATTGTGTAAATTGATTGGCCTTATTTTGTAAATTATTTAGAGAATTAATGGGCCAAATTATCTCGTTGATGAATTATGTGTAAAATATTGTAAGAAAGATCAGTTACTTTTGTAAGCACTAGGTTATATAATCTGAGTGACTTAACCAAACTACGTAAAAAAGATTGTTGACTACGATGCAGCACAAAGCATGACAAAAATATATCTAATGCAATTTAATTTTCCGCTGTGTAACTGAATGAAATATACTCGTCAATACCAGTACAAAATATAAAAAATAATCATTTTTTTAAATTTGCATTTTCCGTTCACAGGTTTCGTAAATTGTTACACATACTCTTGTAAATTTATTAAAAGTGTCAGCAGCAAAAGTATTTTCATAGTTTCATAGTTCGCCAAATCATCCTCAAGCTGCTTTTGCGAATGAAAGAAAAAAAAACAGCTCCTCCACTCGACAAACGAATTCCTACAGCGGGTTACATAAATTTATATCCTGCATGTGCTATTGATACACATTACGTAATACAATTTCCTAATGTTCGAACGCAAAAATACGAATAAACTGAAAATATTGGGCATTTTATTTCGGAAAAAAATATTTTAAAATAACGAAATTAGTAATTCATCTGTTAAATCAACTGTTATATGTGGATAAGTCAATATTGATTTTCTGAGCGTATCCCACGAAAAAGAGCAGTTGCTCAATTTACTGTATTCTTTTAATTTAGATATTACAGTGAATGTACCTAGACGGATTACATTTCAATCACAAAAAGCAATGGATCACATTATAATTAACAAAACCACAACTAGATATGAAATAAAAACTGCTAATCTAGGTTATAGTGACCACATGCACAAATTCTTACAATTACTAATTACATGAACACTGACACAATAATACATATACACTGACACAATAATGTCAGCATGACGTGTGCCCAGCATTCTCAGCAAATTAACATAAAATTATTTACTGACAACTAGCTACAGGAACATGGGACACAGCTTATAACGCTGTTGACACAAATGAAAAAAATAATATAATTTTCTCAAAGCTTTCATTTCACTCTAACGCATGCTTTCCTCTCAAAAAGTGAAAATTAAACATCTCATGGAAATATAATACCTGAATCACACAAGGAATTAGAACATCGTGTAAAAACAAACGTGCGCTTTACTATATTTATAAACATCATAACGTATCACCCGGTTTCCATGTCTACATCCAAAAATACACAAGAATTTTAAGGAAAGTAATAGTTCACGCAAAAATAATGAAAAATAATCAGGATATTTTGAACAAAACTAGTAACAAAACTAAAGCAATGTGGAATATCGTAAAAAACACGACCACATCATCTCGTTATTTAGTAGAGAAAGTTGTTTTAAAGGATAATGAACGAGAAGCAAGTAATCCGGAAAAAGTGGCCAACTTCTTAAACCAACACTTCTAGAACACCGGCTGAACTCACGAAGGGACTAAAATCACAAAATTCCAAAAAAATTCATTCAAAACTCAATTCATTCCCTTCCCAAAAAGTTTTCAACACGATTATTATTTGCGAAATATCATCTCACGAAATCCTGAGAATAGTCAGTAAATTAAAAAAAAAATAATATTCATCTGATTTTGATTAATTGTTGAATTGCTTATTGAAAACGTATGTACATGCGTTTATACACCCGTTATCTCACATTTTCAATGCTTCTTTATGCACAGGAATATTTAAAGATATTTTCAAAACAGCAAAAATTACCCCACTTTTTAAAAAAGGGAACAATATTAAAATTCAAAAATACTGGCCAATTTCTCTTTTGTCAGTTTTCTCAAAACTATTAGAGATGCTTATCTATAGGGAAATATAAACTTTTCCCAGGAAAAACGAAGTGTTTTTAGACACACAACACGGTTTTAGAAAATCAAAATCTACGGGAACTGCCATTTTTTTTTTATTTTCTTAAAGATATTGCTTCATCAATGGACCAAAATGAAACGCCCATTGGAATATTTTTTTACCTTTCGTAAGCTTTTGACGTTATTGACCATAACATATTGCTATCAAAATTACATTCTTATGTAATTCGTGGTATCGCCCAAGATTGAATAACATCGTACCTTAAACATTAGTTTCTATCCTCTTCAGTTGTACGTAAACGATATGCCCTCGTCAATTAAAAACGGAAGAACAGTTCTGTGTGCGGATGACACTAATGCTCTTTGCAAAAAGAAAAAATAAATAGTACGATTTCAGAAATTTCAAATTGGTTTTGTAATAACAAATTAATAGTTAACGAAGGAAAAAGAGTTTCAATGCATTTTTGCAGTTCAAATCAGCAATCGCATGCTAGATTGAAAATTAACAATATGCAATTAGCTGATGTTGTGGTAACAAAATTTCTAGGTTGATCAATTTAGTTAAACCTTAATTGTCATGTACATGTAACGGAATTAAACACTAAATTATGTTCATTATGATACATATTCACGATTCTTTCAAATTCTGTCAGCCTTCATGCAGCTCGTTACGTGTACTTTGCAAATATACATTCCCGCCTGAAATGTAATATTTTGGGGAATCCCATCATGTAGTGTCCAGACCTAAAGATTGAAAGAGAAAATTATTCCAATAATTAAAAATCGCCATCCTCGTGAATATGCAAGTCTCTCTTCATTAAGTTTTGAATCTTACCATTGTCTTGCCTATTTATTTACTAATCTGTAATATTTGTCAAAAGTGACTTACAGTTCTTTTAAAAAAGGTCATTTACGATTTTTGAAGAGAGGAGTAATTTCCACGTAATTTGTGCTTGAATTTAATGCAATTTATAAAAAATACATTTTCTCAAAAACCGCTTCAAATTTTTTCTTCAATTTTTGTACGGATAAACGAAGGGACGCTTAAGAGTGGCGTGGGTCTTATTTTCGTTAATCACTTTGAATTTTCTAAAATTGCAAATTTTGAAATAATGCAAGAACGTATGTGCTGTTCTAGCTCCACTAGTTTAGTATTGCTAACAAAGAGCTGCCCGCACTCTCGGCTCTACTCCTAGAACAACTCGCGTGGAACAAAAGGAACAACAAAACGTGCACCTAGTGAAGCTACATTTTATGTCCTGACGCAAAACAAGGGTCCATCTCGGCATTTGTTCTGTGGATCATGAACTCGCCGGAAAACATAATCAAGATGGGGTCCTTGGCCCATACTTAACTATGTTTTTATTGTATACTACCGGAAAATATGTGGGAGAAATTTATGACATATGCATTAAGTGTCACTAAATTAACACTGTCCCCCATTTCCCAAGATTATTGTACTAGAGTGCTCTGTGAGAAATTGCACGAATTTTAGAAGTAAACTGACGTAGAATTTCGATTTCATTTGACGTGGAATTACTATATATTCAGTCATCCAAATAAGTTCGTATCACATGATTAGAAGAATGCGCGACTATAAATTGGGTTCAAAATTTCACCACAGAAATGCGCTCTGGGTTACGTAAACGTCACGTATTTCATTTCTTTGGTTCGTTCTTCGAGGACAGAAATATAGTATTTTCTCCTTCTTTGAATCGCTGTCAATGACGCTGCGTACGAGAAACTCCAGTCACTGTTTATACATGATGTAACACGCTTGTCTTTCTCGTATGTGTTGCTGGGAGAAGAAGAACTCGTAACGTTAGAACAGAATGAGAAAAGTGAATCACGCCAATTGTTCGTGATTTGGTATATAATCCAAACATATTTGCTTAAATTATTGAATGAAAGATAAACACATCTCTTGTTTTGTGTTCCATAGGTCGCCACCAGTACAACTAAAACCGATTTTTAAAAGACACCTTGGGATTTCAATGTTGTTATTAATAGCCGAACAATGAACAGAACACATTTGCATTTAAATACTGATGTCAAATATTGTCATGGGTTTCGTAAGCAAATGATTCAATCGAGCGAATGTGTTGGTCTTCTGCGCTTCACCAGTAATGCTTCACTTTTCTTTTATATCCATAATTCAACGTGAAGACTTAGTGACCGTCTGTAAGAGTTCGCGTGTGAGAAAACGGACTATTTAATATTAAGACTACAAATAAATCAGCATAGTGGTTACGTTTGGGTTTTGTAAAATGATAGTGAATCCGTATTCACAAAACTTTATATCCTTGATAACAAATTAAAAGGACAATGACATTAAACAATCTTTCATTGTACGATATATACATTATATATATATATATATATATATATATATATATATATATATATATACTCAACATTTATATTCTACATTTGTATTAGTGAAATATTCTGATATTTAATTCTATTGTATAATTTTAATCTAACATAATTACCGCTAATATTTTATTACTTTAAGTATTATTTTCTGTTTCTTATCCGTCTTATCCAATCATACAATACAAACACAACACACGCTGGAAAAACAAATGTGAAACACACATCACGCTTCCGGATTAAGGAGGGTGTAAGCTAGAAGCAACATGGTGGTGTAGGGTAGAAGCAAGTAAATATTGCTTCACTATGCGTACGTTTTGTTGAACTCTCCTTTTGCTTGTAATGGTAAGGGTAGAGGTAAGGGGGAGTTGCTATTTTGTGAGCAATGAAGAAATATCATACTTGCAATTCGTGTACCGATGCAAATAAATTGTCTATAACTCGGAAACGAAAATGACTATTTTTCAAATATTGTTAATCTTGCGTTTTTTAAAATTTATTTTTACAATTTGTTTTTATTTATTTATGTTAAATTTTACTCATCTTTCAACTATTTATAGTTGAAATGACGGGAAGGGATTTTGGAACTCAAGAAAACGTGCGCAGATAATCTTCTCCCCCCAGTTTTTACTGTATCTTTTAACTTAACAAATCTAAATCTAAATTTTTAAAATTACTATGATAATCCATATATTTGTTTATTGCAGATTACTAATTTTCGGCAAAGGCTCTGTAGATTCTATCAGAAAAATTAATTCCGATTCATGATTCCTGGCGATGTAATAAATAAAAGTAAGTACTGTTAGATTCCTTCAGATAGGAACAATATGAACAAAAATATATTCCGATTTTTTCTAAAAATAAAGGAGAGTACGGATCAACCACCTTACTCAAGTTAGATCTTGCTTGAGATATCTTGCCTTGCTTTCAGTTCGCCCTAGTTTTTGTTTAGATGAGCTGTTCGTTAAAACGTCCTTTTTATTTCTTTTAGTAGATATCTCGCATGCTTTAGAAAAACTAATCACCCATCTTGTTAAAACTTTTAATTGCATTGTTTGTTTGTTTTTATTTTGTAGATAGAATCATCTGAAAAAGATTCTTCATTACCATTTTGCCGAATATTGCTTGAACCAAGTTCCCATATTGTCTACTCCAATGGGGCATCAAATACAATTACCTTTCGTTACACTATTACCTTCCGTTTACATGCATTCTGTTGACGTAAAAAAATTTAGATTACCATCCTCCGAAGATGAACTGGTGGAATCAAGGCAAATTTCAGTGGTCTTATCGGGATCTCATCCAAACATGTCTACTATTGACTGGAAATTGTTTACAATTCCATTAGTTAACAACAAGCATTAAAGAAATCTTGTATGATCCAAATGCTCTAATGCATACCTATACGCCTATGGTCCAAATTAGGTCATATTTCAAATTCAGTAGTTTTGTCCTATTGATACAGGTAGAAGTAGGTAAAAATGTATATAACGTATGGGAAACAAGTATATTCTGCGTCCGTTTCCTTAAGCTTCAGTTTCCATACAACTCTCGATTACTGTACATATATTGAGTTATCAAATAGGTGGACCGTGATTTCAATGAGATATAATGTTATCAAAATACCTCTTCTAGTGAAATTAATCTGTGTAGACGAGATTGAAACAAATTATTATCAAAAATAAATAAAAAAAAATAGAAATGAAATTATGAGTCCATGATTTCAAAATAATTTCATTTAATTTTATTCACTTTTATTCTGCTCTTAATTAAAGATGGTGCAGGTGACGATAAAATGAAGAGAAAGCATACTATCTACAAGAGATTTCTTAAGAAATATTTCCATCTCAATTTTTACCCACTAAAGCAAAATTTAAGTGTGCCCCCTTTCAGATTTCCGCGTCTGTTTCGAAAATTGTATGTAAATGTACTAAAGTGTATTCATAGTTTCTTAAAGTCCAAAAAAATTCAAGCAAGTGGTGTTTTTAATATTTCATTTTTTGAGGAAAGATCTTTTACACCCTTTAATTATGTTTAGGAAGTTTCCTCTCTTTTCAGAACTCTAGCTAATCGGATCCGCCACGAGAACCACTTCAATACCCGCTGGCTTAGCAGTAAAAGCTAGTGGTGCTACAGCAGCACATACTTTCTCGCAATAATTGTATAGTTGCAATTTTTAATCATTCGGACAGTTCAACGAAAATGAAACCCATGTCATTCTTTTAACCATCCCTTTTTCTACCCATCGAAAAAAATGTAAAGAGAAAAAATTGGAGAATTTTTCGAGAAAGATTATGTGAAATTATTGCGAATATTTCGCGCCAAATTACACGAAAACTATTCATATTTTAGAGTAATTGAATTTTAGCATTTTTAAAGATCCGTCTTTAAGGAAAAGATATTATTAAGGAAATATATGTATTTTCAATATTATAGTTGTAGGAAGACACCGAAAAAAATTGCACTTTTGCAGTTTTTAAAAACTATGAAATTTTAAACAACATTATAACTGTACAATTCTCTTAAGCACCCTTTTCGTTATAAGAGAGCAAATCTTGATAAAAAAAATTGGCACCATTTTTTAGAAAAGTTTGCAAATGTTTTTGAGGCTTCGTGTAAAGTGCCCTCAAAAATCAAAATATCCGTTTCAAACAACCAAAGCCTTGAACTTATTCAGATCGATTGGGAAATATCAATTGTGAAGAAAATTGCCTGAGTGGTTTAGGCGCTAGTGTTGAGCACACAAGAAGCACAGATGGAAGATATACGTTTCACCGTCAATCGATTTTTCTGTGTCAAGGACACATAATCCATGGAGTTTTACTATATGACGTGTTAGGAGACATAATTTACTACATACAGCAACAGGATTTATCCACATTTTCGTTTCCAGGACCCGGCAACAGAGATTTTCTAAAAAAAAGTTCTCCGATTTCCGGCGCACAACTCTCTCTTCTTACGATGTAGCTGCGTAGGTGCGAAAAAATTGCAATTTTATTACATTTTTGAATTTCGAATGTAATTTTCAAATCAGATCAGGATTTATGTATGGAACAGGCAGTATACATGTGGGGAACATGTGAGTGTAATCTGCGAGAATATGCTGTGATCTGTGTAAATGTAGGGAATCTTGTGAGGCAATGAACGGTGCGCGTGAGGTTCATCCGAAGAACCGTGCGAAAAAACATGAGGGAAAAGTATGCTGAACTCTTGGGTTAATTGTAGAGAAATGTGCGGGACTGTGGCAACAAAAAATGGAAACACATCTAAAAGTAACTTTATAATAACTACCATTATAATATGAACAAATCGGGATTAGATATAACAAATTTAGTCTACTTTATTGCTTTCATGCATGGCACTTCGAGTTTTATGGCGATAAATAATTATTTACATTGGATTACGTTTATCCAATGAGACTTTGAACAATATATTTGATATTGATTTGATATACACAATTTATCTGATATTTTATACAAGAAAGTATTAACATTTGATTTCATTAATATTGTCAGTGAACAATAAAAGGTTTGGGGAAAATGTATTATCTCCACGCGTATACAATGCATGAGAAGATTCTTATATTTAGTTATTCAATAATAAACAGAACTGAAATTAACTATAGCATTGGACGCCGGAAGACGATATGAATGTAGAGATTTACAAAGAAAGAAATTGGTAATTATTGTAGGTAAAGAAATGCGTCTAGTAGTATTGGGAATGATATTCTGATAATATGTATTTTTTCGTCCTGAATTGGCCGTCTAGAACAACCCGGACATTATATGTATTTATTATTTCGTTAAACATGCCATTTCTCGTCAATACGGTATAAGAGTAAATTATTATTACTGTATGTCCTACTGCTCTCGTGGCTCAGGACGAAAGTCTCGTGCCTTTCGCCAGTGGTTCGGGGTTCGATTCCCGTGTAACGTCAAGTGAAATTTGTTACGACAAAATGAGATTGCCTGCTTAACAGGGGATAGACCAACCCCTGTGAATCGTCCTAAACCTTACCCCTATCCTTATTCCTTCCCGATTCTGGCCGACTGGAGGATGACGCAGGGTGTGCGCGAAGACGCTATCTGTTGGCGATTCCCTGACTTGACTGTGACTGACGTAATACAACGGCCCCTAGAGAGCGCTTTATATAACGGAGGATTACTCAACATTTGTTAACTTCATAGTGGACACAACGATCCTTACGGAGCTAGGAGACCCATTGCGTCTATAAAGAAGCAACAAATTCTTTAAAAAATACATGTTAACGTTTAATATTTATAGTTAAAAATTAATCAATTATTGCTTAAATAATACATGAATTATTGAATAAATTAATTACATAATGAATGAAGGAATGAGAAAATTCTTTATCTATTGTGATTTAGTAGCTACCAGAAAAACGTTTATAAAGTAGAACATTAGTTTAATGAATGCTGTATGTTTACAGCTGTGCGCTAACAACTAATTATCGCATCCATTCGAATGTTAATATAAACATCATTGCGAAACCTGTGCTCTTAAAGATTCATGAACTTCACATTTTGAACCATGAATGCAACAGAGAATACGGACAATTATTAACAACTGTGAACATTTCATGTAACTGTCAAAACCTAATAGATTTAAATATTTTGTATTTTTTTACAAACAATCTTAGAATTCATTTAAATTTCGGCCCACTTGGAAGTTCCAAGGATAGATATTCTGCCCAAAATTCTTGAACAGACACTTTTAATGTTTTTAAGAATCATCATTATTTCCAAGTACTGAAGTAGACTTCTAGTCACCGTGGCTTTGACAGTCAGAAGAGGTGCTACAAAATCAGAAAGCAATGATGCTATCGGTCTCCGAAAACAATTCTTGTGTATTGTTCTAAATTTTAAACATTTAAATATCTTAATACATTTGTTTGTATTTTTACTGTCCTGTATGCATACGTATAGTATACGCAGTATAGGAAAAGTTATGAAATGCTGTGCGAAAAAATGGCGGATTTTCGGCAGATAAAAATTCATTGCTGGGACCTGATATCGAAAAATGGATAAATCCAATTACTAAATTTTAAAAAGATCTTCTAGTACATGGTGTAGCAAGAATCCCTGTTTTGTGGGTTCTTGATACCGAAGAACAAATTGACGGCACATCTATTCACCTTTAGGATGGTGTGCACTAACAACATTTATCATCGGCAGTAACACATTATTTATTCACAACTTTTTTTGTATCAGGTATTATGAAGCTAATACTCTACACTTCGTCATTAACATTTTCTACGCGAAAATTTGAAAATTCATCGCGTCTAAATACACATGAAATTCCTGCGACCAATCCCACTTTCAATGTCAAGTATTTGCTTTCAACCACTTTCAAAATAAAATTGGAATTAAAAAAAAAATTAATGTTTTTAGGTTGAAACATACACACCTATATTCGAATTTTTTAACATTTAGCAAGAGGTATAACATTTAGTAAAATACCCATAGTGATGAGGGTTTTTATACTTTCGGTGGATACTTAAGCTAAGCTAACAAAACTTTCACTGCCCAAATATTAACATTGTTTCGGTTACACTATTTTTGTAATTTTTAATAAGTCTGTTTTAATAAGCTTTTTTCTCATTTTTGTAGTAGAAAGATTCCAAAACATTTTTAGCCAATTCTTTAATATTCGAAGAATCATCATCGTTAACAACTCATTTTTTCTATGAATAGCTCACAAAAGTAAACAACTAAGTACAAAGATACTAGACACTCCACACAAAAACTCTATCTTATTTTGAAACTTATTATTGTTTAAACAAACGTCGAAAAATATAAAACAAAAGAAAGTCATTGACAATTTACCTGGAGATGGTAGAATTTCAAGATGGGATATATATATATATATATATATATATATATATATATATATATATATATATATATATAATAAAATACGGATAATAGATGTATAAACAGGAAATTTATTACATCAATTGCAGTGATTGAAGGTAATTACTACTAGTGATCCTACTCCAGTGATCCTTAGAATCTCTAGTGGTGAATCAACTCGTAAAATAAACAGAACGCACGTGTATTCTGTTGTTTTCCGGTGACAGAAGCTCAAGCCAGTCTTAGCTGATGGGTTGATGACCTCGATTCTACGGTCGCAAACAAACGTAATAATAATATAAACAAACGCCGGTGATCTTTAGAATCTCTAGTGGTGAATCAACCCGTAAAGTAAACAGAACGCACGTGTATTGTGCACTTTTGCGGTGACAGAAGCTCCAAGCTAGTCTTAGCTGATGGGTTATCAATGTATACAAACGTCGATCTGCTTTCGTTGACAACTTATCAGAGAGCGCGGCTAAGTACGATTCGCGTTGCTCCTAGAGATCCGGAGTCTGAATGATACGGCACTGGGCGGCCGCGGTAGTTTCAAGTTCGCACCATTTTCGTCCGAGTCACTCACTGCCTGATGCAGCGACTTCTGAGAGCGAGAGGAATATACCGTGCGAGAGAGACAGAGCTCGGCGGGCGGCGTCAAGTTGATAAGTTTCTCAAGGTCGGGATATCCTCCTCATGGGATTCATTTGCTTGTGCTATCCAACGTTTGAAGGTGAAAAGTATGTTTTAAGAATATTATTTATTTATAATACATTTCATGGAATATGTTAATGTCTCCTAATCATATAACATGTTGGATGAAGCATTTTACTTAAGTTCGCTTTTGGTAATCCTTTTATGTGATTTGTTGTTGCAACATTTTTTGGTACTAATCATGTGTCATTGTTATACACTGAGAGGTTTTGTTTTTTTGAGAATGATGTTCGCGAAATGCTTCGTTCTGAAATTTATGGTTATACATCCTGTAATTTTTATGTTATTTTGTGCGTCGTTTTTTGTTTAGTGTGTGCCATCTCGATTTCTTGTATTGAAATGTGGTGTGAGAGTGAATTTTCGAATAAATTCCTTTTTTATAATTTTTTTGTTGTTGTACACAACGATTCTGCAGCACTTGTATCTCCAGCAATTCTGGATGTTATTTCATATGCTCTCTCTGATGAATAGTTCATGTAACAGACGTGATTGACGTCATCAAAGGCTACATTCCTTGGTGGCCAATATTGGATTCCAAGAGTAGTTGTTGTCTTGGGCGTCCATGTGGTGTCAAATTCCAAAGTACTCGACGGAATACACAATCCTTCTGGGGGATGAACCAATGGAAATGTTTTCAAAGCTCCACATTGGTCATAAAATTCAGAGTGTATTTTATTGCAAAATATTTTATAGAATCAAATATAAGTATATGAATATTTCCACATTGCAATTAAAAAAGCAGGTATTTAACTCATTGTTAGTTTTACAATTTATTATTTTTAATTAAACTATTTGGTTACATGATATTTCGAAATTGTGAAGAACAGCTATTAATTATCTTAAACTAATACACTGTTATTTATGCCGCATTAAAAATAAAAACAGCAGTCTTTAATCTTCAAAATTATCACTTCACGATAGTCTTCAAAAATATGTACCAAAATATCATAAACAATTATATTCAGTGTGTCCACCTTTTTGTGTCACAAGTAAACGAACATTGCAAAGACTGCCGAAAGTAGGCTTGCGTGTGGTAGTGAGACGGTAATGGTGTTTTGGACAGGGAGCACAAATGGATTAATATCCGAGGGGGAGAGGGAGTGGCGGCTGAGGAGGCGAAACCACAAATATTGGTGTCCTTTAGAAGCGTTGACTTTTCGTCGATATTGAACAAAGAGATAAACTAGTGGTGTTAAAAGAGCACATATTTTTTTGCACTTAGTGTAACTTCTTCAATTTTCGAGTATTCTGTTTATTGAAAAAATATAACTGTTTCTTTCTTATGCCGTTTTTATTCTATTCCAGGAAAAAGTTGAAGAACAAATTGGAACCTTTTTTTAGAATAAATATAAATGCTATTATTTCACGTAAAAGATAAACAAAACACCTGTTTTTAATTAGAATGAATTAGATTATAAAAAATATGATCTATTTTTTAGAAGAGATTTCATTTAAATATTTCTTTAAAATTCAAATTCACTTACATATTCAGTTGTCATACTAAAACGTAATTAATAACGTGTATTAGATATTGTTTAACGTGTAACGTGTTACGTGTAACGTAAACGTGTAACGTTTAACGTGTAAAACGTGTATTAGATATTGTTTAATGTAGTTGAGCAAATTTTGCTGTTTATATTCATATACCTATACATACTAATCGAATTGTGTCCATTACTGCAATTTATTGCGTGAGATAATGATTATTGCCTTATTAATAAGAAAAAATACCTTCTATAAAAACTTAATCACAGCGGTAAACGTAAAAGTAAGTATTTGTTTTAAATTCAGAAGTATAAATTGCACAGTTTTGTGGATTTTTTATGGAAGATGATATTTTCTGGTGCACATATCTGAAACATTTATGTCGGAATGATAGGGCAAATTTAAACTACTTAAAATTCTTATTATACATTATAAAACAAAGAATATGCGGTTAAAAAATACATATACAAAATATTTATTACATGCATTGTAATATTTGAATTTCAATAATTTCAGATATCAACTACAGAACGTTATTCTTTTATTTCAAAACAATATTTGATAATAACATCGGTAATTTTGATTGTTCCAAAGCTGATTGTGTTGGTTACGAGATTATCAACATCAAACTACATTTTATTGCCTACACATTCGGTATATTAAATGTTCCGACGAGAAAAATGTGTTTACATGGGAATTGATTTATAAAACAAATTATACAACACCAGTTGTTCTACGAACTATGGGCCTCACCTACAACCTCTAAACGGTTCACGATAACGAAATGCAGTTTTCGTTGAACAATGCGAAATCATCAAGAGAGAAATATTCTTTAGAGATATTTCTAGTGATAATTTGTTTTAGAGAAATTCTTTAATCTTCGATTTTTTTAGTAGAATTATATTATATTCTCACTAGCAATGGATAAAAAGAGGAACACAGTAATGAATCATTGGTAAATGTTTTGATAGTTTGAATATAATATTATTCTCTTTGTGATGTTATTTAAATTAAACATATAATTTTGTGTTAGCCGTTGCAACTGTCGCGTTTGGGGAGTGTATCCTGCGCGGCAGCACTGAGACTTACGGTGAAAGGGGAGACTGAGCAGGATGGCAGTGAGGGTACCGGCGCAATTGCAGGAGTCCGTGGTCTTGACCAGTAGGTCGCACGTTAAAACAATTACATTAATGATCAGAATAAAGGATTTTTTTCAGTGGTTCATGAGAATTTAAATTTTCTTTCACTGATTGAAATGTGTATGTCTCGATCACTAAAATAAACGATGTAATGCAGTTTTTTGCGTAGTGAGAAGAACAGTTTATAACTCATCAAGAACAACGATCACTTTTAAATTAACAAGAATCGTGATTGATATCTAATGACAGCAAACACAAGCCAATAAATTAAAACATAACAAATACAAAGAACGAGAATACGTGTTTGAAGATTTTCACTATAATCTCTTCCGATATTTCACCACGGTTTACATAGGTTGAAATTCTGTTATTACTGAGTGTTAAACAACTTCTCTTTGTAAATTTACAAAAATTAAATTAGTCATAAGAAGGTATTTGAAAACAAAATACAATTGCATGCATTATGTACGTAATTGGCATTTTAGGGTCGGATTAATTTTTGCCAGATAGCGGTGTTCATGTGTTGGGTCCTTATGATATTTGTTATCCAAGAGTGGGGATAAGGGCGACATTATCCCATCATCGAAATTAGCTTGCCTCGCATTCGTGATCTGTTTCTTTGGACACACAGCTATAGAAAAATGAGACGAATACGGATTACAAACATAAATAATTTACATCGATTTTTTTCGTCCCCCATCGACAGTGAGCCCCTTCTGCCGTCTTGTGTGCAAGGGCCGGCGAACTGACTGCCATGTTTTGCGGCACAATGAATCGATGGTTTGGAATTTTAATCAGTAGTATATAAATTCAATGTTGATGAATCAATAGAAAAAACTTTCATTCTTATCGTACAATTGATGTTTGTTCTGTGTCCATTGTGACATGACCATAAATTGCTGTAGTTATGCCTCTATGCCTCTCTATCCCCTGTCTCAGTCTCGGCGCCGCAAAGGACACGTTCCCCGAGGGACAAAGGAAATATTCTCCGTTAATTTAAAATCATTTTTCATAAACTATAATTTTATACTCAAAAAACAGTGACATGTAGTATATCATTGTATTTCCATTTTATGACTTCATTGGATGTGATAAAATATATAGTTCCATTTAAAAAATCGAAGAAGAATAAATTTACGGAAAACAAGAAATATATTAATAATACCTCTACAGCATTACTTGTCCTCCACCTTGTTGAACGACAACTGCTATTTTATTTTGAGAACCTTTTAAAAGTCACGTGTGTGATCCATACATGGTGGGAAACCTGGGTGGTGTTTTTTTCCTGCAAGAAAGTATCTGTCATATACAACGCAAAACATTGGTATTTGTAGTTACATAATACCTAATAACATAATAAAAAACAAAAAAAATTATAAAACCTTCAATTTCAGTTGAGGATACGAGTGAAAAGTATTAGAAAATATATTAAATACATTATTGAAAAAAGTGAAGGAAAATAATTTGATTTATATTTTTATAAAATATTTTATTAATATTCAAATATATCATCTTCTTATTATATGTAAACAATAAGTTATTGCAAAATATTAGCATAGCAACAAATTCATAATAATTTATACAATTAATATAATTATAAATAATAAACGAAGAATAAAAGAAATGAGTTAATTAAGGAAAATTTGAATAATAAAATGAATAGATGCACAAGGATGTCTTAAACTCAAGAAAATAATTGCACTAAAACGTACAAAATATGTACACACAAAATAAACACAAAAATTACGATGCATCATTACATCCACAGTCCCAATATCAGTCTTCCATGAATGTAAGAAAGATATTCTTAATTTTTTCGATATTCTGTTCACCTTCCTTACGGGCATTACAATTAAGCGCCCGCAAAAATTATACTTGATTTAATACTGCGCGTTAGGCATGGAGGATTACACGTCTTCGCAATAAATGCAATATTGTTCAGACTGGCGTGAATCGCAACGTCGCGTTCTCAAGATCGCTGTGAACGGTGGTGCTTTCCCCACGGGAGAAACGGTTGTTTAAAGCATTTAACGCAATAATTGCTATATGAAGCTACAAAATCTATTCACTTCTTCCATGTCATCGATAACGCCTTAGAATACTAGTTTTCCTTAAGAAATATTGCCACACTCCGCTTCTGAATTACTATTCATTCGTTTTACTATAAAAACATTGGCAGATCAGAGAGAAAGAAAATGATATAGGATAAAGGAAACGAAAAAATACACTTATGTTTATTACGTATGTCAATTTATTAATATTTTATGAAAAATATTTTCGATCAAAACAGAATATTTGTACATAACTATTAATATAATCCCAATAAATAGGTAACATTAATAATCTAAATTAAAAATGATGATACACAAACATAAATAAATTATAAATAATGAATAAAAAAGAATGAGTGAATTATTAAATAAAGCAATAATTAAGTGAATGACATTCAGTCTTAAAAGAGTAAAATGTCAGTACTAAAACATACAGCATTCTAACTCATTAAACACTATTATTTCAGTGCATTACACACTTCATCAGCAGCCCGAGTATCATACTCAGCTTCGATGTCAACAAGAGATTCCTACACATTTCTTGTCGGTTCAGTCTTTTTAAAAAGTAATACCAGAATCAAAATCGACGGGATTCTAAAAACACACATGGAGCGTAATGATTCTTAGGGTGACGCGCAACATCCTTCAGACGGGCGTGATTAGCAATGCAGCTTCTTCAAGGTCGCCAGCAGCGGAGGGGCCACCCCCGCGGGCGAAGCGGTAGCTGGCGAGCAGGGCGGCGAGCGCCACCTTGACCTGCATCAACCCCAGGCGGTAGCCCACGCACTTGCGCGGGCCCAGGCCGAAGGGCAGGAAGAGCGCGTGGTCGGCGGGGGCGTCGCGGGCGTCGGGCAGGAAGCGCTGCGGCCGGAAGGCGTCGGGGCGCGGGAAGAGCGCGGGGTCGCGCTGCAGCGCCGCCACGGGCAGCAGCACGCGCGTGCCCGCCTCCAGCACGACGCCGCTGCCCGGCAGCGCCCACGCGCTCCGGCTCACGCGCGTCAGCACGGGCTCCGCGGGGTGCAGGCGCAGCGTCTCTGCGGGCAAAGCACGCGTTATTGCACGGCCTTCACACACACGGCTGCCACGAAGCGCATTGGCTGAGGAACTGTGCTCACCTTGGACAACTGCGTCGAGCAGAGGCGCCTTCTCCAGCGCGTCCACGTCCAGCCCCGCCCCCTCGCCCTCCTCGCCCTCCTCCCCCGCCTCCGCCATCAGCGACGACACCTCCGCGCGCAGCTGCTCCTGCAGCTCGGGCTGCGCCGCCAGCTCAGCCAGCGCGCAGCTCAGCAGCGCAGAGGGCTTGTGGGCGCCGGCGAACAGCATGCAGCACATGTGCGCGGCCAGGCGGCGCTCGGCCTCGTCTGCAACGCCACGCACGGCCTTAGCCTCGAGGGCCCCTCGCCACAGCAACATCAAGGCGGCGATGCAAGGGAAGGGCGCTCACCTGTGGAGTCGGCGGCGTGGTCGATGCGGGCGAGCAGCTGCACGAAGTCGCGCCCGCGCGTGCCACCGGGGCTGGCCGCCCGCGCCGCCAACACGTCCCGCGCCAGCGCCACGAAGCAGTGCGCCAAGCGCTGGTGCGCCGCGTCGGTGCCGTGGAGCAGCTTGAGCAGGCGCGGGGTGGCCAGCTGCACGAACTGGTGGATGGCGGAGCAGTCGGCCTCCACGCGCTGCGCCAGCTGCAGGAGGGGGGCGGCGGGGTCTGCGAGGGCGCGCGCCTGCAGCCCGAACAGCGTCTCCGACACGCCGTCCACGGCGTACGCCAGCAGCGGGCCCTGCGCATCCCACCCGTTGCGTTAGTGCGTGGAGAGGGCGTTACCTGGTCGCGTGCAGCGGGCGCGGGCGTGGGCGTGTCCTCACCTTGAGCGCGACGGGGCGTGCGCGCTGGGCGTGCGGGCGGAGGGCGCGCACCAGCGCGTGCGCGTGCCTGAGCAGGGCGGGCAGCGCGCGGCGCGTGCGGCCGGGCGTGAAGTTGGGCGTGAGGCGCTGGCGGAGGTCGCGCCACTGCGCGCCCTCCGCGTTGAACACGTTGTCGGCGAGGGGCGTGGGCGCGGAGGCGGGGGCGTGCGGGGCGGCGGTGCGCGCCGGGAAGGCGTCGAAGTGGTCGCTGAGCACGGCCTTGACCAGCGCGGGCTCCCGCAGCAGCAGCGCGGGGCTGTGGCCCAGGTACACGCCGGCGAAGCGCTCGCCCTGCAGCTGGGCGTAGAGGGCGCGCACGGTGGCGGGCTCGGCGGCGCGGCCCAGGCCCAGAGCGGCGGCGGGGAAGTGGCCCACGAAGGGCAGCGCGGAGGGCGCGCAGGGCACGCGGCGGCGCTGCCAGTAGCGCAGGGCGCGCAGGGCCAGGGCCAGTTGAATGACAACCATTGACAAGGCCGTCGTCAGCAGCCAGGGCCACACGCAGACAGTAACTGCCATCTCGCTCCGGCGATTGGTTCCGTTAGGTCTCGTGATATAAACAAACGCCGGTGCCTACTCCAGTGATCCTTAGAATCTCTAGTGGTGAATCAACTCGTAAAGTAAACAGAACGCACGTGTATTCTGTTGTTTTCCGGTGACAGATGCTCAAGCCAGTCTTAGCTGATGGATTGATGACGTCGAGTCTACGGTCGCAAACTAATGTCGATCAGTTGTAATTGACAATATGTTGTCAGCCGCGAGCCCGAGTGCGAGATGCGTTGCTTCCAGAGATCTGGAGGCCGAATGATACGGCAGGGAGAGGCCGCGGTAGTTTTATGTGCGCGCCACATCGGCCAAGTCACTCGCTGATACAGCAGTTTGCCTCTCGTATACTACGGAGCGAGAGAGAGAGCGTCTTACGCGCGCCGATTCATTCACTACTCAAGGTCGGGGTTGCCCGCGTGTGTTGTAGCGTGTTGTTACTGAAGCTATGGATAGACGTCTTCATATTAATATATTTCGTCTTCGTTTATTAAATCGTGTAACCCTTCATTGTTGTACATGAAAATTATAATTTTCCTATGTAATTGTTCTAGATGATTCTGATGTTGGTTTATTGTTGTACTTGGAAAATCTACATATATTTTGTTAGAATCCGGATACTTGGGAGGTGTATTGTGGTGAATGAATTTTTCACTAGCAATCCTCCGGTTTGTTCATTCTGAAATTGTTGTTAATGATTAATATTTTTTTAAAATTAAAATTAATAGTTTTCTTGACTTTTAATTATCATTAGTCCTTAATTTACATCGATATCTGGATCAAAATGTCTGTACGTTATCTTCACCGACAAGTGTGTCAATTTTTTTAGTTTCAAATACAATAATTGCTGAATTCGGACCCACTGCTAGTTTTATTGGATTCTAAAATGTCATTAGAATAATGACCGTCGAAACAGTCCAAACAATAACAGTGCATATCGGAAGCATATGTAGAGTTATTTAATCCAAATGTCATAACAATAAAGACCGATGAAACTGCCCAACACAATAACTGCGCATATCGGAAGCATAGATATTGTTAATTGATTCTGAAATATGACAATAAAACCGGTGAAATATCTTTGGCGGTATGTAGTTTAGAAACAATGTGGAATTAGTATAATTTTGCATTCTTGAATTCCTCTATGAAGTGTTAGGTTCTCAATTTTTTGTGCATATTTAGTATTTCCCCTGTATCCAAATTTTCTCCGTCTAATCTGTTTAATCATTATGTTGTTTTACTTGTAATGTAGTTTTTCTTGACAATAAAAATAACAACTTCATTTTTTAAACTAATTGGTTATGTTTCCTTGAGTATTAAAGACAAACAAAATTTTTTGAGGAAGCATTGTAAATTTTTTTCGATAGCAAATGATTTAAAAGACAAAATGGCATTTAGGTCACATCATGAGGTAACTAAAAACTTAAAAATAAAGTCACTAGCATACAAATATATATGGTTAATATTAAGTTAACGTCTTAAAAAATGCAATATTTGAACCTGTTTTATGTGACGGGGGCGTGCGTAAACCAAATTAGCTGGTTGTTATGTTTGAATGAAAGTACGTGGGGTTGCATTCCAGACTAGGAAAAGGTTTTCTTTTTATTTGCGCATTGAAACACATTTATCATTTGAAGTCGTATTATATTATTACTTAAAAGTATGTACTCGTTTAGTACCACTAGTATATTTTTTACCCGCATCCCCTTCTAGCTTCATTCAGGGTTTTTTCTTACTTTTTTCACTCCTAATAATCTTCTGCTCATTTATTGCATGTTTGCCTGGATTATTTTACGCATCCAAACGGAATTTGATATTTCATTGTGACATATATGCAAATTATTTAGTTTAAGTAATCATTATTCGTTATCCACTAACGATACTTCTTGAAGCCACTGTTATACAATTATTGAAATAATTAATATTATTAATATATTTCTTGTATTTATTAGTCCTAAACAATGAAAACAATATATGACGTTTGAGAGAGAGAGAAAAGCTGCGTTCAGTGTTCAGAAACAAACCAAAAAAAACTTTTAATTGTTGCTTAATAGGTAACGGGAAAACGATCGAAAATGGCTATCTATTCCTACTTTTTTTGTAGATTTAAAACAATAGCGATGTTCGTATGTATAATATAATATATAATATATAATATGTAATATGTAATATGTAATATATAATATGTAATATATAATATGTAATATATAATATATAATATGTAATATATAATATATAATATAATATGATTCAGCCTACAACGAAAGCAACCCATAGAAAACAAACCCTACGAAAACGCCTTATCTGTAGCCATTCTAGAGAGGAGGCGGCGGCGGCGATTATGACGGCTCCAGTGATATTGGGAGTGGTGGTGGTGGTGGTGGCGGCAGCTGCAGTAGCAGCGGCGCTGGCGGTATCGATGGTAATAGAGGTAGCGGCGGCGGCGGCAGCGGCGGCGGCCTCGCCCAGCGCGCAATGATTCGCAAGAACATGCCTTGTCACTACGCTGGCGCGGCGGCGCTGCGCTGATGGTGGATGCGGCGACCGAGGCAGCGATGGCGACGGCCGCCGAGGAAGAGAAGGCAGCAGACATCTCGAATGGAGCGTGGAGTGGGGGGCCTATGACGCGGGATAACGCGGGAGGGGCGTTGGCGCGGATGACGGTGCTATAAACTGAATGCGACGCGAAGCAGTTTGACCAGTTCAAACACGTCCTTGTTAATTTGTAGCACTTGTAACTTGTAAATTTTCAGCATATTTTGTCTAATAAACTACTGGGATATTCCGAATGGTTCAGCCGCAATAAGCACTCGATTTGGGTTTGAAAAAATGCTTTCTAGGTAAAAATGTGCCTTGCAGAAACATAGAAACACTCCACAGACATGCAAATTGATTATTATTTCCAAAAAAAGAAAAAATGCTCTGAAAGAAAAATTAAACCAGAAATAAAAAAAGGAGTCTTTTTTATTTCTGTGTTAATTTTTCTTTCTGAACAAATGTTAACTTTTTTGTAAATAATAAACAATGTACAGTTTCTGGAGTGTATCTATGCTTCTGCAATGCAAATGTTTGGGTAGAAAGCATTTTTTCAATCCAACTTTTGAGTGCTTATTGCATCTAAACCAATCGGAATGTTCCAGTACATTATTAGAGAAAATGTGCTTAAAATAGTCTTACGAGCTTATCTGCGAAGTTTCCACGTTTTCTCCCCGGACATCCTGTATATGGCGACGACTTCTAACCACATCTTGGTTGGTGGAATCTCTATATAGATGATTTTGATGTTTAGACTGCAAAATGGGTGGATATTAAAACCACATCGTTGATCAGACGTTTGTATTTTTATATATTTCATGTACAGCTGGTTTTAGATAATAGTAGTTTTCGTGGAATTTTGAGTAAAGTGTGAACATTTTTTTAAAAGAGTGAAGTGTGAAAATTTTGACTAAATTGAGGCTTTTTCAAAAGTCTCAATTTTTCTTCATATCTATTAATTTTTTCTATCCGTTTAATAAGGATCGACCTTATCTAACAGGGGGAGATTACTTGATAACAAATTTTTTCATCGTTTTTGTTATAATTATTATATTACCACAAAACTACCCGAGTTTCAAAATTAATGACGTACTAACGTAATTTGTGTTTAATATTCTTTTCAGTTATTTTTAAAATTCCTTTTAAAAATTCCCGATTTGTAATCAAGTTACTTTTACTATTTAACTTCGGAAGCGCGTTTGGAGGTGAGATTCGAAATGAAACGTTCATTTCGGAGTTTCAACGTCTGTAAGTTTCAACGTCTGTAAGTGTATCTAGTAGCAGAGGAATGGGAGGACGGTAGAAAGGAAACCCTAGGAATTTCATTAAATGGCTCCCATGGCCGTGAGGCGCTCCCAGCGTCGCCTGAATCCCTGCCCATTCAAGCACGTGCTGCGTCTGTCGTCAGTCACGGAGCTTAACCTTGAGCCTTTGGGCACAGAGAGAGGGGGGACGGGCGTGCGGTGCTGTCGCTAAGCGCAGCAAACACGCCAGTCGGAATCGTACAACGCTGGAGCTCATCTCGCCGCGATAATGTTGTTTCTGTGCTGTAGGATCAGCGGTGCATCGACGAAAATGAATACTGCCGTTGAGCTGTAGTGATAATACAGGTGTTCTTAAAGCACGTTTCGTAGCACACTAGTGATCACTAAATTGATCGAAACTGCGGCGTAATAAAATTCATCAGAAAGAAAAAAACATAAAATATAACGTGTGTATTCAATTTGTGTGTGTTGTTATTTTATATGCTTATAAAAATGTAATTCTGAATTCACCTAAACCAACCTCCATCGTTTGTGGTTTCGTGATGTGCCTTGATATTCCACAAGCCAAAATAGTGTCGCAAGTAAAATAATTAAACCCCCTGGATTTTCAACCTTCCCTTTCCTACGTAGCTGGAACTATTTTTTTTTAGGAAATAATATTTCATTCAGATTGTCAGATATTTTATATTATTGTTTTATTTTTGCCAGTTATTGAAAGAATCATTTCATCTCATTGGTACTGCTGATGTTTGTGTATTGCCCAACATTTCTCTTTTTAAAGCAGTCATTGGAAATATCTCATGCAATCCCGATGACAGCAAATGATACTTAGTGACTTAATTCAGTATTGTAGGAGACAATTAGATTATTTTATTTGAAATATAAATGTATGTGGACGTGTTTTGTAATTCCGTTTACCTCGTTAGGTCTATAAGTAGTTTATTATTCACTGTTTTTTACTTGATTTATCGAACTGAAATTAAATAAAAGTAGAAAAAACAGTGGTAGCGTCGGAACTGCACAAAATTTTAATATTGGACCTAAAATACTTTTATCTTCAACTTTTATCTTCTCATAAGAAAATTGTCTTTAACTTACTCGGCTTTCAGTATAATTTCCATCTGGCACTTCGTTATTATCGTTATCTTATAAAATATTTGATAAATATTTTATAATAAATTAAATATTAAAATTAAATATTAAGATAAGTATTTATTGATATTTTTAAATATGAAACTAAATGTACATTGTCTTAAACTAGGGTTCTCCAACTGCCGGGCCGCGGTACTATTTATTATGGCCCGCGAAAGGTTTTTAGTCAAAAGTTAAAGTCCCTTGCATCCATATCGAGGGAAAACAACAAGCCTAATGCATTCGCTCTGTCGTAGTGGACATCCCCTTCATGTAAAATAGTTGCAAGTTTAGATTTAAGATTTTTTCTAGTAAATTCAGAAATTCGAAATCATCCCAGTGTTTTTTTACTGCGTTACTCATTTTACAACTTGATATCACGCATGGTTCGATTCCCCCCTCCCCCGTTTCAGAGCAGCGGGGCAAAGTGTCGAAATTAACAATACGGGAGAGTCAGGCGTGGATCGCCCTAGTCATGAACAAGTGGACCGCAACCATATCGAAGGTTTTATTTGTGGCCCTTGAGGCCGTGCAAGTTGGACAGAAATAGAAATTCTGAATGAGGATGACGGGGAGCGCTATGAGATGTTATAAAGGAGGGTGTTATAAGCTCAAATTTTGCAAACGTACTTTTTAAGGATCCGTAAAAAGTTTGCGAAAATGATCAGGCCATGTCGCCTGGCGTAGGCCAACAGAAGCTGCGGCATTGTGTCACAGCGAAGTATGACGTGCGTAATGCTCCGAGGAGAATCGTCGATCATGACACGCGCTTCAGCGAGGAACTGATAATGTGGATTATGGAGATGTTTTGCTCCCTTTGTGGGCTGCGTTGAAGGCGCGTTTCTCTACAATGGTCCTTGCCCTTTAAAGTTATCAGTAGTTCTCGGATTGTTAGATTTTTTACCCGTTTTCGTTGTAGAGACCGGAATTTTCGACACCAACAAGGTAGCTACAACGAATTCAGCCACTGACTGGAGGAGAATTCTAGCTTTCCGGGTGCTTTGATAGATATTTTTTCGTAGTTTCTCGGAGCAACACCGTGCGAACGCCGGAGCAGTATCCTAACAAACACGCCACGGACCACGCGCTATCTTTTTCCTCTTCCTTGTCCTATTCTCATCCTTTACATACACACACGCACTACACTATCACACTTGTCGAGATACCAATCGGAAGATTAAAGCTTGTCCCGGCTGAAGCGGTGCTCCATTGCCAGACGAGGTAGGTCGGCACCGGATCTCGCCAACCAGCGGGGGAAGATCGCAGCCACATCCCGTAATGAAAGAATGCTTTACATACATGGGACTATATATCTTAGCAGCTGATACTCCCTAATCCATGAATCAATCAATAAATATTTACGCTGTCCTGTTATACCGATTTAAAGCCACCCAACAGGGACAAAATCAACTCCGGCGTACGTTAAGGATTTTAAGTTACATTTCCCAGTGAAGAACAGTCCAAACAAACGAGTTGTAGCTAAAGTATTTATGAGACAACGTATGAGTTTTTCTATCCCAACAAACCTCATTTCTTATTTAAATAACACAGTAGAACATGAAATATGTCATGTAGTTAAAATATGTATATCTTGCCTAACAATAACCAATCTGTAATTATTTTTTGTCTACCGCGTTTCGTTTTTCCAAAAATCTTCATTTTACCTTTTTACGTATTGAGGGATCAGAGAATTTACGTTTATTTTCAATTGTGTCCTCCACTGTTTTATGTTGCTTAATTATTTTTTTAGATTTCTTCTAGTGTAGTATGATGCTGGTAGAAGTTTTTTTGTTTATTTCCGGACGTATTGCTCCTACTCTTGTGTGTTGCTGATTGATGTGTTCGCTGTTAGAAAATTGTAGTGACCTTAAGGAATATTTTTAGATCTTTCAAAAGCATTTGACGTCATTGAACATTTTACTCTCGAAATTACCATCATATGGAATTTGTGTTGTTGCTCTAGATTGGTTATGTTCGTACCTTAAACAACAATCTCAGAGAGTAGAAATACCTTACTGGAATCATGAAACATTATGTACACACCTTTCTGATTCGTTGCCAATTGCATGGGGAGTCCCGCAAGGATCGATTTTAGGCCCTATTCTCTTCCTACTATACGTAAACGATATGCCGTCAACGATTAGAAACGGAAGAACACTTCTCTTTGCGGATGATACGAATATTCTTTGCAATAAAGATACCGTGAATAGGAGGATTTTAGATATTTCAAAATTGGTAAGGTTATAACAAATTAATAGTAAATGAAAATAAAACAATTTCAAAAGATATACTATAGCTCGACCACTTAGAAAAAACTATCATGGCGTCGCTTACCTCAGGAGGCGTGGCTAAGCTATCTCCACTGCTCCCGAAGGGGAGCTCAGTGAACTCAAGGACCGCCTGCAACGGTAACTGATTCGCGCTTGCGCCGCAGTTCTCACGCTTCCACTCTCTAGGGTTCACGACGTTCAAGTCCAGGCTGTGTGCTCCCGGCCCGCCCAGGCCGATGCGGCGGTGATTCCTCAAGTCGGGGAAGTTGAGCCTGTAAGTGAGGAAACCTTCCTCTCCGCCACTTTTGGGGCATGCGCAGTCCAGATTGTTTTTTTCTAAGGGTTCGAGCTATAACACTACTGTTTCTAACAATGTTAAATTGACTTAAAAATACATTTTTCTACTCCTAATGTATAATTTTGTCATATGACTCATTACGATGTAGACTTCATTATGATACAGGCTCGTGACCAATCCTAGAGATGTTTACTAATTGACACGTAATTAATCATTCAGAATCTATCTAGTAAACGTTTCGTTCGATTGTGTACTTTAAAATTGCATTTAATATTGTATTAAGTTTGTCAGTTTCAATTTATTTTATTATTAGTAATTTGTACGTGGAATATTGTTTAAAATAAATTAGATCCTGATTTCACTTTCATCCTATTTGATTAGTGTAGTGGTAGACGGAACATTTGACTGACGTTAAGACTGGAAAAAGCGGACCATTTTGTGTTAAATTTTGCTGCCGTGTGGTTGCCCTTAAAAAATGGACCATTCGTTGGTTTCAAAAGTCTAGTGAATGAGAGGTTGAGTTGGCACCTCCGGAAATAAGAAAAAAGCGAAAATGGTGACCTCCGAATTATTGCCGCAACTTTTGCACTCTCTCGCAGGCGGACCGGTAAACGTAAGCCACTTGCGGCAGGTAGGGTAGCTGTCCGCTAGATGGTCTTGGCTGAATCCTACGTGTCAGCTGCCTCGACACTATTCAATGTAAAACAAACTTACAAAAGTTACCATAAGTTGTAGAAAAAGTACCGTATGAAACTCGATGTAATAGGTATTAATACGCTCGAGTGAACTTCACACTCGTGTATTAATACTCATCATTACATCATCGTTTCATAATGTAGTATTCTGGCACACTTCTCTCTGTGATCAAGTTCCAGAAATTATAAATGATATATAATATACATACACACACACACTTTGTATGAATTGTGTGTTGTGAAAGATTATCCAGATATCAATAAAATGACAGTATGTTAATAAATGAACAATTGGTATCAGATGGAGTTCCGAGCTCACTTTTGTTTATACTATGTGCTGTAATAAAACATTCCAAACGATAATATGATTATAATACATAGTACGAGTATAACACTAAAATGTGAGCCATGACCTTTTAGTGAGCTACGTAAGTAATTTTTGTGACAATTTACTCTGTCAATTTAAGAAATTAGGCAAATTATTTTAACATTTTAAAGAGCGCATTTTAGGTACTCAAAATGGATTTTAGAGTAAACTGAGGTCTTCTCATCAGTTGCGACAAAAACTTTGGAATTTATTAGAACTTGCTATGGAATGAATTATTGATCACTGGGCCCTTCATTGAAAGTTATTCGGAGGTCATTAATGAAGCTTAGTAGTCTAGGATGTTCTAAATTCGTTTCCTGACTGGGTTGCGACAGGAGATACGTAGGTGTGCCAGCGACATTTCCTTATGGACCATCAGCTATTCGATTCATTTCCGTGGATGTCTGATGGTCCGTATCGCTAAAATTAAACATTTACTTCATCAAATTTTGGACAATGTGAAATTCAAACTGATATTGATTATGAATGAAAGTTTCTTTTCATGCAGTTGTTTCTCCGCACATGTTGTCACATCATGTGACTACCATGTTGTCACAACATAAACCAAACAAATATATTTTGTCTTTCCATCAAGTATTAAGATGTTGAAAATAAATCATTTTCTTAAACTAATTTATTTTTATTTGTTTTTAGTTATTTGACGTCAAAAATAATAGTTAAAAACTGTGTGCGACGTACCATGGGGAGACTTACGAGGAGTATTTCAATTAATGCACTATACCAACAGAAAACATTTAAATATTAGTGTGGCTCCAAAATTGGAATTTTTTGCCTACGGGCTCAATGTAAGTAAATGCTGTGTGAAGCATTGACGTGAACATTTTTTATGAAGCTCCCTGAATAAAAAAGACTCGAGAGAAAACGCAAATGAGAATTGTGACTGTGATCAGAGAACAATTCGGATTTAGAGATTATTTTTTTATGTATTCCTTGGTATTCTGCCACATTCCACGCACAAATATGTGCATATTTTTATTTTTAATTGCTGCTAAGAATAGTAAGAACAGGTATGGCTACTACAAAGTCATTGCATAAATCATGCACATAAAATCGAATAGTTGTACAGACGAACAAATAACAATATTCCAGTACCTGTGTAATATCGTGCAGAAGAATGACAGTGAACAGTTTTTTTTAAATCCATCATGAAAAATCCTTTGAATGTTGGCTTGTCATTTATTTTCATTATGAAGTCAATTTGTGAAATGTAGAGAGGTTTGTTTTCCATAATGACGAGTAACAATCCTGATAACCGAATCATAAACTAGGTAAATATTTTCACTATTTCAATACTCAATCAACGCAACTATATTTGATATTCATTAATGAACAACCTTATTTGCACTCACTAATCATTGATGAGGTTTGCTGTCAACCAATTACTATAAATTATAAACTAGTTCATTACTATCCCTGTAAGAGAGTAATGAATCTTGTTTATATAATCACCAGCATTATGAAAGTGTGATATGTCGCTAGATCAAAACTAACATAAACACACAACAAATAGAAAACAACCAAAAACGCTAACACCAAAACAATAATCGATTCTCATCCATCGTTGCATTCGATTCATTATTTCATTTTGTTAAAGCATCTTGATTTCTAAGAACATGTTATCCTTAAACAACTTACCACGCTTTCAAATTGAACACATACTTCACGTACGTAAAGGGTCGGGTAAACCTTCACGTACGTAAAGGGTCGGGAACCCCACAAGTACGAGGTCTGGAGAATCATGTGTGGATTTTGAAGAATCATTGTTTTAGAAGAAACATACCACAAGCTGACATAAAAATATGAAAAGAGATTCACTAAACTAAATAAGGAGGTTAAAAACTCAGAGAAATGTTGAATGAAACAGAAAATTCCAGTAAAGTTTGTATTGAATGACAATACTGAAACTTTTAAAGTAATGAAGTTCTTAAAAGAAATAAACAAGTATGACTTTATGCATACTTGTGCTTGTGTTATGCTAATTGTCATGTAAATTTACATAGTGATTTTCTCCTTCAAGTTCAAAATTAAAAAATTGCATCTGTTCATTTGACTCTACAGATAGCTGACAGCGTGGCAGCTACTTCTTGTTGGAAATTTGTAAATAAACTTTTTTAAATATTAGAAGTACACATGCTTTTGACTATTTTTTGTGCTTTTCTGTCATAATAGAAACAGAACCTAACTTACAAGCTGCTCGAAGGCAACCATATATGTGCTGAATATATGTGACATCCTGTGAAAAATTTCTCCTCTTTGTAAAATTTAATATACAATTTATTTTTCCATATCTTATTATTGCAAAGAAGAATATATAACTTGCAATTTTAACTTTCATTGTAAACTATAACTTGCATTTTAAATTGGGGCATTCTTTGTCAAAACGTCCAACAAAATATCGAAGGGTCGCAAATCATGAAAATAATTATATTTTCGGATTCAGCATGATATAAAAACAAGAAAAAACGTTTTCAGAATTTTTGAAACTTTATTTTTTTATCTAAAAGCAATTCAATTTTTTAACGATTTTAATTAATTCCCAATTATGCTTAGTAACTCCATTGAGTGACAAGTCATTGAACATGCTTACTATTAAAATACATGATGGTTGTTACGTGAGTGCTGTTTTCTAAAAGTTTACAAGTAACAATGGACACGTTACTTTCGCTCAGATTCTAATTTTCATCTACTCATTCAAATAAGGCTAATTATGAAATTTCTCATTAAATTTACAATTCCAGGCTATGTTCAAATAGAAAAAATGTTAAGAATAACAAAATGTAAGGAAACTATATTAATTATAATATCTATCAAATAATCCAGGAATATGTTTGTAACATGTGTACGTTTTTTTCTCGTTTTTTATCTTCTACATCAAGCTGAATATCTACATATTGTACCATTATACTGCTATTAAATATCAATTTAAAAGAATTGTTAATCTTTTTGGACCGTATTGTAATACTTGTACTTTTATCATGTTTGTTTATCATTTTGTAATACTTGACTACTTCAAATATTGTTAATCTTTTGTAGTAGTAATGATAATCTTGACCAAGCAGTAAATGCGACCCTCTTATAAATTTTTTAAAACTTGGATTATTTCCACCCTCTCCTACATATTTTTTCTTCCATTCAAGAAATATTTTACTCTCTTCTCTATTTGTATCCTTAGAGGATGCAAGCCTTCTACTTTTTGTTCCCAATCTGTCGAAACGCTAATGGTTTGCAATGTTCGCTTGCAGGTATCAACTGCCGTCCCGACATCTCACGCTGTTGTCCCGGTAAGAATGATTACTAGAATAATACATACTTGGTATATAATGATTTATATTATACACTAATAAATACTTTTTTATTCAGTCTGAGCTGAACTAGTTTAGTATTTTAAAAATATTTAGATCCTACGTTAATTACGTGCTGCGGAATTTCGAAATCATTAAAAAATGTTCGTGCATTCTCTGCAAGTTTTGCTTTGGATCATTATGACATTATCAGTCATCACTTGTGACCTTTTTAGTTTATCTTATTAATACAATATATGAAAAAGTTTCGCTGAATTCGACCTAGCAATCTAGCTGTGTCGAAGATCCTTGCCACTGTCAGGTCTCGAACCCTATGACCTCCTGGTAATAGACACTGCGATGACATCAGCTGTTGTACTGAGCCTCCTTAGCCGGTACACTTACTTGAGTTCAAGGGCGAAGTAAAGTCGATTTCCAAGCAATTCAGGATCTCCGCTTTCCGCGGCAATTCGCTGTTCGTGAATATAATGCACAACGACATTGGGAAAGTGAGAAAAACTTATTAGTCAGAGGGCGTGCGACCTTTGATCTTTACGTATCCCTGGACGCCTGCTGCGCCGGGCAGGTCCTAGTCCAGCGTCATCGAACTTGCTTTCCATCACTATGGTTTCACTCACTATGGTTATGTGCAAAATTCCATTTTCTCAGTACTTTTTTAAATGTTTGCGCTCTATCTGTGGCTATACAACCGAAAATATTTACACGATTTTATGAATATGAATCTAGAATAATACATACTTGGTATATAATGGCTTAAATTATACACTTGTAAGTACTCTTATTGTTGTTTATGAATTTATGTTTATGATTAACAGCTTCTAATTCTATACCGTGTTCCTTTCTTGTTACAAATTTCTCTTCTCCCTTTTGTATCTTTCGTCGTATTAACAATTCTGTTCATCCTTCTTGAACCATTTTCAGATTTCTTTGAGTCCCTTGTGTCTTCCTACCTTCTCCTTTTTTTCTTGGCCGAATATTATATCTTTTTGTCTTTCTTGTTGTCGCCTTTTATTTCGTCTCACTGTGTTTAAGTTTAATCCATAATGGCACAACCTTTACTCTAAAGCCTCATAACCATCAAAATGAGTGGGTTTTCCAAATTTGCGGCATTCATTTCAAATCTCTGCCTTTAGAATTTATCCAAAGATAGAAGCAGGTCTCCTGTAAAATTAATATTATGTGGCTTGTGATTATCTCTGACGCAACCCCTGAATTATCGTGAACAATACTTACTTCAGAACGGTCAAATCCTAATCAATTTCTTATGCAATAGTTTTAAATAAATATAATTTTTATAGGGAAACATACTATTTCTACATATCTTAAATTACGTTTACCTCATTGAAAACGAATAAGAACAAAATACCTATTTTATGAATGAGGATACTTGGAAATTTGAGAATGCTAAATTTATTCAGTGCTTTCGCAATGTTGTGTTGAATAGATTCGGTCTCATTCAAATCATTTACTCTGTTTTAAATTGTATTGAATTTATACCTTTTGAAAATAATTTCCTGAATGATTTTTACTAATGAAAGTCTGTTGTTTTGATTTTACTCCAATGGCATTATGTCACATTTTCCAAATGTGTACGAGCTCTGTTTCAGAATACTGCTGTGATTACGTAATATTCTCGCGGCGGTAACGTTAAAAGTATTTAATGACACTAAAAACGCCGATGGAATTGTGAATGCGTTCATTGACAGAATTGGATAAGGAATACATATTTTGTGAAATGGATGTGGTAGGGAATGTGAATGCTGATAAGCAAATGCGTTTAAAGTAGAACTATTCATACTAATAATTTAGAATGTATGGCAATGTTACAATTTATTATCTTCTTTTTACCTGCTCTTTGTACTTTTAACAACCCTCCATGTGACTCTTTGAGAAGAAACATCTTTTCCAGTGGTGGCTAGTCCTTAAGGGCTCTTGCGTGGCGCCCTCTCCAGAAAACCAACCGTGGGAAAAGTTAAAGAAAATCTTAAACTTTCAATAAATAGACTCGTTTAATTTGTGTATACCACCAGTACAATTTTTGAGGACGAATTTTATTTTATGTGTCCGTTTATGCAAAAGATAAAATATTTTAGGATTGGTAATATGCATGCGAGGCAGTGGAAGCTTGTGGAAGAGTAGTGGTACTGGGAATTGGGTGGGGGCAGCGTAGCTGCTATTTGGGTTTTGTTCGCCAGAGTCCGCACCTATTAATTAAGCAATGAATATCGACCCTTTCATCTGATTTTATAAATTCACTGTTTTCTTTGTTGGAATTTTAAAAAAAATCTCTTACTTTCGTGAGAGCACAATTGTATCTTTCGTTGCATACGTAAGGCTTCCGGGAGACGCCGCGTCGTTGGCTGAGAGGGCTCTTAGCCAACGACGTGGAGTATCCCGGATAGCCAAGAATTTATGTATTTCTTTATTAACGTGAAAGTTGTCTAACAGAAGAATTAAAATCCCGATGCAAATCGGTTGTATACCACATACTGTAGTTTTCCTCGTTCAAGAAATATTTTCAAGTGGTAAAATGTGTGATAGTTCGGGATTATATGCCGCCTCTCTTAATTTGTCGCCCAACGATCTCCACTGACCTTTTCCTCCGGCGTATACTGGCTACGTACGCCCATGCAGTCTTCTTGAAGATCTCGCATACACTTGCAGCATTCTAAAGAGATTTAGGGTAGATGATAGGGAAAACAAGTGAAATGCGAAGGAAATATCGAATGATAGTGCGCGGCAGAGGCCCCGCTGTGGAACTGCAGAACCGCTCCGGCTTTCAGCCAGCACCGATCAGGGTATTCAATTGTGGTAGGCGTTATAAACTTGCTTATGATTTACACAGGAAGCAAATTTCTCGCACTGGATCCGAACTGTCAACCTCCACGCCATCGGACAGTTTGAATGCCAGGCGTTGTCTTTACAAACGCCATTACCAGTGATGTACTCAATTGGAAAATCCGTATAAATAATAAACATACCGCTGTACTGTTTTACAAAACCTTCATACGACCACTACTTTTGTACGCATGTCTAGTATGGCTCAGAGTTGCCAAATCGAGTACCAAAAAACTCCAAGTGGTCCCAAATCCGTTCCTCCGCACCATCATGAACGCTCATGAACCACCATGGTTTATCTCCAATATACAACTTCAAAAAGAATTTCAGTTAGAGCTGTTAACCAACCACAGTATATTTTTATCCACCCACTTCTTCCAAAACATTTCAAATATATCCAATCTAACCTCTCTCAAATTTTGCAAAAAATCCAATACACAAAATCCAATACCCGTATCAAGAACTTTCCGTTTCACATTTTCCTAAAGAAGTATCTGATATTGATCCAAAGTAGAGTTATCATGTAAAGATACCTCTCCCACCCTAGAAGTAAGATTATTGTAAGTTAGTTTTTAGTAGATATGTGCAATCATAACAAATGTAGAATGATTTACATACTGGCCTCTGTATTGTACAACCCAAAAGGAAATAAATAAACAAAAACATTATGATTATTCTCCATTATGTTGATCATGACAAACATGTGCCAAACAGACAAATAAGATTCGATGCTGAATTATTTTGATCATGCCGTTAGTGTACATACTGAAGTTTTCCCACAATGATCAGTTCAATCCGTGGTAGATTATTTAGTTAGGTAAGACATCCCATTGATTCTGTGTGAAATAACTGTAGTTATTATTTAATCCATCCGGACAAATAATATGTAGCTATAATTTTACACTTTTTTGGGTGTACTGCGTTAGATATTTTGCACCGTCTCAAGAGTGTAAATCACATGATTTCTGAAAATTTTGTAAAGCATGTATTCTAATAACCAAACCAATAACAAAACACGTAAAAATTTGAAAGCTAGTTTCAGAATCGTTCGAGTGTTAAAAATATTTTTTTTCTGAATATCTTCCTCTAAGACACACGGGATTAGAGAAAGGTTTAAGTTCGGAAACTTTAAGGAGTTTATGTCTTAAATTTTATTCTCAAAATATGTCAATTGTGTCTTGAATAATTCTGCGTGTACCTACTGAATTGTCATACTCAGTACTTTGCTGCTTAGGTCACAGCTGACGACAAGCGACAGAAACGATCGAAGAATGAGATTCCCGCCATTAATATTCTCTATCTATACAGGGTGAGGCACCTAAGATGGCCACAGCAAATATCTCCGAAACGGTTTGAGATATCGGAATCCAGTTTGCGCCAATTTGTAGCAGATGACGGGGGAAACAACACATATCGTTTTCGTGTATGTACCATTTTTAATTGCGAAGATATTGACGCAACTTTATTTTTTTAAATGGAAGTATATATTTTTTCAGCAGCATTATAAAGGTCTCAAAGAGAGGAATACAATGATATAAATATTGTTAATATTTGAAGAGATACTTTTGCAAAAATACATTATGTCAAGTAGCACGTAATAGACGCGGATGCACACGTTCCTTAGACTTTTTCCTTGTTTACGGAAACTGCGTTTGACATTGCTTGTAGCCAGATTCTATCTTTCTAACTTTCAACATCCGACCTCGCGTTCGCGAGTCAACGCTGCCCACGGCTGAGGGTCGTGAAGTGATACCGACGTCTAACCGTCCGAAAACCTGCAAGTGACAATTTTTATTAATTAAATTTAATAAAAAATCAAAAATTAATTTAGTTTGTCACAAATTTATCACGAGAATTGAATATTTTCCTTATTGTACTGTAGATATACTATAAATGAGGCAGAAAGTAAAACATATTGTTCTTTTGTAATTAGAATGGCATTCTAAAAATGTATTGAATGGTAGTACTTTCTAAAACTACCTGCATACTACATCTATTGCAGAAAAAAATACATTATGAATTATATGTTAGGAAGAGGAACATAGGAATGCAACAACGTAATAATTTAAGACAATCAAATACCAAATTTACATTTTATGAGTGCGTCCAAGTAAAGTGTAAATTCGGTCGTTTTCTGATTATCTTAATTGATTGAACAATACGGGACATTCTGCATTGTGGAATACATATTTTATTCCTTTGACAGCAAGTTATTTACACAGAATAAGTTTGGTATGCTTCAAGCCAGTGCAGTAACATAAGAACTTAAATACAAGAGAGCAAAACAATGAAACACAGTATTGATAAAAATAAGACCTTTAGCACGCATATAAGAAATTTACATTCCATAAAATAGAACGCGGGGTAGTCTTCACGTCATGTGCTCAATATGTTTACCGTCCACGGCAATACACATTTGCAGTCTCCTTTCCAGCGACCGACGCACGGATTGGAACGTTTCTTGCGTTATCTTGCCGCAAGCTTCTGTAATGCGCCTCTTCATATCTTCTGGAGTCGAAGGAATGTTTGCGTATACAGTATTTTTCAAATTTCCCCACAGAAAGAAATCAAGTGGTGTGAGATCGGGTGACCGAGGCGGCCATTTCACCGCACCACCTCTTCCTATCCAGCGACCTGCAAATGTTTCATTTAGAACTGCCCTTGACACTTCAGCAGAATGTGCAGGGCAACCGTCGTGCTGATACCACATGCCAAGACGCAACTCCAAAGGAACTTCATGTAGCAACGTTGGCAAGGTCTCTTTGAGGAATTTAGAATATACTTGACCTGTCATTTTTCCTTCAATGAAGTACGGCCCGATGATAAAATTATCAATGATCCCGCACCAGACGTTCACACTCCACTGCCGCTGATTTTCCACTTGACGGATCCACTTTGGGTTCTCCGTTGCCCAATAGTGCATGTTTCTTAGGTTTACTTGTGCATGGTTTGTGAAAGTCGCTTCATCGGTGAAAAGTATTCTGTTTACGAATCTTTTGTCGTCTCTCAGTGACATAAGGATAAATCTACAAAATTGAACACGTTGTTCATAATCACCTTCATGCAACTGCTGGTGAAGGCTAACGTGGTACGGATGGAATTTGTACCGGTGAAGTATACGAAGAACACTTCTCTGACTTATACCTGAGTCTCTAGCAATCTCTCGCGAACCCACATGGCAGTTTGCAGCATCACATGCCATAACACCTACTGCCTTGTCCTCACCGGTAGCAGGTTTCGTTCTCTCACGTATTTTTGAATTCCAGTCACCGCTTGATAACAGACGTCGGCATATTCTTACCAAGGTTTTTCTTGACAAACGCTTCCGATTCGGATACCTTTTCGCGTAGATTTCCGCTGCTTGCTTTGCGTTCCTTCCACACTCACCGTAAATAAGAACAGCGTCGAGTTTTTCTTCGTTTGTAAATTTCATTACAAAAGGCATCGTTGAACTGAAAGTGTTGAGATATGTTTCACCTTCTCACAAGTTGCTACAACTGTGAACTCCCGCTCGTGAACAGTTTAGCGACCAATTTCTCTCTAGAGCAGAGCGCTGTGGCAGAAACTTTCCGCCTGCCGAAAAACTGTTTCGGAAAGACACGAATGACGTGGTTTCTGAGAAAATGCAAAACACATTTTTTCTACACTTTCTCTTCGAATATTAACAATACTTATATCATTGTATTCCTCTCTTTGTGACCTTTATAATGCTGCTGAAAAATATATACTTCCAGTAAAAAAAAATAAAGTTGCGTCAATATCTTCGCAATTAAAAATGGTACATACACGAAAACGATATGTGTTATTTCCCCCATCATCTGCTACAAATTGGCGCAAACTGTATTCCGATACCTCAAACCGTTTCGGAGATATTTGCTGTGGCCAACTTAGGTGCCTCACCCTGTATATTGGGTATATATAGCTATATATCTAGGGGCTATATATCTATATATTGGGTAACAGCAGTGGCTCTCTTTTGCGTTGAACAGCAACTATCTTGATATTATTGGTATAGCAAGAACTGTTGTGCTGTATATGCGTACTATAATACGATATTGCAGTATTCGTGAAGTCATTCTTTCAATCTTTTATAGATTGCAGTACTATGCGAGAGTATTTTATTTCTTGTTCTTGAGCAATCTGTCTGCTTGCTTATGGAAAAGAAATTTGGGTGGTTCTGTTGAGAAGCAAGTTTCCTGCTGCAGGCAACTGGTACAATGCTATAGAAGGAAGGCCTCATAAGTGCCATTTATAAGAAACCGTCGCCATTAAATCCCCAGTGTATGCTACTGCTGGATAGGGAGTTACCCCTAACACTTCACGTAAGAACCAGTTCCTTTAAAAAATTATACTGCTGAGAATTATATCATTTTGTTTCGTACAATACAAATTAAAATTTACATTTACGTTTTTCAGTTTTCAAACACATTTCAGGACCTTTTGCGGCCAATCTTCTGGTTGAATGGAAAATACAATTGATCTTAATTAATAAATGTATACTTAGTCTAATTTAAATTCTCGATATTTAACATATTTAAAACAAACGTACTGTTATATATAACAGTATATATTAGAATTATAGAGAGAGTGTATTCTATAATTATATAATACTCTGATGTCTACATTTTTTTAAAGTGACTGGGTCTTAAGAGAAGCACTAATTAAGGAAAGACAGTATAAATTGTATAAAAGTTGTCCCTAGTTATTGTTTCATGTCGTGTCATGTTAATTCCATATATCACATATTCTTAGCCATCTGCTCCCAATCAAAACTACCTGCAGAATCATGTATGTAAGTAAGTATGAATGAATCAAGTATGCCAGCTCGAGATCTAATATTCTCATCTGTACCTCCGAGAGGAAGAATCTCTTCATAGCGAGTCTGTTTCCTTGGGCCCTGTGCAATAGCTGCCGCCGGAACGTCACTTCAGACGCCCATTAAACCTATAGTTAAAGCGCTGACGGACCTCGCAAAAGCGTCCTTTACGTTCTGCCGAATCGCCAATTAGAGCCACGGAGGCGTGCTTAGCCCCGAGCACCCCGCTGGCCACGTTATTTCACTGCTCGTATCGCTCCACGGCCGTTCGTGCGGGCAGAAGCGGCTGCGTTGCGCCCGCTCTAGCATCACACTCACTTCTAGCGATCGATAGATTGATTGATTGATTGATTGGTGATACCGGGTGCGTCAACTTCTAAGGTCATTAATCATGTTTTTATCGCGAGATGTGGCGGTGAGTTCTCAGTTCGTTGCGTACGTAGAAAAGTTTCGATAGTACATACGTTAGTAGTACGAACTTAGTACGTTGAGTTCTAATGCGTACGTAGAAAAGAGTCTCTAATATGTTAATAAAATATTAATAGGTCGATAATTGTGAATTTAATTTTTGTTGCATATTTTGAAGAGGGACCGAATCTTACTTGATTTGAAAAAAGCTGAATATATTAAGGTATATAAAGATAGCAGTTTCACAAGTCTTTAACAAGCTATTCGGAAATACTTCAAGATTTGTTCTTAGTTTACCAATTATTTTGAGAATTTAATATGAAGATTCGGAAACAAACACCGAGCCGAATGTCTTGAGGGAAACGTCTGATGTCCAAGTTTTTATCTTTTGTCCTTTTGCGAGATCAACTGCTATTTTCGAAAAAAAATATTGGTTGAAGTGTCTAGCCACTGTTGCTTGAGATGAGGCATGTTGCATGATGATGACTGTTGCATGTAGATTCGTTTATTAAAAATATCTAAACAAAAGGGTTTAATGAAATTGAGAAACTGTTCTTTGTCGCAAGATTCTACTTGAAAATCAAATGTTAAAATCTCGGCATTCAACAGTGGATTCAAAAGAGGGATTACTGACTTTGTTTAGAGTCATCTCTAGATTTTCTATGGACGTTCTATCTCTTCTCTCCTTCTTTTTGTTAGAATATTCCAGATGCAAAGAAAGATAATTTTGAGTGTAGGTAGATGCACGATACATATTTCAAAAACATTTTCAACTGAATACACAATTAATTTCGTTAAGGGCCTAGTGTCATGTCTAACACACTAAATACAATAACCTACACGTGCAGAACTCTTATTGGATTCCCTTTACCTACAATAATGTCGTGCAAGATAAAAGTTGGGAGTTTGTAAAATGCTAAATTAATTACAAGTTCACCAATTTTATGTGAAGAAAATCCTATCTATTTCACTGTAAACGCTCTGCGGAGCAGCCCCGATAAACTCTTAACCCCGTTAAACTTTTATTTGAAAGTGATTAACCGTTTCGGTGCAGTATGTGAATCTTTTGCAACTACCTACGCGAATCTTTTTCTCCTGCATCTGGCTTTAGTTGCTACATAATATTTACTCAATTTTTACCCCGGATGCGTGGTCGAAGGTCATCAACGTGCCTCATGACCGTTGAGAGGTTGTCAGGGACATCACGTGGAGAGGAATTGGAACCTGCAATGGGAGAAAGCTCAGAGGTTGAGGTAAGGGGGTTCGAAATGTGGATGGAGAGAACGGGAAACTATGGATGGTGAAATGGTTGGGTTTTTGGCAAGAGAGTGTTTGTGATTCGAGATCTTGATGTGTCGGGCCAGCTCTCTCCCGAGAGTATGTATTTTTGCAAAGTTAATGTGGAGTTGTTGCCTGGTGAAATGTTTTGCTGGGAGGAAATTAAGATCAGAGAGAGTGACATTTGTTTCTCTCAGGGGCAGTTTTAATTATTGGATTGCGTGTCTAATATCGCTGCATAGTGTTGGTCCGTTGTACCTGAAGGGCAAAGTCGAGACTACAATGTGAGTCTTTTGGCATACATATAAGAAATTGTGATAAATTGTCATATGTTGTTTCGGTTTTTAAAAAAGCGCCCAAATTGTTGTCATTCTGCTCTCCTTTGCGTCTGATTGTCACCCAATTGGTCAGTATCTTTGAGTGTGTGTCTATCTTTGTCACGTCCGCAAACCACCTGATAGATTTAAAACAAATGAAACTGAGAAGCTGGGGGTTAACTTCCTGCTGAAGATGAAAAAACATGGCAACCATTAGTCCTTTAAAATTAGTACATAATTTTTGAACTCAAGATTAATGTTTTTTTTTGTTTTTTTTTCAGGTGGGTTAGAATTTGCAGCTTTACGTGTTTTTGTTTTGTCGCACTTCCTAGCCTGTTTATGCGTGGTATTGGTTTATGCGTGAATTTGTCGGTGGTAGAGGAGGGATGTGGGGATCAGGAAGGCTAGTAAAATCTGTTTTTAATCTGAAAAACTACATTTATTTTGAGTTGTCACTGGATATGGTGTCTATGTCTTTTGTGCAGTCGCGGGTATACGGTTGGGAAGCTTCGCTGTGTTGTTGACTTGTGTCCAGTCGTCTGTGTAGTGAACGACCTCTTCCAGTCTTCCGATATATCGATTTAACCATTGTTGTTATGTGTAAAGGCTTCCTGAAGGTTGGCTTTGTATGTGTAGAGAGCAAGCAATGTTGAACGTTGTCAAGTCAAGAATATATTTTAATATAGTCATAATTGAAAATAAATGTAATAGAACTTAGACATGTGACACAAGTATTTAACGTAGTATTTTGAACCAGTTGGTATTTATTCAATAAATGAAAAATTATGGTTCAGTACGAGTATGCAAAGTGACACTATCTACAAAATTGATTGAATGCAGGTACTTACGAATTTTCATAGTGTGGTAATGTAGATTGCGCCCACAAAAGCTATAACGATTTAATACAACCAATATTGTGTGTGTACTTCATCTATATGGATCAAACAATATTAACATAAATTGTCCTTAAAAAATAAAACAAAATATGAAAAACAGATTCAAAACTGTTTAATACGCCGTCCTTGTAATCTTGAAATCAACGGAACCGGCACTCGTCACAGAAAATAGTAAATGTAATTAAATTAACACAGTCATAAAATTATGATGTAAAAAAACTGAAGTATTCATTGTTGATACCGTAAATTATAAAAAGGAACTGAACAACATTGATATAAAAGTATTTAAGATTTATTTTAGAAAATTATATTGGTAGCAGTGAAATTGTATAAAAGTAAAAGGTATGAATAAGACTGTAATAGATGGAATTTGACATAGTACTAAAATAGTCGATTCGCTGTGTACAACGCCACTGCTTCGCGGGAAATATATACTAAATGTTGTACTCATTTTTCTCGCGGAAAGTGATTCCATTCCCATTCGTGAGGCAAGTCCTAAAGCTTTTTCCTCCTTTTCGAAGGTTTTGGATCCGAATTACTAAGCCATGCAAGGAAAATGGCTATGAATTAGACGTTTGGAAACGTTTCTCCTAAAATGTGAATTCGATTGAAGGGATCTAAATATGAATACGTAAATGTTTGTACATCGGAGCTCATTTATCTTAGCATAATGCGGAACAAAATTAGTATTAAAGACTACTTCGTCTGAACGACACGCGATGTTAGATGACAGAGATAAAGTACCGTCCGTTAATGTACGGACCGTCCGTAATGCGTCAATGGTTCATTTCGTAAGGAAAGCAGAATATTCGGAAACCGCTGCGAAAGATTTGTAATGGCCAGAAAAGCAAATAAAACAATTCCTCAAAACAACAGATAATTTTGCGAGAGTAGGAAGAAACCTATTTATAAATTTCAAATATTGCCAATCGATGTATTTTGAATCTATTTAATTCCATCCAACCGGGAAACAAGTTGGATTTCCACAGCTCATTTCGCATTAATCGTAAATTTCACTATTTTCGAAGATTCAGTTAGTTCAACGAAACAGAATCTCTACTATTTTTATAAGAGCGCTTTTCGCGAACAGAGTAAAAAAATAAAAGAAAAAGATGAAGTAATGTTGGAGTTTTTTATAATTATATTTATCTCACGCAAATATTACGCGAAAACTATCAAACTACCTAAAAAAATATTTTCACAACACTGCCCACAAAATTATTTGAAGATGTATTTTTTTGAGTTCAGAGAAAATTACACCTCTACAATTTTTAAATTCAAGCTCTATTCGAGAAAAAATATCCCAAATATTTGGACCAATTTTTGTGAAAACATAGAATATGTTAAAACTTAAAGTACCCCGCCCCCTCCCGCCAACCAAAATATCCGTTTCAAATTCGCAGGGCCTAGAGGTCGTCTCTATTAGAGAATTTAAAGTTTGGAGAAAATTGTCTGTACGGTTTAAGCTAGGCATGTAATGTTTGCGAGCAAATAACCAGCTTTCTAGAGTTCGCTGGAACTGCGACTAGAGCATTGGACGTGGTTTAAAAGTAAGAGTTGTACAAAATGCTCCGGGCTGGCGTTGCGTCCCTGGATATCTGGCTCATGACACTTTTAGAGAAGTCAGTTAAGAGTTAAAGCCTCAAAAGCGATATTCATTCCCATTTCATTCCCTGAAGAATAATTCATTAAAATTAAATACTTCAGTCATATTTGAGTTTGTCAATTGACAATAAAATTATGACTTGAACAGATGTTGGCTTCACATTCCTTTTACTTAAGAGTGCAATAGTTATATCTGTAATAGCATAAACGTTTCGGTTAAGAGGTTTAACAGACACAGATTCTGAACTATGATTCTTAGCTTTCCTCCTGTAAGATAGGCTTGCTAATTTTTTAACGTTAATGGTGAACGTAGAAAATAACAGAATTATTTAATTAATACAACTCAAAACGAAAACAAGCATAGAATTGGCCAGTGAAACATACTCCTGCCCCTTGGCAAAACTATTCTGTAAGGCAGAATTTAAATATAGAAAAAAACATGAAATACAGTAATAAGTGTATTACGAAAATTGATAAATCAACTTTTTTTCAGAAAGCATAAAGCAAACATACTCGTAATTTCCTAGAAAACCATCTTCGTCGATATACTTCCAGTACGCTCTACGTTTACGTTTCCGCTTCAGCTTGTACACCTATTTCTGAATTTGGCGGGTACTAAGAGCGGAGTATGTTAAAGATGCATGTGCTTGAAGGAGAACCGGGCTTTCCAGTTGGCAAGTATACTTCGATTAAAACAGGAAGTCCTTTCAAGGCCACGAGTTAAAAAGAATGGGGGACACTGTCAGGCAAATGAGAGCTTCAAAACAAAAACTTTAAATTGTACCGAAGCTGGCGATAGGACATCAAAGCACCCCTCTCCTCCAGTTTGCTCGTGACCCTGAAAAGACATCGCGTTTGGCTGACTGACCGATCCAGAGTCAGACCGATCGACAGAGGGAGGGACAGCCAGTCTCGCCGACAGACAGACAGCTGCTGACAGATTGAGCGGCAGACATAGAGGCAAACCTATTACCGTAAACCAAGTTTTAGAACCAGAGAACGTGGATTCTTACTACTCAAGGTGTAAGAGAAAGTAACTAACTATATAAAGAGCAAATTATTCCACATTTTTGATATTAGGATCCCACGATACGAGTTTTTCCGACGTAAAATCGCAAGTTTCCGATTTAGGATTAGAAAACGTTCATTACATTACTTCGTTCGTAAGTAGCTGACTACAAAGTATTAGAGTAGTTAACGACAGGGAATTTTAAAGTATTACGCATGAATTGTATTATTCTGATGATATACCATTGGTGTTGAAATTTGGTGCACGAAAATACCAATTCACAATTTTTAATGCAGCGAATTTGCACAGGTTTAATGCCGCGAAGTGTAGGAACTATCATTATGATTTTTATATCGTTCCTTGCTTAATTTATTCAATGAATAGTCTTTTACTTCAATGTGAAAAACTGAACTACAAAGAACAAGAATGCTTGTAAACAGTGTTCCTGTATCAATAAAAACATTCATTCCTAAATCATAAGATAAAACTTAAAAAACAATTTAATAATTTTTAACCCTTTAGAATTTAAATATTTTTTTAAAATTTACATTTGAAATAAAATTTTTCAATGATAAACGCTATTGTATTGAAGTTTTCAACATACGATTTGGAGGCGTACAAAAGTCCCACGGTAATCTTGTTTCAGTATTGCGTGAGCATTTTCGGAGAAATACGACCGTTTCTACGATGGCAATTCGTAGATCTCAATCTCTTTCCCATTCACGAAACTTGAGAAAACGGTGGAACTTTTGATAGAAACGACTTTTGTCAAGGGCGGCCAAGTTTCGTGCCGACGAAATGGGCACGAGCAACGCAACTTATTCCGATAGTAGGATAAGGAAAAGGAATTCTTCCCAGATTCTACAGAAAATTCTAAAATAAAATAAAGAGAACATGACAAAATAGCACTGCATATCTGTCTGTTGCATTTTCTACTTCAAAATTTATTTTTCGTGTTTATTTCCTACCTCTTTTTTTAATCTTTCTATCGTTTTAAACACACAAGTTTACTTACAAAAACCGCCCACTAAGATTGTTGCTTTCAAGAGGGCGTTTGAAATTCATTTAATATATTTTTCAATTTTGATAACTTTTATTCAAAAAATGTGCTTTTATTAATCAAATGTACCATGATGATGTGCAACAATTTATAATATAAAGTATTCTAACACTTTACACAGAAAGAAAAAATTCCTTGCTGTTCATCATTGAGGAATACCATCTTGCAATATTGAAGGGACAAGTATGAAAAGAGTACGGTTTCAAACGTATGCCGTAAATTCGTGTATTACAAATACAAAGTCAAATAACTCAAAATGGAAATAGTAGTGGGGGGAGGTATCTCAGTCCCCCCGGGAAGCCCACAGCTCACAAGTAAATGTATTACTGATTTTATATAGCAAGGAAATTCAATGTCCAAATTAAATCAAAACATTAAAAATAAATTTATATTTAAACTCAAATTAAATAAATCAATTTTTGTAAGTAAATATCATATCGATTGGACGCTATAGCTATCCCCTTCTTCATAAAAAATCCTTGGTGCGCCTCTGTCTAATAACGCTTTCCCCTTTCAAAATTTGCAGTAATTAATGAAGATACAAAAATAAAAATACTTTCAATATCTCTTGATGAAAATTTGATTATCTTCATCTTTACGGACAGTAATTGAAAAACAAAACGGTGACATATTTACATACATTGGCTCCAGAAAAGGTCAGAGAGAATTCTTTGTCAAGAAGAGAATTAATGATAATGTAGAAGAAATTATTGGTATCAATGATAAGAAAGCAATATTGAAATTTATAGTGGTGAAATGAACAATACTAATTTTTAATTATCTCATTTCACTAGCTCTTAGCTCATAAGAAGAAACAGGAGAGTTCTATAACATTGTTTATAACACTCTAAAATCACGTAGAGCACAATTGGAAATATTTTTGGACGATTTGCCAAATTAAGTAAAAAAGAATTTCTGTAATAAACACTAAAACTTGAAGAAAATTGTATGGAGTATGTGTCTGAAAATATTTACTTAGGCTAGCTGATTTCCTTCGATAATAGTCTCTATAACGTAATCAATAGGAGAATCGCTTTTGCACGGCATAACTTCTGCAACTGTCCTTTGGTTTGCTTGGAAAAAAGTATGTTTAATAGGAAAAGGAGGTGTTAGGCGATTGCATATTGACTACTTTAATTTATAGATGTAGGACTTTCTCATTAACGAAAGCAAAAGGGAAAAAAAGAAAACCTAAAACTACCTTGATTCCAGAGAAAATTGGAAAGGAAATTTTGAATATATCTCGTAAATGTTATGTAACATCCCTAGAAATAAGAAAATAATCATGATAAAAGATGCAATGAAATAAGCAACTATTCCAAACTGGATGTGTGGCGGCCATGTTAGACAAGAAGGTCTTATGATTGACACAACAGTACGAGCCAAGAACCGCCTGGCAATATCCTGAAAGAGATTGCTATTAATGAGCAGTCAGATCCCGGAAACCGGGAACGTTATCACAGAAGTCAATTAAACCAATTAAATGTTTTAAAAGTTGAAGTAGTTTAAATGAGTTCAAATGGGTAGAATATGACATATTCTTAATTACACCATTTTTGTACCTAGCAGTGGAAGACATTAATAAGTAACGACTTATTTGAAGTCAAATATAATTCAACAGTAAATTCATGTTAAATTTTCATTTATTAAAACTTCAGTTACTAGTATATAAAGGGAGACAATTGTTAACTTATGTAGCCCGTTTACCTGTGAAACCGGGAAGTTGTGGTCCAGAAATGTAATGTAAAGGGCTGATAAATAAAATAAATCTTTATCGGTCACGATTTCAGTACCAATCATCATAATTTCAGAAATTCTGCATCCAATTGAAAGCTGCCAATGAAATGAAATTCTGCTTAATGTTATTTTGAAGAACGTGCATTAATGAATGAAATGAATGTCGTTGCGTGGTAACGCACGTCTCTGACGTAAGGGGTTGACAGTGCGGAACGATTTGCGAAGGGTGGAACGGGGCCAGATCGTTCTGACGTTCCAGCCAGATAACCATGAATATGTGTTCCATAATATTCGCCAGAGCGGTATTGAACGTACGTATGAAGTTGCATTTTTTGTATTGCTTTTGTTACGTCAAAAAGGCTATTAACAATATTATTCATTTGTGGAATTTCATATTTTCTTCGTATTTAACATATAATTCTAAAGTGTTCGTGATAGGAGTTCTTCTCGGTATGTGCTGAAAGAACTTATTGAGAGATATTTTCGGGCATGCAACTGCTATGATCGTTAGTCGCGGTAGTGTAGTGAATGTTTTTAATACCGGCAGGTGGCGGTGTTACTCCTCCGCTGGTAGACGAGACTCGGCGCTGTCCTACACGTCGGTATGCGAGTGTATCCCCTTTAGGTATCTCCCTCCTCAGCCACCGCCCTCCACCGCCCCTTCCGTGACACGCTCTTAGCGCCCGACAGGTCTCCCGATTTGTTTAGTAGCGCAGCGCGTGCTAGGGAGTAAGAGAAGTGTGTGTGTGTGTGTGTGTGTGTGTAAGGGAAGAGAATATAACAAGAAATAAAATAGAAAGATCGCTCTTGTTCCATGGCCCGTTTGTTAGGATACTGCACCGTCATTCACTTGTTATTGATTAGAGAAACCACGGAAAACTACCGAAAAAATTAGACGACCGCCAGAATTCTCCTCCACACAGCAGCTGAAATTGACCGAGCTATCTAGCTAGTGTCGAATATCCCCCACCGCCGGAACTCGAACTCTTTAACCTCCTTGTCAGAGTCGCGGCAGACATGGCGGCAACGTTGACTCTGACCTAAACTCAGCCGACTGATGACACTAAATTTCTTTGAACTAACAGTGCTACAGCAGCGCAATGTTTCTACCATTATTCGTAACGGCTACGCAATATTATAATAATATAGGAACATGCAACAATGTTTCTAAACAGCAATATTTTTTGTCCACACTGAAACTCAGTTTGTCAAGTTTAGCACACCATTCCGTAACTGTACATAATTCGCTTCCGAAATAAAATCACCTCCTGAATGGTTTAAAAAGAATGTTGAACATTTGCATTTGATATTTGGAAACATTTTTTATTGATTGATTTCGTATGTCCCATCGGTGTTGTTATCCTGAGTGTTGGCGGTCTTCCTTCCCCCACTGGAACGTGAGACCCGCGAAAGAGAGGGAGAAGGAAAATAAGTTTCGTCGACTTTCAAACAGACGTTGGCTTAGTGGTTTTCCATCTCCGCTAGCGGGCACCGTCCACGGTTTATGCTTCCACGGTCACCCACAATGTGTGATATTGAAGTCAGTTTTGAGAAACTATCGGAGGGGTTACACGTAAATACCTCCAAAAATTTCCGTTTGAAATTCGAGGGATGGTCAGATCTATAGGAAAATATTAATTCAGGAGAAAACCTTATTTGTGATTTAGGCTCTAGTTATGTTGACAGACGGAATGTCAGATGGAGAAAAATAACTTTTTCGGCATCGAGGTGTACTAACGCGAATTCAGACATTTCATATTCGAAAATTAATTTGATTAATTGATTGTTAGTGATTCCGGGCGCGTCAACTGCTAATGTCGTTAGTCCCGTAAGTGTTTTTTTTCATCGGGAAGAGTTGTCATCCACTGACCTTCCGTCACCTATCGGGGTTACATATTCGAAGTAGTCATTCATTACACATCTGACCAACCGTAATCCATTTTTCGAGATCAACCACCTACAAAACATCATTTCTGTGGCAAATTGGACACTATCCTTCAGCATTACACAACTCTCTGTTTCTTCAAAGTTGAATCCAGAGAGTGAAAAGAGGAACGTGCGAGAAAGCCGTTTGGAAAAAGAAGGGCAGGTAGGGCATCCGGCACAGGCGGCAGCGCAGGCGGGCGGACGGGCGGGCGGGCGGGCGGGCGGGCGGGCGGGCGGCGCACCTGCTGCGGCGACGCGGGCCGTCGGCCGGCGGGATGCGGAGCGCGCTTCTTTACGGCTTAATTAAGCGCGAAACAAGCGGAGGGGCTGTAAAAATGGGTCCAATTGCGGCTCGCGCGTACCGACTGCGCTGTGACGCAGGACAGCGTGGAAGACAGAGTGGATGACGGGTGTGGAGGACGCGGGACGCAGGCCGGGGGAAGAGAATGGGGAGGGAGTGTGGTAGGGAATGGGACGGGGAAGCTGGAGGAGGATGGGGGTTAGGAAGGGAGGAGGGTATGGAGGGGAGTGAGGATGGGGAGAGGGAATGGGTAGGGGGACAGCAAAGAAGGAGGGGATGGAGGAGGGAATGGATGGGGAGGGAGGAGGATGGGAAGAGTGGGAGGGAGAGGACGAGAGCGGGAAGCCGTGGGAGGAGTAGAGGAGCGACGCAGCGCGTCTCATTAGGAAGCCCGCCATGTGCTCCGTGTCCTCACGCCCCAGTCCCCCCCCTTCCCCGCCGCGGTGGATGCCCCGGGTCTCGCCTTCGCCGTCCCTGATGATGCCCTTGCAGCCTTTGCTAGTTCTGCGGGGAGACCAGGCGTTTCGAGAAGATGTAGGCATGCATTTCTGAACTGAAAATGTTTTTGATCAGGTTTCCAATTAAAGATAATCATCTGTAATGGTCACGTGAGTCAATTATTTTTTACAGATGATGATAACTTACACAAATACACAACATTGCGTGGATTGATTTGTTCACATCCTGAGGTTGCACTGAGAACCATTGTTAAAAGTCAAGCATCACACAGTTAAAATCCAGAATCAAGTCATATCTTGGAAATCGAAACTTAAAAATTGTAGATAAACTGATGAATTAGTTAGAAGAATTTCAGTATATATATATATAAGATTAATTTGTTTATAATTAATACGGAAAAGTAATAAATTAAAAATTAACAGTAAGCGCAAAACATAAATATACAACACTCACGTCAATAATTATGAAAACATGTAGAGTAAGTTAAAAAGGTATGGTATCAACATGTATTCATTTTCACATCTTCAGAAACCAAATATTCGAAAAATCATCGCATTTAAATTCTAATTATAATGCCGCTGACTTGAACTTGAAATAATTTTTCCGCGTGCGTTCTCTTGGAAAAGTGATTATTTCTTTCAGTTCGAATTGTGGGTTCCGGAGGTTATCGTTCTCCCCCTCGTGAATCCACCGTTGACACCCGCCGGCACCGGCTCTGCCGTCACCGGGCGATCCTCAGCCGCAACCTCCGCCCCCGCTCCCTCACCTCGTCCGCCACCTCCACCGCGTAAGCCTCCTAAGCCGCCGCCGCGGCCGTCCTCGCAGGTTGATCGATGACGGCCGGTGCGTGCGGGGGCTGAGCGGGGCGGGGCGAGGAGGGGCGGGGCGGGGCGGGTTGGGCCGGGCCGGGCCGGGCCGGGCCGGAGCGGGCCGGAGCGGGCCGGAGCGGGCCGGAGCGGGGCGGGGCAAGGGAGGGGGGACGACCCGTGGCGGACGGGACGAGGAGAGATGGGGCGTGCGCGAGGACGAGGAGAGGCGGGGAAGTGTGAGGCAGTGGCGAAAGCCAGGGCTACGTAAGGGGCAACCGGCGAAAGAGGCGGGGTGCGTCTCGGCTCGGCAGCTGGGAACGGCGACAAGGGCGTGTGTGGACCTAGGGGATTCCCCGGATTTGACAGCAATTGGGACGCTCCGAAAACAAAAGCGATTGGAAAACGCGTTTTAATGAACTTGTGTTAATAGTCGTTTTCACACACTTAATTTTCGTAGATGTATTTTTCAATATGGAATAATAGTATATAATTTAATAATTAAAACACCGGTGGTCATGTACGCGGCACAGTAGACAGAAGAACCGCACTGCGCGGATGTAAATATTTGTGAATGTCACGTAAGCCATGCGTGTTTTCACCATGTTGATTGTGGGTGGAACGCCATAAAGATCCGTGGTGTGTTATTTCTGGTTCTTCTCTGGCATCTCTTAGGGATTAATAAGGGAAATCCACGAGAAAGACCGACCAGAACTTCCATTCTCTGGAATTCTCCATCGATCAGTTTATTTTTCCAATCTAACTATATGTATTGAGGAATAGAATTTAGTAAACATGATTTTAGCAGCTTTAATGCACCGTACATTTTAACAATCAATGAAACAAGGCAGGATTGGGCTCACAAATCCTCTTAAATGAAGGGTTTGTTCATCCTTTGCCGTTTAAAATCCGTTATCTTTGGTGCTGCTGCCCGTTATTTTACATTAAATCTCTTGGTTTGTCAACACAAAAGTTCGACCAAACAAATATAAAGAATTTTACGTTTAAATTGTTAGTTACGTTGTTAAAATGGAAAGTAACGTAAATGCATTTACAGTTTCCAGTCCATTAGCACATACAAACTCCAAAGTATGTCTCTCTTAATTCGAATTTTTTTTAGTCAGAAATATTTAATTTAGTTGATTAAACGTTTTGTCACTTATTTCTTAAACAAATCCCTACATTTTAACTTTCTCTCAGAAATATCTACATTGAAATAATTTTACCTTGTTAGTGTTGATTATTCATTTCGTTTCGTATTGTCGAACTGTATATTTGTTTTTATCTGTTTGTTTATACCGCACTACCAAGTGTGAATTTTTCTTGCCTAACACAATTCAGTAATGAAGTAAAGAATAATTAGGAACGATGACTTATGTGCTGTGCGATTACTTGTATTTAAATTCCTTTTCAATCTCATTGTTTTGCACAAACTAAGGAGCTTTAAGAATATTTCATAGACGTTTCATTTCTATACTAAATGACTTCTGCTTTTCGCTTCTTCGCCCTTAGTAAAGAGAAAATACTGCGCTGCATTAGAAATTGCCTCGAAATGCGGGTCTTTGTTACCGACAAGTGAATAAATCTTCACCTTTTGCAATAAAGTATTCCTGTAATAAGCTATGAAGTCAGAATCTTACATGTTGTGGGTGCATGTGTGAGAAATATTTTTTTACGGCAAGACGTCTACCTTTGTGTCTGTGGTCAACATTAGCGCGTAAACCGTTTAGATCATTTTATCGAAAATTGACATTCTCTGATACACAGTGGATCTGGCCGAAATTACGGACCTTCTAATTTGAAACGAATATTTTGCCTATGGTGAGTTACTTACTACTTAACATAATGTTTAAATATTGTCCAAATTTCCCTAAACGTGGCTCTATTTTTTAAATAAAGAACCCTTAAAATGCTAGAGGTATAATTTTCATTTAACTCTGTCAATTTTCAAATATTGCAGAAGTTCATCATTTTTCGGTGCTTGCATACAACCACAACATTAAAGCCAATTTTATTCCTTTTTTTAGTGAAATCTTTTTAATGAAATCTTTTAATTGAAATGTTTTCATAAAATCATTGTGAATGAAATCTTTGTTTCAAAGATAGATAATGAAAATTATTTTGTACAATTTTTCGGAAATATGAATTGTTTTCGCGTAATTTTGCATTAAATATAGGAAATTTTTAAAACAAAATTTTCTCAAAAACGGCTCCAATTTTTTCCACTCAAATAGAGAAAAGTATGCTTATAATACTGACGTGTGTTCAATTTTCGTTGATCTTTTATTTTTGACAATTACAAATTTTAATGACGCATAAAAACAATATTTATGGTAGAGATTTGTCTTAATCAAATCTACTTAAAAATATAGATATTTGAAGAGGATGTAAAATTATTTGAAAATGTTTTTAAAATTAAATTTCATATGGTTCCAAATCTTTTTTCTCGAATAAAGCGGAGTATGATTATAAAAGTACAGAATACCCCCATTAAGACTACTGTCAACACCCTGCACATTCTTTTAACACGAATCGCACAGAACCGCACGTCAGGCGGTCTGCTTTAAGAAGCTGTAATCTAGATGACCAGTTAAGGCGGACCAGACGCTACCGGCAGTGGGGCAGTGGGACGGGCGCTGTTATACGGCGGCAGAGGTAGGCACGTGGCGACAGCGGGTGAGTGGGCTAGGGGGTGTGTGGGCTGGGTGGTTGTTGTGGAGAGTGGGGGAGATTGAGGCGATGGCGGGGACCTTGGCATCGCGCGTGCGGGCTATCGCGGCGCGACACCGGAGACGGCGAGGGCGGCTGCGCGGGTGGCGGTGGCGGCGGCGGTAGTAGCTATTCGCCCACGCGCGTGCCTGCTTCACAGAGACCGCCGGTCCCGTGGCCTCACGCCCGCCGAGCCAGTCTCGCAAGGCAAAGGTCGCCGGCGACGCGCCAATGGTGAGGATAAGGGTGGGGGTGACGGTGGAGTGAGGGTGATGGTGAAGTGAGGGTGATGGTGAAGTGAGGGTGATGGTGAAGTGAGGGTGATGGTGAAGTGAGGGTGATGGTGAAGTGAGGGTGATGGTGAAGTGAAGGTGATGGTGAAGTGAGGGTGATGGTGAAGTGAGGGTGATGGTGAAGTGAGGGTGATGGTGCGGTGAGGTGAGGGTGATGGTGCGGTGAGGTGAGGGTGATGGTGCTGTGAGGTGAGGGTGATGGTGCGGTGAGGTGAGGGTGATGGTGCGGTGAGGTGAGGGTGATGGTGCGGTGAGGTGAGGGTGATGGTGCGGTGAGGTGAGGTTGATGGTGCGGTGAGGTGAGGTTGATGGTGCGGTGCGGTGAGGTTGATGGTGCGGTGAGGTGAGGTTGATGGTGCGGTGGGTTGAGGTTGATGGTGCGGTGGGGTGAGGTTGATGGTGCGGTGGGGTGAGGTTGATGATGTGGTGGCGTGAGGTTGATGGTGCGGTGGGGTGAGGTTGATGGTGCGGTGGGGTGAGGTTGATGGAGGGGTGAGGTGAGGTTCATGGTGAGGTGAGATTCATATTGAGGCGAGGTTCATGGTGACGTGAGGTTCATGGTGAGGTGAGGTTCATGGTGATGGTGAGGTTCATGGTGATGGTGAGGTTCATGGTGATGGTAAGGTTCATGGTGATGGTGATTTGAGGATGAGGTGCGGTTGAGGTGAGGATGAAGAGAGGAGGGATTAGGGAAAATGAGAATATAAGACAATTTTTAACTAAATGTTAACATTTGCATTGTAAACATCCAGGTACTTCCATATATTAAATATAAATTGTGTTCTGACCCAATGTCAAAAGAACCCTGTTAATTTACCAAATTATTCTCCTAAAGCTTACTGTGAATACGGCAAATTTACTTTGAGAAAATTTGAGCAAAAGAAATTGAAACATCTGAATACTGAGTGTTTTAGATTTCAATCCACTTGATTGTGTTCATCCCCTTTTCAGTTCAATAACTAATAAAAACAATTTTTGTAAATAATTTAATATATACCGAAAGTTAACCTGCTTTTTACTTTGTTGTGATTGGAGCAGATATGTTGGAGGGGGAGCTTGTTAGTGCATTGAGGACATGATGTTTGCCTGAAATGTCATTTGTCAGGGGACAGAAAGCCGTCGAAAAAGATGAGAATTGACGAAAAGAGCCAATTGGAAGTGTGAGGAAAGAGGCAAATTGGTGTGACTGCCCTCATGAGGAGGCGGCGCGTATTGGAAGGCGTCGAAGGACGACGACAGCACATGATTACATCCGCGATTTATTGTAGGATTTAATATTAACAGATACACATTGCAGAATGTTAACGACCTTGCAATACGAACGTCTTTGAAAAAAAAATCTTTTGAGTCTTTTTCGCAACACGTCTCTTAGCCCTTCTTAGACAATGAGTGTATATCACTTTGGAGTACTGTCTAGTTAGGTTTTTGTCTTTTGCCTCGTAACGTAGCACTTGGTCAAAGCCTTTTATCCCTTCGACCCGGGGCACGGCGCAGTTAATAACCGGTGTTCTCTGACAGTCGCCCGTCCAGGAATGTGTCCAGTGTTTCGAGAAGTATCTCTCGCGGCTTCACGGAGCGCAGTTACGCATTTCTGCTTACGACGCTGGCACGAGTTTAATTTTGGATCATATCCTGCGATGTAGCAATCTTGTCATTAACTTAATTACTTCGTGTTTTTGGAATCAGAAACTGCTTTTTGGGATTACACCGTTTTTGGTGTCCATTTTTCTAGTAAAGTCGTTGAGAACGAACGTGAAATCTTTCGTCGATGTGCGATTCCAGTTGTGACATTTGTGGAGATATTTAATAACAGTGTGCACATTCTGCTTCAGAATTGACGCAAGTATTAATATCGCAAGAACAAAATGTACGTTTCCCCGAAAGGCGTTAACGAAAAAGGGCGAATACCATTTCAAAAGTTCGTGACGCACTTTGTGGGTTTCCCCGACACGTCGTTTTGAAACCATTGTTTTACGAGGAAAATCACTTGGCACACCGGTTTCTGGCCGATGAAAGCTTGTTGAAACAAAGGATCCTAGAATCTTGTTGATCCTAGAATACCTAGAATCAGTTACGCTCGTGACGTCGGAGGACCTCTCTAAATGCATTAAAAAATAATAATAATAATAAAATGTAAGATAGTAAGGATGCTAAGTACTATGCTACGAAAATGGGGAAATAAGTGCCGTATGTGGCAATTGATTTTGTAATTGCTCCTGGATTCTGTAATTGCTCCTGCACACCCTTTTCTAATGTGTTTTTCCTTTTACTTTAGGCTACTCTTAAAACCGCCTACCTTGGAAAACTTACGCTATACTGCTGTGCTGCTGTGTTCACCATTTATCATGTCCTACATTTTTCTTGGCGCTGAAATGGGTTGCACAGGTGGGGACTGTTACTTTGTTTAATGAGCTGCGTGGAGAGCTTATTATTTCCACTCAAAATAAAAATATTTTTTATTAAAATATTTTTTTAAAGGAACAGGTGGTGTTAATGATATAACTGTTGACAGAATGGAATTAAATTGGAGAGCAGAAGAAGACATGAGACATGGTGCACGGTACGTAATTATTAATGTTATTTAACAGACTTTCATAATTTAGGATATCTATACTTTAGATACAGCTGCAGTTGTGAATGATTTTGAGTCGGTTGTCACTTCCGTGTAATCGAAAGGGCCTGAATGGATGCATCGCCATTCACGACCATCGCCATGCTTTAGAGGCTAACTTCAGGGGAAAGCAGTGGAGACGAAGGGCGACAACGCGAGTGGCATGTTTGGCGGCCAAGGCGAGGCCAGTGAGGGGACCAGGGGCGAGAGCGGCCGTATGAGAGCTGGCAGTGTCGACGAGGACAGCAACGACACGGAGGTGGCGATAGTGATGTGGAAGCGGCAAGAGTGGCGTCGATAGCGACATGGACGGCGAAATCGGTGGGGCGGGTGAGAGTGAAGGCGTGAGCGAGAGAGATGACGAATGCGAGGGTGATGACAATGGCGAGGATGGTGACGTGACTGAGGGCGATGGCGATGACGGCGGTGAGGGTAATGACGCGGGCGAGGGTGATGGGGAGGGCGATGGCAATACCGAGGACGATAGCGATATGATAACAAGGGCGAAGGCGATGGGAAGAGCGAGAGCAATGGCAAGGGCGAGGGTGATAATGTGTGTGAAGAGAATGACAAAGGAATGGATGATGGCGAGGGTGATGACGGCGAAGGTGAAGGTCATAGTGATGGCAGAGCTTGTGACGGCGAGGCCGAGTGTGACGGCGAGGCTGAGTGTGACGGCGAGGCTGAGTGTGACGGCGAGGCTGAGTGTGACGGCGAGGCTGAGTGTGACGGCGAGGCTGAGTGTGACGGCGAGGGTGAGTGTGTCGGGGAGGGTGAGTGTGACGGCGAGGCCGAGTGTGACGGCGAGGCCGAGAGTGAAGGCGAGGGCGAATATGACGGCGAGGGCGAATATGACGGCGAGGGCGAGTGTGACGGTGAGGGCGAGCGTGACGGCGAGGCCGAGCGTGTCGGCGAGGGCGAATATGACGGCGAGGGCGAATGTGACGGCGAGGGCGAATGTGACGGCGAGGGCGAATGTGACGGCGAGGGCGAATGTGACGGCGAGGGCGAATGTGACGGCGAGGGCGAGCGTGACGGCGAGGGCGAGCGTGACGGCGAGGGCGAGCGTGACGGCGAGGGCGAATGACGGCGAGGGCGAATGTGACGGCGAGGGCGAATGTGACGGCGAGGGCGAGCGTGACGGCGAGAGCGAGCGTGACGGCGAGGGCGAGCGTGACGGCGAGGGCGAGCGTGACGGCGAGGGCGAGCGTGACGGCGAGGGCGAGCGTGACGGCGAGGGCGAGCGTGACGGCGAGGGCGAGCGTGACGGCGAGGGCGAGCGTGACGGCGAGGGCGAGCGTGACGGCGAGGGCGAGCGTGACGGCGAGGGCGAGCGTGACGGCGAGGGCGAGCGTGACGGCGAGGGCGAGCGTGACGGCGAGGGCGAGCGTGACGGCGAGGGCGAGCGTGACGGCGAGGGCGAGCGTGACGGCGAGGGCGAGCGTGACGGCGAGGGCGAGCGTGACGGCGAGGGCGAGCGTGACGGCGAGGCTGAGTGTGACGGCGAGGCTGAGTGTGACGGCGAGGCTGAGTGTGACGGCGAGGCTGAGTGTGACGGCGAGGCTGAGTGTGACGGCGAGGGTGAGTGTGTCGGGGAGGGTGAGTGTGTCGGGGAGGGTGAGTGTGACGGCGAGGCCGAGTGTGACGGCGAGGCCGAGTGTGACGGCGAGGCTGAGTGTGACGGCGAGGCTGAGTGTGACGGCGAGGCTGAGTGTGACGGCGAGGCTGAGTGTGACGGCGAGGGTGAGTGTGTCGGGGAGGGTGAGTGTGACGGCGAGGCCGAGTGTGACGGCGAGGCCGAGAGTGAAGGCGAGGGCGAATATGACGGCGAGGGCGAATATGACGGCGAGGGCGAGTGTGACGGTGAGGGCGAGCGTGACGGCGAGGCCGAGCGTGTCGGCGAGGGCGAATATGACGGCGAGGGCGAATGTGACGGCGAGGGCGAATGTGACGGCGAGGGCGAGCGTGACGGCGAGGGCGAGCGTGACGGCGAGGGCGAATGTGACGGCGAGGGCGAATGTGACGGCGAGGGCGAATGTGACGGCGAGGGCGAGCGTGACGGCGAGAGCGAGCGTGACGGCGAGGGCGAGCGTGACGGCGAGGGCGAGCGTGACGGCGAGGGCGAGCGTGACGGCGAGGGCGAGCGTGACGGCGAGGGCGAGCGTGACGGCGAGGGCGAGCGTGACGGCGAGGGCGAGCGTGACGGCGAGGGCGAGCGTGACGGCGAGGGCGAGCGTGACGGCGAGGGCGAGCGTGACGGCGAGGGCGAGCGTGACGGCGAGGGCGAGCGTGACGGCGAGGGCGAGCGTGACGGCGAGGGCGAGCGTGACGGCGAGGGCGAGCGTGACGGCGAGGGCGAGCGTGACGGCGAGGGCGAGCGTGACGGCGAGGGCGAGCGTGACGGCGAGGGCGAGCGTGACGGCGAGGGCGAGCGTGACGGCGAGGGCGAGCGTGACGGCGAGGCCGAGTGTGACGGCGAGGCTGAGTGTGACGGCGAGGCTGAGTGTGACGGCGAGGCTGAGTGTGACGGCGAGGCTGAGTGTGACGGCGAGGGTGAGTGTGTCGGGGAGGGTGAGTGTGACGGCGAGGCCGAGTGTGACGGCGAGGCCGAGAGTGAAGGCGAGGGCGAATATGACGGCGAGGGCGAATATGACGGCGAGGGCGAGTGTGACGGTGAGGGCGAGCGTGACGGCGAGGCCGAGCGTGTCGGCGAGGGCGAATATGACGGCGAGGGCGAATGTGACGGCGAGGGCGAATGTGACGGCGAGGGCGAATGTGACGGCGAGGGCGAATGTGACGGCGAGGGCGAATGTGACGGCGAGGGCGAGCGTGACGGCGAGGGCGAGCGTGACGGCGAGGGCGAGCGTGACGGCGAGGGCGAATGACGGCGAGGGCGAATGTGACGGCGAGGGCGAATGTGACGGCGAGGGCGAGCGTGACGGCGAGAGCGAGCGTGACGGCGAGGGCGAGCGTGACGGCGAGGGCGAGCGTGACGGCGAGGGCGAGCGTGACGGCGAGGGCGAGCGTGACGGCGAGGGCGAGCGTGACGGCGAGGGCGAGCGTGACGGCGAGGGCGAGCGTGACGGCGAGGGCGAGCGTGACGGCGAGGGCGAGCGTGACGGCGAGGGCGAGCGTGACGGCGAGGGCGAGCGTGACGGCGAGGGCGAGCGTGACGGCGAGGGCGAGCGTGACGGCGAGGGCGAGCGTGACGGCGAGGGCGAGCGTGACGGCGAGGGCGAGCGTGACGGCGAGGGCGAGCGTGACGGCGAGGGCGAGCGTGACGGCGAGGGCGAGCGTACCGCGAGGGCAGGTGATCCGGCGAGGGCGAGGGTGACGGGGAGAGCAAGGGTGATGCCGAGAACTGCGGTACGAGTGGGGCTCTGAGGACTGCTTCGGTGGCAGCCGTGTTGGCAATGACGTGGGAAGGGGTGGAGCGTGGCGGGGGCGTTTCCGGGGAAGGGAAGGGCGTCGGCGGATGCGGGTGGCCCGAGGCACGAAAAGCGGTCGGCAAGGGGCGGTGCGTGCTTTTGCCTTTCTTCGGCGGGGATCAAAGGACGGCTTTGAGAAAAACCTTCGACGGGCAGCCGCCGACTTGAGAACATGTTTCAAGTTGAGGTTCTCATCGAAAGTCATAAATTTGGGGCTTTCTCCGTAAAATTTAGTCTCGTAATATGTTTTCTGCTTTCTTCATTGCTAGCGGAGTATCCTGTAGCAGTACATTGTAGGGTACATTATTTTGTTTCCATTTATTGTTAAGGAAAACATAATGTTATTAATTGAGGCGGTAGCTAGAAGAGAGGTCCGTGAGACTGTGAGTCCTTCTTTCGGATAATACAGAAATGAATTCTACCTACTTTAATCTATATCCAAGCCATGTTCATGATTTATATTCATTTGTTAGCGTGGTATAGCAATACTCCGTTACATGAAAAGAGTTCCTGATAATGTTGCACTATAACCTATCGTTTCCCATAACCCATTTCAATAATTAATATAAAGTGATCTCCAGAAGAAGGGCCTATAACGCATTTTTTCTTTACGCCACATGTTTGATATGAAAGAGTATTTAATTACGTTCTAAATGAAATTAAGTTAAAAATAATAGTAATATATGAAAATAATATGAAATTTGCAATTAAATAGACCAATGTGTATAAAGCTATGATCGAAAACTTTCAATGAGTTTATCTCAAAACACAGTTTTGAAGTGCACGTCCTTCTTCTAACTACCGCCTCAGCTTAGAAACCTGTTTTACAAAACATGTGTGTTTCTCATATTTAATTACAGTAACTATTTGTAGACATTCAGGGACTATACCTAGCATCAGAAAGAAAAATAATTTAACAGTTATACTCGTATGTATTAATAACCATTTGGACTGTATAGTTTTAAAAGACTAAATAAGCCTTGAACAAGTATTGTACATCAGCTTCTGAGACAATGACCTCCATCTCGATCATTTTTTTTGTCCAGTTTCCCTGATCTTTTGAACGAATGATGATATTGTTCCTTGGTTTCCTTCTGGACACAAAATGTAACATCACTATCTAATCACGTTTTCTAGAGTTCAGAAGTGGAATACAGTCAGTTCGTTCACGAAGAGCACGATAAGGCATTTCACAGAAGTGAATATTTTCTCAAAACTTTCAAATTCGCACTTTTCCATCCGTATTCAGAATTTAATTTTTATATGGATTAGGTCAGGGATTCTAGAATATAAAAAACCTACACAGAAAACCAGTGTACCTCTCCCGCATAGTACGTGATAGAAGTGTTTATCTGTTTTTGACGTTAATGAATAAAGAAATAATATAAATTAAATGAATTAGAATAATACTTTCTGTAATAATTATAACCTATTTTCGTTTAAAACTGAACTAATTCAATACATTGCAAACGTATTTCAACCATAATTTCTAAATTTCTTCACTATCATTTTTATTGTAACTAGCACGTCGAATGTTCGTTTTCACACAAAATCAAAACATTTTCTTTTCTCTACACAATCAACGCCAACGTTTTGAAAACCTTCACTCAATGAACAATAATTTAGATCAACGTGTCAGAAGTCTCGAAGAGGTCGTTCACTGGTCAACGGTTGGACCACAATAAGTAACATTGTTAAACTTTCCAACCGCAATCTTGAAAGTCAAAATACAACCATCACTGCCGATCACAACTCAACACAGATTTACTTTGGGAGATTCTGACACTGAGTTTCATTTCGTTTCCAATCTTGTCCACCCCTCCCATCATAGACGTCGGTCCAAATGATATATTTTGCTAATTAATGAAATACTAGTGGCGTGCAGCAGCCAAAAGCTGCTGGACGAGGACACTGCTCAAGAGCAACAAATAAAATATTCTCGCGATACCCTATAATAAATTAACTATTTTAACATAAACGATCTTCACGAATTTTGCAATAACATAGTGTAGTAATATTTACAGTGCAACTGTTCTTTACAAGAATACAGAATGCAACACAGATTTAGCAAATATTTAATGGCACACAGATTTAGCAAATATTTAATGGTTTCTTCCTTGGAACCTTCCTGTCACATGGCGTCTGTTTTATCGTATTCAGTGACACTGGGTATAAATCCATTGGTACGCGCAGTATGAGAGTAGGTGGAATAACATTCAAATACTTCCATTTTTTCGACAAAATCCTAATGGTTTAATTGTTTTTAAATTTACTGAGTTCTTCGTATCTAGCAAAACTAGCAACACCTCTCACCTGGTTGAAGGCTGCGTGGAAAATTATTGATATAGATATGCTTGGACAATAATATGAGTTGGTAAAGATGTACAATTTTATGAGAAGGAAAATTTTCTATCCACACAAAAACCTAAGTATCTGAGAATCTGGCTCTCTGAGATGTACAGAATGTTGCCAACATTGTGTAAAAACCATTATATTTTACTATAAATTCATAGCTACAGTAAGGTCTTGAAATGCAAAAACGTAAACATGCCGAGGATTATTGATTGCAACGTCTGACTGTGAAATTATCAATGTCAATTGACTTCAAAGTTAGAAGCTGTCGGATTATGTTTTCTGCTTTATGTTTTCCGACACGTTAATGAGTTTACGTTTTTACCCTTTGGCGAATAGAGAAACCTATTATCCTTTAAAAAGTTTATCAGCACATCACAATTATTACGCAATGATATGTGTTGTCATCCATACTACAATAATTATGGTAATAATATTTGTGGAAAGACATTGCATTATTCTGTCTTTCTTCCAACCAGTATATTTTAGAAATCAAGTTTAAGGAAACAATATGATTAAAGCAATAAACAAGAAGTGTATAACCTAACTTAATCTAAGACACTAAATTACTAAAAAAGAGTGTCAGCTGTTTCGGCTTCGAGTCTGAATGAAGCGTTATTTTTTTGAAGGTTTGAAATCTGAATAACCAAGATCAAAAGTAAACATGTGGTAAAATATCAAATAATTTCAAACTATGCATATTAAATTACTAACTTATTAATTTGAGTTGAGAAATATTTTACAAAACACGAAGAATATGTACACAATGAGTTGAAATAGCATTCTTATGATAAGAAGAGATTTTTATATTGATAACAAATTTAGAAATATACTGACAAATATTCTGGACTCTCTATTGTCAGGTTTTGAGAGATTTGATTCCAATCACGTGTGTCAGAAAATATGAGAAGTCTGAGAAAATGTATTTGTTATACATAAATTAACGTTGTATTTGATTTGACTATCAATCTTACTAAATCTCATTGAAGTTCATTCGATTTTTAATTTAATTTCTCCTCCATTGGGATTCTACGAACATTACCAGTTTTACATGAAAGTTAGGTAGTATCTGCAACTATTACCCCATTTAATACCTATTATAACATTGAATATTTTCTACACAAATTTCTGAATTGAAAATTAAATTACATAATTTGATTTACATTTTATTTTCATTTAGAAAATTATTAGATTACCAGAGTGATGTTAATGTTAGTTTCATTTTTTGAAAGAGCTGAAATTCATCAACTATTTAATTTATAAAAATTAATATTAAAGTATATGATAATTTAATTTTAGAAATCTCCCCCGCCCGAACCTCCTGCCCGCCTACCTAGCCCTCCTTGTCCACATGCCACCCACACCGCTCTCGCCACCCATCGCCCACACTCCTACGCCACCTCCCGCCTACCACACCCACCCCGCCCGCCACCCCTCCTACTCACCAGTCAACCCGCCCGCCACCCCCTCTTCGTCCATCCTATAACGCCCCCCGCTCCGCCCCTTCTACCACGCTTCGGTTTCCTCGCCCCGCCAGCCCCATCACCCGCCTTGCTCAGCACTCCCGCCTCGCCCCGTCCACCGCGGTGGACGGGGCGGTGCACCGTCCCGGCCACGCCCACCCGCATGTCCCCCCGCACGCCTGACCGCGCGCGCACCCACGCGCCCACGCGCGCGTGCCGTGTCTGGGCGGCGGCGGGCGGCGAGGCGCTGCCCCGGACCGCGGGACCCTGCTGCATTCCTCGGTCGCCAGTGGCGGAACTATGCCCGAGACGCGCGTACCTGCGCTCCGCAGACGCCCTCGCCGACTCCGCCCTCTTCGCCCCGGCCAGCCCAGCGCCGGCCGCCTCCGGGCAGCTCTCGAAGGGTCGCGCACCCGCGCGCTCGCCGCTTTGTCCCGTGTCCCCGCCCCGCTTCCTGCCCTTGCTTTTCCCCCCACCTTTCCCACGCCCATCCGCAGACCTTGCCGTCGCCCCCCCCCCTCCGGCCACCTACTCGCAGTGGCCCCAGTCACCCCGTCCAGCCTCTCTCTCAATCGCACACCCGGTCCCCGCACTCGCCCCTGCTTCTACCCCACCACCCCTACTTCCGGACCTCGCCTCTATATACCCTGGACCCTCCCTGTCTATATACCCCCTCTCGCCCTTTCGTTTGCTTTCGCCTCCTTCTTAGCTCCCGCTCCCCAATCCGCTCCCACTGCCGCTGCCTCTCCCCATCCACTCCCGTTCGCGCTTCCACCCCTCATTCCCCGTTCTCATCCTCACATCCGACCCCGATCCCGCTCCCGGCTCGTCCCTTGCCCTCGCACATCTGACATCTCCACTCCTACCTTCCGACTGTCTCTTTAACCATCCCGCTCCTGCCCGCACCCTGCCGCCGTCAACGTCCCCGTCAGCGTCCTGGCTCCCGGCCGGGCCCCAGCTCCACCGCGCCGCGGGCATTCCGCCGCTAAAAGACGGATACCCGGGGGGCTGGGACGCCCTCGCCCCGCGCCTGGGTCGCCCTCGGCGAGAGGTTAAGCGACTGGGGAGACCCCGTGTCGGGGCCCGCCTCTTCAATAAATACTGCTCTCATCGTTCTGTGCTGTCGAAGGGCGTGTAAGCGCTGCTGGTGAAAGCTGTTTTTCGTCGCTGACGTTTCCATCAAAACGTGCGAACTGAAAAGAAACTACATGGGTGAATTATAATGGCGAATGATTGAATGGGTGGACACCAGAACGGTATAAGTGGCATTTTATGAATTCAGAGAAATCTGTTTATTAAAGTCTATATTACTGTAAAATTGTGGCATCTGGCGTCATCATTAAAAACACGACATTTCAACTGTTCATTAAAACCACGAAAACAATGCCACTGAAATATAACCTAAAATAAACACGTTTTTCTCAGAATTTATAAAATGTCAGATAGAATATTGATTATTCATTAAAATAAAAATTCGAAATAACATAATACGCCAACCATGGAGCGAACTTTCTTTTCGCTTACACTGAAGACCCGCAGCCCTGCAGTGCCTGAAAACAATTTTTACAAAACAACTCTCATAATACTTACGATTATCCTTTAATGCAAAAAGCTTACATCGAATCGGAGGAATGGCCTGTCGAATGAGAAACGTTCGCAAAATTTATTTGTTCAAGCGCTCAGGGGATATACTCTAGAATGTTGCAGTCGGCCTTGTTAAATTAACTCTTGAGAACTACACTGCATTTCACTTTTATTTATAACAAAATACATATACATAAACTCTTATTGAACGTCTTTGACGGTCTTTTTCAAACACTACATTGCTGCACAGTAAGACAAAAGGACGAATGAATATGATCATTCGTTTACATACCAAAAACAGATGACGACAGTGTCGGCGCGTTCACAAACCTCAATCTCTCAATATAGAGTACATTTCCAATAATATACTAGACGCAGATGGCGACACTGTCGACATGTTCACAAATTTCAACCTTACAATATAAATGTATATTTCCAACACGCCTCCTTACATTTATATACATACTATCTTAAATTCAGTTAATATTCATCATATTCCTAAAATACACAAACTTGTCTTTACACAAAGCTTTCGTGAAAATATCTGCCATGTTATCATCAGTATTTACTTTGACTATATCAATTAAACCATTCATATACAACTCGTTGACAAAATGATAATGGACTTCAATATGTTTTGAGTTTTTTGTAAAGTTACCATATTTAGCGATACTCAATGCTCCTGAGTTGTCTTCGTACATTACAATCGGTTCATCACAATTTAAATCAAAAATTTTCATTACATCTTTTAGAAATTTCACTTCACTCACAGCATCTGATAGCGCAACATACTCTGCATACGTCGAAGCTTTTGTTACACTTGATTGTTTGCGAGACTTCCAAAATACAACATTGTCAAACATACGGATCACATAACCTGTCGTAGATTTACGATCTATATTGTCACCTGCCCAATCTGAATCTACATAACAATCAAGAACTTTTGCATTTTCGTTTCTACAATAATTCAATTTCAGGTTTCTTGTCAAATACAGATATTTTAAGATTCTCAGACAATACTTATAGTGTGTGCCGTCATAACAATTCTGAAACCTGCTCAAATAATTAACAGAATAACTGATATCTGGCCTTGTTCCTGAACTAATATATAACAACGCACCAATCAAATTTCTATACTTTATATCATTACGCAATTCCTGAGTTGGTTCTAATTTCAAGTTAACTTCCATCGGTGTAGCATATAATTTTGAGTCTTTAATCTTGTATTTTTCGGCTAATGAATTAATATAATTTTCCTGACTCAAGCTCATTTTGTTTTTCTTGTATTCGTAATTTATATCAATTCCTAAATAACTTTTAACCTCACCTAAATCTTTCATACTAAATCTATTTGACAACAAATTTTTGATTTCTTTAATTCGACTTTTCTTTACACAACAAATGAGCAAGTCGTCAACAAAAATTATCAAGTAAATCAGGACATTACTTTTTCGCAAAACATAAAGGCAATAATCATATTCACTTCTTTGGAATCCTAAACTTTTCAAGAAAGTATCTAAACACTCATACCAAGCTCTCGGACTTTCTCGTAAACCGTACAGTGCTTTCATCAATTTGCACACTCGATTTGTGCCGTCTTCGTAGCCTTCAGGTTGTTTAACATAAACTTCTGATATGATTTCGCCATTTAAAAAGGCTGTTTCTACATCCATTTGTTCAATAATTAAACCAAAATGACAACAGTATGACAGTAAAATCTTCAAAGTTTGCATTTTAGCTACTGGTGCATATATATCATCAACACATTCCTTTTGTTGAAATCCCCTAACAACTAATCTTGCTTTGTACCTATTATCAAACTTTTTAGTAAAAACCCATTTAACATCTATAAGATCTTTGCCCTCTGGCTTACTAACTAACTCCCATGTGTCATTTTTCTTCAAACATTCAATTTCCCTATCCATTGCTTGACTCCAGCTTTTCGATTCATTGCTATTAATCGCCTCCTCAAAACTAACCGGGCTATCTGCACTACATACGTTAATATAAATAAAGTTACTTGTATTATCATCCCTATAGCGTTGTGGAGTTTTAACCACTCTACCCGACCTTGTTGTTTTTTCCTTTAGCGCTGCTTTTGGAGATTCGATTTCGACTAACCTTTCTTCGTCCTCGCTGTTATCTTCAGACCCAGTTTCCCAATTTTCACACCCAGATTCATCTAATCTTTTACTCACGGAACCATTATCCTTTAAACCTACACATCTAATATTTTCTTCAACAACCTCTACATGCCTGGCCACAACAATTTTATTATTTATGAGTACCCTATATCCAACGTCACTGTAACCTAACAGAACTCCCAAATCTGCTTTTCTATCCCATTTTGACTTTCTCAATTTTTCTGGCACCCTTACAAAGACTCTACTTCCATACAATTTTAAATGTGTGACATTAGGCTTTTCTCCAAAAAATATTTCATAAGGAGTTTTCAATTCTGCGGTATTTGCAAGACATCTATTTTTCAGATACGCGGCAGCACAAACTACTTCTGGCCAAAACCTATTGTTAACTTTTGCTTCGGCTAATAAACATCTTGACATGTCCATGATTGACCTATTGAACCTCTCAGCAGTTCCATTCAACTCATGCACATATGGCGGGCACGCATTTAAAACAATCCCCTTTTCCTTGATGTATTGATATATATTATTATTCATGTATTCTTTTCCATTATCACACCGCAATTTCTTAATCCTTTTCCCAGTAAGATTTTCAACCTCATTTACATACCCAACTAAACAATCATATAATTGGTCTTTAGTTTTAATTGTGTAAACGCGTGCAAGTTTACTATAATCATCAATAAAAGAAACAAAGTATCTTTCACCATGCATACCTACTGTTGAATGTGGCCCATTTAGATCTGTGTGAACAATTTCTAGGATTTCTTTAGCCTTATTTCTGTTGTTTTTAAAAGGAACATTATGCATTTTATTTTCTATGCACACTTTACATTTCATAGGTTCAGACTCGACGTTTTGAGGGATTCCATCTACTAATTGATGTTTGCAAATTTTATCTAAATAATTGAAATTTACGTGCCCCAGTATCCTATGCCACTTTTCCTTTATTGTCATATTTTCTTTATTGCAGAAGTTTACGTTAAATTCCCCTTTGTTGATCACACTTGTCACTTTATATAACCTATCTTGTTTCCATGCAACTGCAATTAAACCCCTATCTTTACTAAAAACTTTTGCGCTGATGCCTTTTGCAATAATATCATGTTTCTCTGTGACTCTTGAAAAACTAATTAAATTCCTATCTAGATCTTTAATGTAAAATACATTTTTCATTTCAACTCGTTCTAATCTGTCAAACACTAAAAAATCGCTAATTACATTACCAACTTTAGTTGCCGTTAAAATCTTTCCGTTCGCGATTTTTACATTAATCGGTTCTTTTAACGTTACGCATTTAGAAAAATATTCCTCGTTATTAATTATATGATCTGTACAACCGCTATCTAACAACCAATTAATTTCAATCTGACCTGAATCCTGTGTTACACTGTTTACTTCCTTGGCGAAGACCTCTGTCACGAAACTGCTTGCGCCACTTACATTCTGATAAAACTGTTGTTCTCCACGGTTCCTACCACCATGGTCGTCCTGTCGGTAATGTCGGTCTCCTTGCTCGTTCTGTCGGTAAGATCGGTCGTGACCATAGCGACCGCCTCTGGACCCACGTGGTCCTCCTCTGCCTCCGCGATGTCCATTTTCATAACTTTGGTTGACATAACCTCCATAGTTACCTCGTGCTCTTCCGCCACGTCCCCGGGAACCTCGATGATTCTCAGTTTGTCGACATTCCCTCTTGAAGTGTCCTGGTTTACCACATCCGTAGCACACTTTTTGGCCGCTCGCACTAGGTCTCTTCTCCGAGATGAATGCATTTGATTTTACGCCCTCACTGTCCTGGTTCTCCTTGATGCTCTTCATCCTTATTTTTGCCTTCACGTACTCCGCAGTCCGGTCTTCCTTCTTCAAAACATCCACTAGATCTCCGATATAACTTAGTGACTCGGGCAGCGTTTTGAGCATGTAATTTAGTTTCTCTTCTTCGCTTACCTTGGCCCCGGCTGACTTCAGTTCGTTTATGTATTTCTCAAACACAGTGAAGAATTCATTTATGTCGCTGTAATTCTTTAATCTGAGTCCATCTAGTTTGTTCCTGCAGACAATCTGCAACGCTGTTGACTCTTTGGAGTATAGCTCGTCAAACTTCTTCATAACCTCGAAAGCACTTACTTTATCATTCACGAACTCTAGCTGCTTGTTAGTAATTGCACTAAAAATGCAATGCATCGCCTTCAGGTTCTGTTCTTCCCATTCTACGTCCTTGTCTTCTTCTCGCTTCGACCTCGTGGTCACCTCATGGCATTTTTTTAATTTCAAATAGATAGTTAACCTCGTTTTCCAGTTTGCGTAGTCCTCTCCATCAAAAGCTGGAATGTTCAGGTCGTCCATGTCGCAAACTTCCTCGAATCGACGGACACTGGGCTGAACTCCAATATAACCTCTTCAGCAATTCATCTGCATCCGGTAACCACGCTCTGCTACCATGTTAAATTAACTCTTGAGAACTACACTGCATTTCACTTTTATTTATAACAAAATACATATACATAAACTCTTATTGAACGTCTTTGACGGTCTTTTTCAAACACTACATTGCTGCACAGTAAGACAAAAGGACGAATGAATATGATCATTCGTTTACATACCAAAAACAGATGACGACAGTGTCGGCGCGTTCACAAACCTCAATCTCTCAATATAGAGTACATTTCCAATAATATACTAGACGCAGATGGCGACACTGTCGACATGTTCACAAATTTCAACCTTACAATATAAATGTATATTTCCAACAGGCCTTAAATGAATATTGTGATATTAATTTTATTTTCGGCAAAATCCTTTGTAACGCTTTCAGGAATATTCTCGGCGCTCTCTCACACGTCTTGCACCATATTCTGCAGCCATTTTAATATTGTACGACAAAATGAGAATGAATGGTTATGTTATACGTATTCACTCCGATATTGGTAGTCGGTCGAGGCGTATAGCTGTGGGTAGGGAGAAACTGTAAAATAATTATTTTACAGGTGTCCTGAAATGAATGTAAGTCATTGCCGTATGTGTAGGGTTTCTAAGAAACATTGATCACGGTGAGTAAGTCATCATAAGTGAGTAAGTTTATCGGGAATTCAAAATTCGTATAATCGAAGTTATGGCTTTTGAAAATGACTTAAAGAAAATTCGCTTGAATTATTTTCACATTGCATTGTAATTTACTTGTAAATCACTTAGAAATACAGTTGATCACCGCCTGTTGCACACATTTTGTTAATCATTGGGATAAATTAATCGATTTAACCATTTAATTATTACACTAAACCATTAAAATTGAAACACAAATTGCAATAAGGAAAGAAAAAAACATTTGTAATAAATTTTCTTGACGTCCAAAAGAGAAAACCTAAAGAGAAAGAAACCTAAAATATCTTTCAGTACAGAAGTCCTTTCAGATATCGACACAATCTGCCTACATTTTCAATTAACAGAGTGAACGTTGGTTATGGTCGCCAGATAACGAAGTGGAAGGTGAAGCACACGTCAAAGAGTAAATTTTAGTACAGTTCATTTCTCAGGTCTTGTCACACTTTTACGTGCTATTTCGGTATTAAAAAAGTACGTTTCCAAAATTTCAGATCAGTCAAACTGCGCATTCTAATCTGAAATGGAAATTTATCATCCACGGGAAATTAAATACCAGTATCTTTTTAATTTCAGACTATAAACACGTTTGAAGTTTTAACAATCAAGCTTTTATTCCGTGAAAACTAGTGACTTTAAGTTATGTTGTTTAACTGTAAACAACATAATTAATGGGCTTAGAACAAAAATCAGATAAGTGATAAGTGTCAGAAAATGGTAAAAAGGCGCCTTAGAGTTAAAATGTGTAGATCAAATTAGGAAAGTTTCCTTTGACAAGAAAAATAAATTAAAATATTAGGATGTGCGCACAGAGTAGTACTAAATGTGCACAGAATTTTCATCCCATACATTCTTTCAAAACTACTTTCTTCTCAAACTTCCAGCATTTAGAGCAATAGCCGAAGGTTAGGAAATTAAACATAAAACATTACTACTTGGTTTAGACTAATATTGGTGCCTTCCTCAGGTATCGACGTTAGTTAAATTTTTTTACGAAATTTAGCATTATTGCGGAAGTTAGCTACTTGGCTGTCAGGGAGTTCCTGTCCCTCACACTTCGTTCTGAGGAAGTCCGAAACGTTGGTACGTGTGCCTATAATGCAGAGACTCCCTGACTGCCGAGGAGCTACTGACTACGGCCGCGGAAGACTACGCTCTCATGATTGCGGAAGTTCTTGCGTTTGAATTGTATTTATTTTTTGGGTTAGTTGGATACAGAAATATTTCATGAACACCGCCTTTCTTTTCTGTCGAATTGCAGTTTCTTTTACATTGGAAAACTTTGGCTTTTCGACATACGTTTTTGCATTGTTGCGACTGTAGACATTGCTGGAAATTGTAATTACATATTGAAGTTTAAATGTATTTGAAAATCATATGAGTCCTCTCCGAGTAGGTCTACTATAAGACAAATTTATGTATGAAATAGGTAAAATAAAAAAAGATTTTTGCTTCAATACGTTCAGCTAAAAAAGGTTCGTGTAACTGCTGGAGAAAAAATAAATTACTGGCACGTTTTAGAGGTTAAATTATTCTGTCAGTATTTACAAAATGCTACATTGCTTTTCTACCAGCTTTGCAGCGACATACTATATTACTAATCTAAACTAACTGGTAACTGTGTTATGTTACTGGGAGTAATGTACCACGTTAACATATGTGGGTTATGTACTCGTTTTGTTGTCCATAGATAATTCCGACACAGACTCATGTCAGAGTAATGAATACAGAAATCCTGGAATGTGTTCAGATAGCATAGTTTTTATCTCTTTAAAGACTATAGATGTGAGAGAACTGCCCCTGTTCGTCCCCGACAATTTATGTTGTGTTTTCGCAATAAAAGTATACGTACCTGCCATTGACAAATCTTTTACATTACATAAAACACCGCTGACAGACTATCCCAACATGCAATTCTCGTGACCAATATATGCATCAATTCAAGGGGAAATATCTGGAAGCAAAAACATAAAATATCTATCAGAATCTACATTAAATATTAATCAAAACAGTATAATCCATGTCGTAGCAAAAGATATGCATGTAATAAAAATATTTGCTGAATTTCATAAATTTTGGCAATTGTAACATTTTAAAGACCAGGGTGTTATGAAACATTATTAAGAGCACGTAGGATTATTAAGATACACTGTTTCTAAATATCTCAACTAATGTACCTAATATTTTTAGACCATAGGTGGAAAAAATCTACGTACAAATCTAGTATATCTGAGAGATGAGAATAAATTTACTACAATACTCCAAAATTTATTTATTTATTTATTTATGTCAAAAACTGTAAAACAAAACAAACTAGAAATACACATTCTTATTGTATTATTTTTCCATAACATCATCAACGACATCAAATTGCTGGAGATTCTTCATCAAATGACTCCAAACGAAATTTGACTATCAATTAATGCAGTTTTTAACATCACTTCTCAACCGTCATTTTGCCTTCGACTGCATTTTTATCTTGAATACTTTACAAAACTCAATATACATAATTTATCATCAAACACTAAAGTAACATGGCGAGTACTGTACTCGAACTTGTGATAATGTTGAGAAAGCATCAAACGTATGAGAATTACTGAGCAATCATCAAACGTATAACATCACACAACATTTAATGACGTGCACAAAGGTAATTATCCTTGTACCTTTGAGAACACACTGCCCATGATCCACGAGGAAAATAATAGCCCAACCTGTTATGAAACACGAACAGATAACTCACAAAAACCTGGCTTTTTTGCGCTGTGCATGCGGTATGTTCTAAAAAAAGGAGATAACAATTCTTTTTGGAATAACGCGTAAACCCCCTTTTCAAGCGCGACGTTAAATCCTCTCTCTGTACTATACTGCGCCCGAAAGTGTCGTCAACGATGCCCGATGCGTATCAACACAGCTGGATCCACCGTCATAAAAGCCAACTAAAATCCCCTTTAGCCCCGAGAATTATTTCCACATTTTAATTACATTTCCTTCGCGGGTCGTTTCTTCATCTGCACGACCGGGGGCGTCGGCGCAGACACATAGCCTCAAACGGACTCCCCTCTCCTCCCCTGCCAGTGGGCTAGAATTTCTCACGTCGCGCACACGCCTGCCACGCCCCCACGAGAGGGTGGAGGCCAACGCCCACGCGGCGGAGGCAACGCTCCAGACTGCGAGGAGCATTGAAACACGGGACCTATGGTGCAATAAATAGATAGATACGTTAGATAGATACGTTAGATAGATAGATAGATAGATAGATAGATATATACGATAGATAGATATATACGATAGATAGATATATACGATAGATAGATACGGTAGATAGATACGGTAGATAGATACGGTAGATAGATACGGTAGATAGATAATATTATTATTTAAAGTCGCAGCAACAACGTAATCTAGGGTTATTAGCTACCTCATTCTGACTACATTTACAAATATCGCACAAACACGTTATCCTTACATTACATTATTAGTTGTAATTGACATTAACCTTAGATTGAGGTCAGTTCATGATTACAATAACACTAGAATTTTACTCTAATCACTATTTCAGTAATATTTCATATTTGGTTGTACAATTTTATTTATTTCAGACGTTAATAAATTTGGTACATAGTTGCTTGTCTTTTAGCACTACTTGTGACTTAAGTTTGTCTTTTAGTCTACTCCTCTCATATTTAAGCCCTCGGTGGCTCGTTGGTTATCGTGGTCGCTTTTCACGGCTCAACCTCGGGTTTGAATCCCGGGCGGGACAAAATTATAACTGTGCACTGTCCTTACAAATGTCCCAGTATCTACAGCTGCGTGAATATGAGGAAGCGCACAGTAAGCTTAAGAAGACCATGATACACGGTTTAGGGATGCCTTCGTGCTAACTACACGAACCCGTTATCCCATGGCTGAACTGCTGAGCCACCGCTAGCCGGCCATGGCCCGTATCGGGCTGTCGAATCAAGAACAAATCTCAGAACTACGCGTAACAGGTCTCATTAACGTAACTAATAATACAACTATTAAGCTATTAAACAATTATAAAATTATATGTGAAACTTTGTGGTGTGTAAACATAAAGTGAATGTAATGCGTAGCGGTGGGACATGTGAAAGTGCATGCTTTGAAAACATGTGCTAGTCCTGCAGTGTTTGATTCTGCATTCGCATTCGATTAAGTTGTGCGTGTTCAATTTCATTGTTTTTGCAACGGGCACATTCGGCATATTGGAGAAAAAGCATAAACGTTAAAAAAAGGAATGCAAGGGTTGTTCTGGAATATGTTAACTATTTAAAGCTGATGTATCGTTTTTTACTAAAATCATTGCTGACATAAGTCGAAATGATGAAAGAATGGCCACCGAATCCGATCCGAATTCAACCCACAAAAAGAGTCAGAAGAAAATAAATACTAGAACAGCGTTTATTAATTATATTCATCGAAGTTTATATTATCATCCATTTCTACTGTCGAAGTGCAGAAAGGAAAGTACAAGCACAATTATAGATATATGCTGAATGTGAAGACTTATCGAGAAGTTGGATGCTGTCGGACTTACGTAAATTTGTTGAGCAGTTTATATACTAGCTTAAATAACTCTGGATTGCCCGGGTATTAATTTTCGTAATTCTCTGCTGTTATATCGACGTAACACAAACAAACGAAGGAACAAAAGCCACTACTAATGGCCCGAGTTCGTGACGGAGATTTTAAAAGCGCACCGTCCGTTAAGAATAATCCAAACAAATGAGTTGTATAAAGAAGGCGTGTGAAAGGTCATAATTAAACTGAACTTTTTTTTATTTCAATGAGAAGTTTTTAATAAAGAGGAAATGTTACGAAAAGTATTGACAATCGCCTAAGTGTCACAAAAAGTACGACAAACGACCGATATCACAATAACAGACTTGTTAATAAAAAAGAACCCTCCACTATCGTCTCGGTATACACATTTCTGCGGCATCCGTTATCCCATCTATATCGGGTTAACGACAATAATAATTGTGTAACAATCATCAATCAGACACGAAGAGGAATGGATTCAATTTATAGTAAAAGGGAAGTAATTTTATTTTCACCTCTCTCTGCTTCACTCCGCCCCTCACTGGCCGCTCCACCCCGGCCTTCTTCCCGTCTCGTTCCCCCCGCTTTCCCTCCCACTCTTCCTGTCCCCCTCCCACTCTACCGCCAACCGCTACGCTCACTGCTGCGCCCCACCGTGCCTCAACGTCCCCCACCCTGCGTCTGCCCCGTCTGGTTTGCATTGAATCCCACTCTACCCCTCCCTGCCACACACGTTCATGCCCCAACCCGCTCCGCTTCTCCGCAATCCTTAAATAGCGTCATGCATTACGGGTTGCATTAAACCCAATTAAAGAAAAAATGTAAAATTCAAACTAATTCTGGAGTAACATATTGAATCTCGAAATACCCTGTCTCGGTGACTTAAATGTATTCGTGGAAAATGGGGTTGAAATAGCTCCACGCGTTCCAGAAATACGATGGAAGCGCATCATCTTTTATGTACAATTTTTTAATGTAAGATTTTTTTAAGGGCGGTTTTCAACTACAGGTTGTACATCGACCACTGTAATTACCATTGGTTTTTGAACTTTGGAGTTAAGATAGAGGAACTCTCATACTGCATTCGGGCACACACAAACCTCTATGCCCCCGGGGGTATTCAAACCCGAGGGTTCGGCCCTTCTGTCACGAGGCTACGACCCTTCAGCCTTAGTGACCTCGGCTATCCAGGAAGGCTATCCAAGGCTAATGTACGCTTTCCCAGATAAACATAGAAACTGGAAAGAATGGAGACCTGGTTGTATTGGCAAATGTGTGTGAGCGTGTGTGAGCGTGCGTGGACGGGTGAGTATGAGTGCAAGGAGCGGTTCCTTTGCCTGCGCTTGTGCCCGCGAAAAGTTGGCTTAGGCCGCGGGCTTGTGCCGGCAAATCGCGAGAGGGCGGGCGCGAGGAAACGGACGGCTAAGAGGGGAAACCGAGCCGCTGTCTGAGAGGGAATTGGAGGCGTGGCCCTGGAGGCGAAATGACGTGGCTTACTGGGTCCGGGGGGCGGGGGGCGAGGGGTGGGGCTTGGTGGGGTGGAAGGGGGAGGGGGAGGGTGCGCGCGACACCCGCGAACGCAGCCGGAAATTGCGGATGTTCGCGAGGCGCGCGGTCTGCCCTGCTAATTTATGCGCCCCGCGTGCGCCCTTTCTCACTCTCGACCCCGCACCTCGCCCGCCGCGGGGCCTGAGACGGCGGCAGCAGCGGCGGCGCCAGCGGCGTTGGTGACAGGGCGGGTGGTGGTGGTGGTGGTGGTGGTGCCGACGACAGCCTCGTCTGGGAAAATTCGAAGGTGGCTGTGACAGAGACGTTGGTGGCAATGGTGGCATTGTCGCCGGTTATAACTGCTCTTGCGGTCGTGGGGATAATAGTCGATAGTTGACAGTGTCCGCTATGACAGCTGTTTCTGTAGAGCAGTGACTGTGGATTATGTTTCCGTGCGCGTCAACTGCTATAGTCATTAGTCCCATCAGAGAAGTGCGTTCTATATCTCGAGAAGTGGGAGTGTTCCTCCCCCGCTGAAACGTGAGATCCGGCGCCATCACCTCGTTTTGCGGAGGCTCCTTCTCATTGGGTTTTTGCCAGAGGGGCATCCCCCAGCCGAGTATGTGTGGCAGTGTAGTGCATGTAAGCGTGTGTGTAATGGAAAGGGAGGTCGCGCGGTACATAGTCTATTTGTTAGGCTACTGACCAGTCACTCGCCTGGCATTGGTGAGAGAATCTGCACAGAGCCACCGATTACAGCAACCGTCAGTTAGAATTATCTTCCAGAAAGCAGCAGATTTCTACCTAGCTATCTAGTCAGCGTCGGAAGCCCGACACTGTCGGGACTCGAACCCTAGGATCTGCCAGTCAGAGACACTGCAGTCGGCAAAATCTGTCGCCCTGCGTCATCTCAACTGGTGCGGTGGGCGCGGATATGGCGGTGGTAATTGCAGACGCAGTTTCAGGGGCTGTTGTGACAGCTCGAACGATGGCGATGGCTGTGGCGATAGTAATGACGGTAATAGTAAGAGCAGCAGCTACAGCGGTGCTTCCGACAGCTATGGTGGGGGAGTGGTAGCGGCAGTGGAACCGTCGGAGGTGGCGGTGGCGGCCTCGTTATCGGTTCTTTCTCGCGACTCCCTTTCTCGTTATCGCTCGCAGCTTCACTATGGGACGGGGTTAGGCGGGGAGCGGAGAGGAGAGCAGCTCCTCACCAGAGTCTAGGATTCACGAAGTTGACGTTGGAGCCTAAGAAAGGTGGAAGACCAAACGGAACTACAACGACGCGTCCAAGTACAAAGGGGTCATAATACCAACATTTGCTCTCGAAATCTTTGAGAAAGATTGGCACATATTATTAATCTTCTTTTGTACTTTTTTTCTTATTTCCTGTTGCATAAAACAATATTATGACAGTCATTACAGAAAAACTTATGTAAACACATATTTATCTGACCCTTAAAATATTTCATTCAAACATTACAAATTTCCTGTGTTTTATTACAAAGAATGTTGGGTCATCTTGATCGTGATTGCCTTGGAATGCATGATTGTGATCACACATATTAACTGTGTATTTATTATTTATTGAAATGTAATCTTCACATTCCTCCACGTAAATAGATGTTTGTAAGTGAATAAACACAACCGAGAAGTAACCGCCCTCATACAGCTAAGGCTTCCGCATTCGTATGCATTGCAAGAAAACTATTAATATATTTAGGATTATTATATATATATATATATATATATATATATATATATATATATATATATATATTTATCCAGCATCGCCAATGCGCCAATGCGCATGAAAAAAATTCACGATGTTTTGTCGATAAAAAATGGAGGCGGATGGCGCAATTCTAACTTCAGTTTTGGATTCGGCGAGTCGAAATACATAGAGAAACATGTGTCAAGTCTTCGGGTCTGACACCTTTTTTTTGTGTGTGCCTGTGTAATTGGCACCTATGAAACCAGATCAAATATTTCAGATTATACAATAGATCTTACAGAGAACATTTCTCACGAAATCCACTAAAATATGTTTTCCGTATGTTATTAGATTGTGTTAATGTATACGTTAATAAAAATAATATTACTATGAAATTTATTAATGCCGATATAATAGGAGCATCTTCAATATCATTAACGTTCGTTCATTCCATCACAGCGATTTACTGTTACTCTATTCTATTTATTACATTGATCTAAAGCTTTCGAACTTCATACTCGGTAATTAAAGCAGATTAGAATGGGAGAACAGATAACGTGCTCGTTTGGAACAGAGATGGAGTTCATCGGGTCAATATGCATCCAATTACAAGGTAACCTTCCTCGGGAGTTCATAAATCGGATACGTTTGTGTGTTTCCATTGCGATGTCGCTCACATTTCATATTTGAGAGACAACGTATAATCGTGTATTTCGCGATTCACGGTTCCACGATTTGGTACTTAAAATGAATGTTGATAATCTTGGTTCTGTTATGCATGTTTATTGTTTGACACCGCTTTATGTTAATCAGTATTGCAACTATGCTGCAACAGATGAAAATGGTTTTTATCAATTTAACGTATTTTCTTTTAAAGCAAGTACCTTATAAAGAACATAAAACGGTAACGCTATCAAATCATGCCCATTCCGTTGTTCTTCCCATGTAGTCCATTGTTCATACCTACTCAACAAATTGAAAGCGTGTGGAAAAGACCATTGGATTCCTTATTAACTTTGTCACTTAGCAAATTAAAGTAAAACCAAAAATACGATTAGGTCTTCAGAATTTCCGAGTCATCTTTGACATTCCTTCAGAGCGTCCCGTATTTTCTACACAAGTACGGAAACTTTCGTCTTGTGCTGCTCGCGGAAAGCAGAAACCTCATCTCATAAAGACAACGGCATCGGTCCACCATGAGCCAAATTGTAAGCAAACTTGCGCGCCGTTCCAGTTTTTGGAGGCGTGCGGAACGCTCGTGTTTTAAGCTTCCTCTGAAGCTGCTCGGCAAACAGCTTAGGGGCGCTTTGCGGGCGAACCCTTTTCCTTCTTCCTTTTCTTTTCTGCCGACGGTCCAAACAAATATGCACTCCGGGCTCGCAGACGTATTTTCCCATTAAATTCTGTAGACCGTTGGCTCCAGCCTCAGAGTTAGGAGGCGCGTCCTAGACGTAAGGCGAAGAGAGTTCTGTTGCGTTAATAAATTACTATTTATTCATTATTCGATAATAAAATGTGAAGTATGGAGCGTGTTCCTGTAGGCTTAAGAATTATGACTATTATTACTTAGAAAGGAAGTGGAAAACAAACTGAGGCTTTTTGAATGAGGAGGAAAATGGAGGATGAGAGAAGTCAGTGCGAAGTGAGAAAAAAAGGGCATGGTTTTCCTTGACCATTTAACCATGCACATTTGGTGTCATATTCTATAATGTGTTTTGTCGTATCTTTCCGTGAAGGTGCATTCGCAATTTGACCGCTATTATTTAACCTCACCAATAGCAAAACATGTTAAGAATGTGTTTTATATTTTGTTTTCTGTATTAGGTAGTGCACAAGGTCACAACGCCTGATGCTAGGGACAAGTTATACTGTGAAAGGAAAGCTTCAGGATTTGTTTCGCAGTTGTTGCTAAAAGTGGTACACACAGCTGATTGCAGCAATTTGTTATTTTGGAATATAAACTTGTTCTTTTGTCATCAAAACAAATAGATCTCCCGATATTTTCAAATCGATTTACTTCTATTGTATTGCGGTAGTAAGGATTGTAGCAACATGGATCCAAAAACAGGTCCCCAGAAGACACATTCCTATTTTTCTTCATTGTTGGTAGTACGACCCACTTCTTACAAGTCACTATATCACAATCATTCTACTCTTCTATTTATCGTGTCACCATTTCAGGAGAAAGGGTGTCACTGACGTGTTTTTCATATTCTTTAATCTGAGAACCGATATGCTAAACCCTTTTTAAGATGTGTACTTTGTGAGATGTTACTTTCCAGCCGTTACAAGATCTGATCTCCTGAATGGTCCCAACATGTGTGGTAGTTATTCTGCATGCAAATGTAAGTGTGTATGTGTGTGTAAGGGAGAGGAGGGGACAAGAATAACGAAGGGAAGATCGCCGTTTGTTAAGGTGTTTCTCCAGCATACGAGTGGCATTGAAGAAAACAACGGAGATCTACCAATTAGAGCAGACAACCGCTAGAATTCTCCTTCACAGAGCAGATTAATTCTTGTTAGTGTTGAAAATTCTCCGTTGTCTGGTTTCGGACTATATGACATTCCAGCCAGAGACACTGCAGTGGCAACGGTTATTGCTCTGAGCCACCTCAGCTGGTATGCGGGGACAAAGTCTGGCACTCTTCATTGTGATGTTAATTCTGGTTGTAAATGATTATAACATAAGGAAAGGTCTGTTTAATTTAAAATATGTTTTAATGCATATTCTGAAATTCCTAACTAAGAATTTCTCAAACATAAAGTCTAGTCATTGATGCATGTGCCGTGATTTTGTATTAATTATTGATCTGAAGTATGTTGCGCTCTGTTATCGGAAATAAATATTCTAATACGTGGGCAAACAAATAATTACCCCTATATTTCATTATCAAAGTTTCATGAACCAGCTGCTTCTATTAGGATATTTGAGGTTGTTAGGATTTTCTACTTTTAGATGTTATGTATGATTCCAGGGATCAGCAGTATTTTTCATTGGCGTACCTTCGACTCATTCAGTTATGTTTGCAATTTTTGTGTTGGGCAGCCTATGCCCTCCCAGCGGTACCTATGTTTGACCATCATATTCGCCGCCTGAATGTTCAGCAATGTTCTCAGTCATATTTAATATTTACTTCCATTCTTTCTGAGGTAATATAGAATCTTATTAGGACGGAAAGTGTTAAAGGATTTTATCAGTTATTTTGACATTTTGTTTTATATTACCTGGCACTGCGAGTTTTCCGCCGTTTTAAGATCCGGTACCCCCAGCCGGATTTGACTTCACGAACTCGGAATGAGGAAGTCAGTGTACTAGCCTCAATGTCAGTAGCTCTGTCGCCGGCTGTAATTTTTATTTTCTCGTATACGTACGTATATACGGAATAATATACGTAGTACGAGTTCGTATAAGAAAAGTTATATAATGGTGCGGAAAATCGATTTCGAGATTTCAATTCATACATGTCCCCTGATACAGAAGAAGGGTTGCTTTTTTCAAAACGTCTGTCTGTCTGTCTACTCTGTCTGTCTGTCCGTCCGTCTGTCTCTGAATATCACTAGTGCCTAACCCATACGTAAGATTTTTCCAAAACGGATATGCCCTGGTCGGGTCGATCTAGGTCCCCTCGTGGCGTTGCGATTTTTAAAAGAATTCTTTAAGATTTGGAGATACTTTACATGAAGCCCCTAGGACATTTTCAAACTTTTCTAAAAAATGGCTCCAAATTTTTCTATAATTTTGTTTGAAAGAATATACTAAAATAAAGTTATGAAGATGACATAGGTCCGTTTTTCACAGTTAACTGTGAATTTTCGAAAATTGCAAAAGTTTGCATTTTCCATCGACTTTTGGCAATGTTAAAATTGAAGGCAGAGGTTATTCCCTCATAGAAAATTTGTTGTCCGTAATTAGTTCTTTAATCAAGGTCACGTATATTGTTTTGAAAATTTTAGTCGTTTTCATGCAATTTTGCGTGCAACATGTGCAATATTAAAAAATTACAAAAACGAGATTTTCTAAAAAACCGTTCCAATTGTTTCTTGAAACTTTTAGTAGGGATGGTGCTAAATGCACTCTGTGAGATGACATAAATGCAATATTCTCCTATAGTTTTGTTTTTCAAAAATGTAATTTTTTGACTTGTGTATCACGTCGTTAATATTTCATTAGCCGTGAAGTGTTCACATTATTTTATTTACAAGTACATGTGCCTTATATAATGTCATATAAAGTTTCTCGAAATTCAACAGTTTTCTGTGAAAATTAGCTCAAAATCCCGCATTTTCATATAAGCTAAAGCCCCATTTTCTCAAAAACGCCTTCAAATTTTTCATCAAACTTTTTCAACGGATAGTGCTAATGTTTCAAAATGTCTAATGAGTTACGGTTGCTATATGAGACTCAGGAAGAAATGAATATGTTTTGCTTGAATTTATTTAATAACACGTTTTTCTTTACAATTCATGGGTGAAAAATTGCAATGAAGTGATCAGATGTTACAAATATGAGTGTTGCAGAAGCACTGTTTACAAATCCCCACTAAAATCGTAACTGACAACCAAATCCATGGTAGAGGGCACAGCCAGTGAAGGAGACGCTCGGATTACACACCTATTATTCTCGAAATATTCCGCACTCCCGAAGCATACGCTTCTGCGTGGGTTTGGTTTTGGCTAATTGGTTTCACAAGTACAAGCAAACGCCCCACTGTAAGTTGTAGCTTTGTCGCGCGTCACCCTATTACTCTTGTTCCCTCGGCGCGCCGTGTTCAGCGGCGAGCGAACGTGACGTCGCGTCATCGCGGAAAGTTTGCCTGCAATTTCGTCCCCCGCCGTCAATACAACGGCGACAATGAAATCAGATGCATCGCTGCCGGCCGGTCGCGGGCTTCCATTTGCCCGAGACAATACGCGCGGCCGAGCGCTCAGAGGCGCCGGCCCAACGGCCAGCCCAGCGCGGGGCGGCGCGCCGTGTCTCGTGATCTGTGTCGTACACTGGACGGGTTAATTTACGCGTATCCCGTCGCTGTCTTCTAACCCGTCTGTCGGTATAATGTCCCAGTGTAAACCGGGCTTAACGGAGGGCGGGAGCGGGTGGCGGCGGGCGGGGTGCACGCGTGGTCGGGGCGGCGGCGGCGGGTCGGGGGCGGACGGGAGGAGCAGCTTGGTCGGTCGGCCGTTTATTTCGGAACCCCCGTGGAACACGAGTCTCGCTTTAGCGCTCCGCCGGCGGTTCAGCCGCAGCGCAACAGTACTCGGCTGAATGCGGTCGGAGGATTGTCTGCCCGGTTCATCAGAGCCCCTTTGAGCAGCGCCCCCCCCCGCCCCACCGCACCACGCCTCCGCCCCGCCTCTTCCACGCTGGACGGCGCCAGCCCACGTAGGGGGCCCTAAGCGGCGAACCGCAGGCGAATCTGCGGCCGATGCAAGGTGCGTGGCGATGCAGGCCCGCCGCGCTGCGAAGCGAGGAAGACCCGCCTTCTTGTCTGCCTGAATGCAGTTCTTTGAATAGGGGGCGGCTTTGGTCACATGCAGGAATCACACTCGTAAATGTAATCAGGTTAATACTACCCACAATTTATATTTTTGCACAATGTAGTTATGAGACGAGTCTCGCAGTAATTCCTGAGCATCGGGGAGGAAGGAGGGCTTTAAAAATGAATTTCTTTGGGTATGTAAAGTCCCATTGTATTTCACGCAGTACTGTACTCAGTGTAAAACTTTGCCGGAAAATGTTATAAATTTAAAAAAATACAAAATGTAAACAAGTGATGACACAACAGCACATGATTTCTCGTATTATTTGACATGTTTACCTAATATTCTAATACTGCTGACCTTTTCAGAAAATTTCGTTTAAGACACTTTTAGGTCCAAAACAGAACCGCTTTATGTTGTATCATAGCAATTCCAATAATAAGATGATTTAAACATATTACATTCTTTACGTTTACAGAACAAGTGAAAATAATTATTTGTTTCCAAAGCCTCATCACTATTAGTCATAAGTTTCACATTCTTAAAGTTTGAATCCAAGTAGGTGCCTTATGTTCATATTTTTTCAAATTCTCTGCTTGAAGTTCTACGTACTAACGCCATGGCCACTACTGTTGCCGTTACCTTACTACCTACCATTTTGATACCATACCGTAAAATAAATATTTTTGACATTTTGAAAAACAGAATTTCAAAAGCTGAAACTTGTTATTTTAAAAAGTACCAACCTTATCATGGCCTTTATAGTTAGACACCGTGCTGTGGGACGATTGATTATTTCGTATCGTCATTACCGATGCAATGTCTTTGTTATAAGCTTGTGCCTTTGTGTCCGTAACACTTCAGTCGCTGCTCGAACACCTGTTAGTGGTCCCGAAACGTGCAGACGTTGGTGTGTGCTCGATGTCTGTTGCTTTACATGCAGATGCATTCGAATTATGCTTCTCTGTGGCCATTTGCTATAGGAGTGCAACCTGGACTCATATGCTTCATGATGTGACTTGGACGTAAGAGACGAAAAGTTCATATTACTTCGATATTTGTAGGATTGTCAACATTGCTTATGGCTGGCAGTGATCTCACGATTGAAAATCTGTGAACGAACTTCGTGATCTGGGAACACCCAATGAATATTGGGGGTTTTGTGAACTGTATGGGACTAATAATAATGATAATAATAGTAATAATAGTAGTAATAATAGTAATAATAATAATAATAATAATAATAATAATAATAATAATAATAATAATAATAAGTTATGCATTGGTTGCCGGCCATTGAGTATAATTCCAAAAGGCCGAATATTCATTTGAAAATAATTGTAATAGCGTGACATATTTTCTGGTGTACGCCGATATGATCAAATGCATTATATTGCCTTCGGCATTACCTACTATTACTTCGGATATAATAATCAACCATTTTATCAACTATTGGAAGCTTTAATATATGGAATATAATGATGTGTTGTTTAATGTGCTTGGAATTCATTTCTTAAAAATTGTTTGAAGTACAGTAGATTGCAGGCTTATTATAAAATGGAAGGGGTTAATGAATTTTTTTGGAAAGTGATACAGTAACAAGAGTTGGTTCGATCAGCCGCAAGCTCATCAGTTAGTCAAACAGAAATGTTAGTGGCTGTTGCATGGGAGTTTATGCAAATGGGATTTCGGGCTGGTTTTCTGTCTTAAAATACGCTGGAGCAGTGGTATTGAAATATTTATCATCAATCATCTCGTAGCATGCGCGCACTATCGACCGGTTTGTGTGAATGTAGATAATCTTACGAATTGCTCTAAAAATGTAAGTCGATACAATAGGAAATTTATTGTATTAATGTTAAAGAATATACAGAGTTCAATAAGTAGCCAGACCCCCAACATTTCTTTGTCCATCCGTGTATCATATTTCAGGTTCTTTTTCAGTGAATCAGAAATTTGTGTTTTTTTTTCTCGTGTTAAAAGTCGAAATTCGAAAAATATTCTGTATCTTATTGAGTATCTTTATATCCCTATATATCTCTATATTCGACACGCTTGATTGATCAGAGTAGTGTAAGGATTTTTATTTTGGTAAAAATATTTAACGCGTGGAAATATATATTGAGTTATTTGAATACAATACTTCACTACTTGAATATAACAAGTAATAGAGGCACATTTCCAAAACATGTAGGGTTTTTTTCGCTATACTTATGTGAGAATAGCACTTGCAAAATGAAGTTTATTGTCAACTTTTTCATGGATACGAGGAATTTCCGTATAATTGGTACACTTCTCTGGCTGAGCTCTTGCTGTGGTAATCAGCGACTTTGAACGTCAGCGTATACGTTGTTGATGCAAACTACACCTTATCTGCGAATGGAGTTTCTCGGAACGAGGGCGCCGCGGCGCGCCGGGTGGGACCGGGCCCTTGCCCGTGCGATGAAACCGCGTCCAATTGCAGAGGAAATGAAACCGTCGTGCCCTTCGCAGCAGGGGTTGGCCAACATTCTTGTAGAGGACGAAATAAATATTTCAGTTTCTGCGGGCCAAGAGGCGCACACCAGCAGATTTTTACCTATGAAATAATATGAAAAAATGTTTCCTAAACAATAGGAAATAATACAATAAAGTTCACTACAAAAGAATGAAGTATGACTAGACTGATATAAAGAATAGAATTGCAGATTATTAAGTGATATTTCATCAAAATGGAGTTCAAAGACACTCCCCCATTTTATCATCATTAATTGAAAGTGCCTAGCTTTTATTGCAAATATGGAAATTAAGAGAATATATAATGGTTTGACGCACAGCGAAAACGCACCGAACGTAACTGAGCTATCGCGTGGGAGGTAAAAATGCCGCCTTTAAATTGTAAACGGAGCTGCGTCTTGATGTGCTTGGGAGCGGATAGACCAGGTATTATTTTGTTATCTGTTTTTACAAAAGACTGCGGCAACGCCTTTCTCGAGACCCAATTGCATTTGCGCCAAATTCAAGGTAACTTACCACCATCAACAGTCATCCCGCTATGCGGCGGATTAACCACCAAGCGATCGCGCCTGTTCCAGATTTTTGCTCGGTTTTTATGTCATGGTCCGAACAACAACAACAATAATAATAATAATAATAATAATAGTAAGCATTCCCTATAATATAAATATGAGATAAATATTTGTAGGAATCATTCACAAAGTGACGTTGTTTGCTTGTCTTCTGCAGAGGACACTGATGATATAAAAGATATGGTATAGTATTATTGGAAGCGTGCAGAAATGATATTGATACTAAGAATTAATCGACCTCAATATTGATAAAAAAAATGAGTTTCTAATTTGTTAGTTTGGAATTGCAGGTAGTTAATTAATTTAGAAGGCTGCTTATCTTACAATTCCTAAAAGAGTTATGAATTTATTAATTTTTAATTTAGTTTCCTAGTTAAATCTATCTATCTTCTTTGTAAGCAATACATTATTTTTCATAGCGATAATGGTAAACACATTTACATTACATTTGTTTACTCAGTACAATGTACATTCAATGTTATTTAATAAATTTCTCTATAACTCGAAGTGAAAAAGATGCTACAATATTGTAATCATGTAATGCCAAAATGTAATTCTAATAATGTTCCTTCACTAGCTCTGCAGGATTTTTTAAAGTTTAGTGGGAAGTATACTTATTCAAATTACAGAGCCTCACACAAAAAAATGTGTTCGTTGATCATCATACTATGTTTTCTGTATGTTTTTGGGGCCGCGAAATCCATTTTACCAAATCATTTAAGGTTTTTAACATAACTTTAAAAAATGAAAAAATGAAGATATTTCTAACCGAGGGATCAGACCTTGTTACCGATATGTTTTTGGGGTTACTGAAACCGAATCTAAAGTCGCTAAAACACACGAGACACTTAAACACACGAGAGCGTGAAGGGTATCAAGGTGAAGTTATTAAAGTGTATTACGAGATCTTCCTGGCAAACCCGGAAATTCGTCTGTCCGTCATCGCAGCATGCACATCGAATATTTAAATAAATATTAAAATGTAAAATCCATTCCTTCAAATAGCTTGAGGAACGCCTAAAACGAAGTAGGGTTGGAACTCTGATTTGACCCGCATGCCGTTGTTTGCCGACTCCTGTCCTACACGTTGAGCCCGAAGGAAGTAGCATTACGGCGCAGCAGGAAATCTGGACGCCAGTGCGCCATATCCTTCTCGCTATTGGAGCACAAATGATAAGGTCTTGTGACCTTGTTTCGCCAAGCTTGAGGTTTGGGCGTGTGCTTGTCCCTAGGATTCCGCGAGAAGCAAAATCTGATACGTCGCTGCGCTCCGTACAGCAGTGGCGGACAAAAGCGGAAGAAATGTTTGTATCCCTTCCGGGAAATCAGGAATCAAATGCGGTGCGCCTGCTGTGTATAGGTGAGCTCAAAGATTTTTCGTGGGATACGAAACTTTGTTGAAGAGATCCGTTCACCATTTCAACTTAAGCGTAAATGCGTATAAATCCCTCCGCCATCTTTTTTTATAATACATATTTCACTGAATTTGGGAAACCATATTTAATGCACTGAGGACGATTGCGTAGAAATTATCCTTTGCAACTTGTAATGATTCAATTCTGTGCCTGGAACATGAGAAAGAAAACATTGTACACGGAAAGTATGCTGTTGAAATGGTACTGCTCCCATTTTCGTTAGCATTTGATCGAAGAACATCGTGGAAACGAGGAGTGAGGGCAATTGACTAACTAAAATCTTCCCCAAAGGGCAGAATTTCATCCCCTAATCAGTAAGTTACCGGACATCTGGTGTTATCAGACCGTTTATTCTGCTAACCTGAATTAGCTGATATTGCAACACAGCTTCCATGTTGCTAGTACATCTGCATAAATAACAATTGTCTTGTCCGTGACAATTAGTAATATTGATTTTTTCCCCTTCATATTAGATACAATCAAAATAACACATTTCTTCATTATACATCTTACACCTTTATTAATTCTTCAAACAACATGACGTTTCGGGAATGGATGGATCCTTGTCCGCAAGATAACATTACTAATAAGGCAAAATTAATAGATTAGATTATGAATTATTCCGTAACATATAAAAAGTAATTAAAACCAATAAATATGTGAATAATTTAACAATTCAATAAATATAAGAACTAAATAAACGTAAAAATCTTACCCATAGTAATGTGAAGGCCATGCACTCCAAATAATTACGAGAACAGTACAAAAAAAAGAAAAGAAAACCAATATTGCATCTTACAATGGCTCAACCTTTTCGTATTCGTCCATCTATCAGGGAATACAGATGGTAACAAAAGTAGATTCCTTTGGCAATACCGACTGTGTGGCAGTTCAGTTTTGAATTTAAAACAGTTATGTTCCGTGGACAATGCCACGAAAACAGGGGAAGGGTTGGGAGAGAATTTTAAATAAAGGTGACAAATTAGCACAAGGAAAAGAATTAAATAATAAAATATTTGTTATTATTTTCAAAATTATTTTATCATAAATGTTTGTGAACAAATTGTTTTCAAGGATTGTTGTTGGTATTATGATATTTAATGTTTAAATTTTCTTATATTAGTCTGCAAAATCCACATGTTTCTTTATAAAGAATGAAGTCACTTGCAAAATCAATTTTGTGGCTATAATTAATCCCATGTTTTCAGAAAGATGATACTTTTTTGTTATTAACATTAAACATTTCAACATTAAACTGAGTGGTTTTTGAGTGTGCGATAAGGTTTTTAAAAATTTTAACACTAAAAACTACTAACGGTATTATCAAACAAAATGTGTGAATTGTGATAAGAGTTCCGTAAGTCAATTTGAAAGATAAGTAGCCACCAGAGTGCGAGAGCATATAAATAATATAAAGGAATTTCCCTCGAAACAAAACTTCAAACCCACAACATCCACAAAAACTTTGGTCCCAAAACGTATTTTTCAAATGTCTCCATTCTTATAAAGAAACACATTTCCCTAACTAATTTAAGAAAGTTTAAACATTTAAATTCGTAACACATTGAATACAAACCTTGGAAATACCTAACTTGTGGCCTTTCATCGAGGAGGTCTAGGTTCGACTCCCGGACAATCTCGTGTGAGATTTTGTTCAAATAAAACGTTCTCGACAGCTTTACATGGGCGAGTACAACCCCTGTGAATTGTCCCAAACTCTACCACACTCCTAATTCCTTTTCATGCCTCGCTGCTGGGTAGTGACGCAGTCCAACGCGTGTAAAGAGTCGCGTGCGCGGAGGTGCAACTTCACGGTAATCTTCGCAACTAGCTACTCCTGCAGAAACCGTAAAGTTAAATTCAATAATGGTCGTTAATGACCTTCAAGTTAATGCCACCCTAAATAAAAATAGGTAAAAATAAAAACAAACCTTTAAAATAATTTATTTACTAATCGTAATTCAGAAAAAATGTTCATTAATATTTAATTATTCACTATTTTACGATAAAAACATTTCTAAAATAAGCCTGAACACAACAGTTATGATACCGTCACTGCACAAGAAAAACGATCTCATAAATCGTAATTTGGTTGCGTGAAGAAATATGTATAGAAAGCCTAACATTTTCCTACTAAAAATCTGGTAAAGTTAGTTCACAAGTAAGCTCGTGTATAGAGTAAAAATTCTTTGCTTTGTTCAGAAAATAAACAGCTTTACTGAGAATCAATCAGTTACCCCGGAAAATTACATATTTTAGATGTGTCACTTCTTGTGAGTTGCAGATATATTGGTCAACCGCACATGTTTGATAAAAAGAAACATTCAAATAAATGTGTTGTTGTGATAGTTGTAACTCAAATATTTTATATAAACAAATGGAATAAAAAAATACAGAAATAACGAGAGTGCACCTCGTTAGTGTCAGCGTTCCGAAAATGCAGCTGATGCCCTAATAATGTTCCCGCAATCACGAGAGTTGAACTCATCGACGCATTTGTGAGGAAAATGAGCAGCGTTCCATTCTTTTGAATTAGTAGACTGTGAAACCTGATAGGGATATCCCGTGGATTTTTGGTCTTCCATTTGTTTCAGAAGGTTTAATTTCGGATATTGATTGCGGTTCCTGCTTCGGTCAGCTGTCAGCTTTGAGATGTAACTTTGCTTTTCAGAGATTTCGTATCATTGTACCTGGCTAAAGCAACGTTTCTCTGTTGCATCAGGCACAGGAACAAATGCAATAAAAGTATTTTTATCTGATAAATACATTTTAGCCATGAAAGTTGTTGTATATTGAAACAAACTTTTCTGAAAAATCAATATTCTTAAATTGAAGATGCTATTGAGAATAGTCCGCTTACTTTATTTTTAAAGTTGTTGTTACCTAACTCTTAAAAATATTTTTGAAGAATGAATTTTTATTATCAGTCGCATATTTTTAATATAATCGTATGTTAGTTAGGTACTTTGACACTATCTTTTATACACAAAAAGTAGGAAATTGTCTGTCCTATCACTAACATATATTGTGGCGTTTGAGACAAGCTCGGAAAACTCACAACACCCACACAGCGTCGGCGAAACCAGAGAAGATCACCGAAGCACAGACGAGCCGAATACATTGCCACCGAAACAGCGCTATGTGTTAGTTGCTGCCTGCAGAGAGACGGCGGCGAAGTTCTAGCTCACGAAAAACGCGGAAGGGTTCGTCGTGACGTCACGCTACCTATAAATAGCGGAGCAGCTGACCGATCGTCCTTCTTTCTGTACGAGACGCCGAGGTGAGAGGTCCAGCGCGGTCAGCCAGAGCCATAGTAATTAGAGAGAGCAGCCTTTTGATGAGAGACGTCGAAGAGTTCGGAAGTGCGTAGAGAGCTATATCAGTGAGGATTGTGGGACGCTATTTTATAGAACGTACGGTGCGAAGTAATTGTCCTATCGAAAGAAAAGTAGAATAGCGGAAGATTCAGCCTTCTGAACTGTGATTAACAAGGCAAAGTATAATTTCATAAAGAATGTGGAAAGTAGTGGAGTAGCTAGTACGAGGCGGAATAGTGGCCGCGAAAGCAAGAACTATGAGCTGTTGCGAGGCGTCAGTAGAACTGTGCTCAGCTAAACTAATAAAAGTGCTGTAAAGAATGCCATAAATACCGATACGCCATTAGCAAACACGCGTAAGGACTTTGAAATACACGTCGGCGTGTCGCATAGGAAGAGCGGCGAAGAAAGAAGAAGAGGCGAGGATTCTGGTGCCGGGCGTGGCCAAGATGCAAGACGAAAGAAGATTGGATGTGGATCTGGTGGCAAGAGAGAGAAGACGGCGTTTCGAGCGACATCTCGGATGGCTGGTCTGCGAGGGAGCTGGGCAACCGCGGCCGAAATTTGGGCAAGGTCACACAACGGCGACGCCGAACGGTTTGCAAGCTGCGCATTGTGCGCCGTCAAAGGTAACAAACATGTTTTAAAGCAATTGAGAGCCAATAGAGATTTGAAAAAGCAGAAGAACTTTGTGCGCTGGTAATACAGTTCATTCTAGTGTTAAATGCTACGATAAAAGCTGTGTTAATATTTCTTCCTCATTTGTGTAACCCTGACGAGGATACTAAGTGTAAATAATTGTATTTAATAGGTCATTCAATAATGTGTTATGTTTATAAATCTACGATTCTATGTAAAAATAGAGATATAATTTGCTGCACTTAGCCAAGGAAGTCGATATTTTGTTGTTTAAACGGTGCTGGCCAAGCAATAGTTACCGTGCACGGGTGTTTTGTTGGAAAAAGAGTAGTGAATTAGGTAGAAATACTCGAATCAGAGAGAGCAAACGAAGTCAATTCTCAAAGGGTGTGTACAGCAATTTGATTTCGTGTTGTATATTTGTGTGCAATTTGATTTTTTGTATTGTTTGTTCAGTGTTGATATATGTGTCATATTCTGGAGAATATATGCACAGATTTACCTGACTCTGTGTCTGGATGTAAAAATTTCTCATACCCCAAAAGATCCTGTTCCCTTGAGATTTCAAAGCTCGATTTGAGCATTCAATCTGACGCCTGCAATCACGGTAGCTAGCGTTAGAATATATTGTTAATTGAATTTGGACACAGAGTTTTTAACGACAGACAGCTTTTAGATCATAAAATGTTTATTTAGATTTTTTGAAAAATCACATCAAAAAGATTTTATTGTTTTTCAGATCCACATTTCTGGGAATTCATTTTTCCTCATCTTCAGAATAAATATAGTGAAGAAGAAAATTAATCTATATATTTTAATAGGAATATGAATAGACGTAACATGGATGATGTTAATCAAATAAAATTTTTCTACTGGAAATAGCACACGATATAATCATAACATATAGAGACTCAACAACTCAAAAAACAACAGTGAAACATATATATATATATATATATATATATATATATATATATATATATATATATACACACAGTCTTAGCTAGGTGTTCTCATTGTACTCTGGTATTTCAAATGCATTTCTGTACAAAATATCATCGCGTACGGAATGACGATCTTTTGCAAGAACACATACTTTCTCATGTTGATTATTTGTACCTTTACTTAATATTACATTACTGCAACTTGTGTTGATTCAGTACCTGAGTCATATTTTATTCTTTTTCCAAACAAAGTCCGAGATGCTGAAAAAAAATGTTAAATGAATTTTTGAAATTTGAGTGTTCGTGAAAATTTAACTTGTGATATAAATAATACAATCCATTGAGTTTTTTCTGTAAAAAAAATAGTAACGAAAAAATTTGGGCTTTTTGATAAAATAATTTTTTTTGTTTTCCACAATGTTTATCATTTGACTAAAAATTAAGCGAAAACTACAAATATTTTGAAAGCATTGTGAATTGAAGAAAATAAAGATTTATTATTGAAGTTAAAAATGCATTAAGAAAAATTTCGAACTTAAATAATCAAGGTATATGACATTTTCGATAAAAATGTACTTTTGCAAACGTCAAAACTTAAAAGTAGTGATTGGTAAATAAATATTTGAACATTTCTATAACTTTCTTCAAAGTTCAAATAAACACTTCGAGGCTACATTCTCCTTGTTTAGAGCGAAGGGTTCGTCATTAGACTACTATAAACTCAGAAAGTGTGATTAATTTAAATACAGTATTTTTTCAAAAACATACAAGAATACACATTTTAACAAATGATAAAAATGCACTCTTCCTATACATACAATAAGTACTCTGAATTACAGTCAATAAGCTCTTTAAACTAAAAACTTAAAATACAAAAATACAACTCGGATTTGAACTTTTTCCGTAGATTATCTTATTTCCTTTAAACACAATCACAGGCCTCATATTCAAATAACAATACTATTAATAAATATTTAAAACTGTAATATTTATTAGATAAGAATTACACAATTACGTGATAAATTAATTTCGTAACAAGTGCATCCTTTACTCTACTTTTACAGGTGTTATTAATGTATGATAGTATTTAATTCTTTTAGTAGTTAGAGAAAGCAAAGCGCGGGTAGGCAAAGAATGTTTAATAATTTGGCTTTTTTTACTTCTTTACAAAATATTACATCTCCCTGCCTCCATTTCCCCTCCCATATATTTTATGTATATTCCTAGGGTGCTTCATTATATTTAATTATATACCTAGTGTGCGTTGTAATTCTAATTTTCTGACAGACGTCGGAAATTTATGCGTAATGCTAGAGGTACCCTTAATTACGTATCGAACCGGCTGAGGTGACCCAGGGCGTCGTCTGATGTTAGTGTTCTTGCTGTACTCGTGCAAATGAATGAGGGTGAACGTTGTAATGAATAAAAACCACCTTTGTCGACAACATTCTACGTCTCTTGATCAGCTGCATGCCTACCTCCATATATTTTCTGATGTAAACTAAGCTTATTAGGTGCTCAATGAGTATCCTAAACGAATGTTGTAGTTAGATTACAATTACCTTTAGATTAGGTTAACGATAAGTCATTTAAAATACATGTGAAAAAGTAAAAGCTACTACACATCATTCGAACAATAAAAAAATATTTTTAAAAAATTATAAATAAAAAAATTAAATTCTGTCTCTTGTTTCTGATGGCCCATCGAAGTTGTTGAATTATTTCACAATAAGCCTTCAAGTCAAAGTTTCTCTTCTTGATCTAAACCCAGCCTGAGTCACACCGTTAGTCTCAAAAAATGTTTTTCTAATGCTGAGATTTGTTTTTCTTTCCTTGGTTTTGAAGGCAAGTTTGAAATAATGGCACTCCATTGACTAACGGTTGTTTTGCGTAGTCATGTAAGAAAACCTCCCGTGTTCATTTCAAATTTCATCTCCCGTTACTATGCGGCCAACAAACTCCATCATTGTGATACCAAAAATCCAAGGGTTGCTGCCAGACGTTTCGACAACGAAACACCTAGGAATTGCAAAAAAACTTCGATGTGAATCAAAAGTCGATATTTTCCCCATAAATTGTATGTTTCCCCATCGATTGTATGTTTTCGATGTTTTCTTTTTCAAATCGATAAATATTTCCAAAAACGTCGATGTTTTCAAAAACAATTATGCTATCTTTTTCGATGATTTTGTATGTGGTAATATCGTGAAACTGCATTTTGAACCTTATCTGCATAGAATATTGATCAGAAAACCAAGATGTCAGAATCCATTAAGGTATAATATACTTAAAAATAATATTAAACTATGTGAAGTTCAGGACATTTTACTTCGATGATTTGTGAATGAGTGTGAATAAATGAAATAATATCAAAACACAATGTCCTGAATTTTTTACATTCGATAAACATATTACTTATACGTGGCCAAATAATAATGATATACACCGGCATGTCATTTAAGTACTCTAATTAAAAAGAGAAACTATGAGAAAATACCATCTGTTTTATAGTACTTAAAACATCGATGTTTTCGGCCGACATCGAAAACCTTTCGGGTATGTACGAGATAACGCTTCATCGATCTTCCAATAAAATTTTCCATCACTACTCACCCTGAGGCAGTGGACGGAGCCAACGGGTGCGAATGGGGTTGCGCCGGTGGCAGATCAGCGCCGGACGTAGTGCCCAATCGTTCTTTACTTTTTGGATGACCCTCGTATTTTATTTGTAGAAGCCACGAATTTCATTCGTCTGATTTACTGAGCAACTCCAGAAGAACTCACCTTGTTTCTTTTTCGGTGCATTAATCACACGTCTAGAGCAAAGCTATATAGAATGAACTAATGAAAAACGAACATCACGGAGGACATGATATACTGATTTTCTCTTACAAGTATTTGTAGATCAAGAACGGCCTCGAGTGCTAACTTCATATTTTGTCCGAATATACAGACATGGATGAAAACATTTAATTTTAAAATTTTATGTTGAAAAAATAGGATGTGGAGAGATTTAAAGACAATCAGGTACTTTTAATTTTGATAGTTTAATTATGATATATTAGTTATTAATATTTATTCGACCTTAGTCAGATATGGTGTTCACAAAAGGGTGCATTGCAACAGAAATGTAACAGTAGAGATTCTGGGATAATGAGACATTACTATTGCCAGTGGCATGTAGTAGTTTTTACTTTCATTGAAGGGTAGATGGCAAGGTATCCCAATAATATTAGTAATAGATACTGAGTGATACCTTCCAGTAATTTATTTTGAACGTTACACGAAAATTGAAAGTGGACCCGCGGCATAGTACTCAGATGTCCCTTAATGCAAGATGTAGGAGCTTGTCAGTTGTAAGGAGACATGAAATAAAAACCGGCTTACACTCATCATTTTTTGCGTATGAAAATATAAATAATTGATACTCTCAAGACACCACCACTCAGCCCGTACCGTCTTAGGTGGCTTAGGGCATCTTAAGTGGCAGATGACACTGCTGTTCCTCTAACCTACGGTTCCGGCTAGTGACGTAGTTCCGACGGCGGCCGGATTTACGTCACTAGCTAGATAGCTTGGTTGAATTCAGCCGCTGTCTGGAGGAAAAGTAAATATATATGGTCGGCCCCGTGGCGTGGCGCAGACGGTTGCGGCAGCCGTCGTCTGTGCCGAGGAGGCTGCATGTTCGAGTCCTGCGTAGACATGGTCTTATTTGTGATTGTCCCTTCGCCTATCATCGTCATCCTTTCATCTCATAATTCACACTTCAAGGCGTAACAACCTTGTTGTAATCCAAGAATACATCTGAAAAGCTGATCCTGGAAGAATTACACACGTTAATCGTGTAGCGTGGTCAGTAATGGCCTATACGTTAATAATATATATATATATATATATATATATATATATATATATATATATATATATATGTGTATTTCAAACTCGCAGGGCCTTGAGGTGATTCGGATTGATCGGGGAATATACATTTTGGAGAAAATTATCTGAACGGTTTTGGTGTTAGCGTTGACGACAACCCCCACACACGTGGACAAGAACCCACAAACAGGGATACTGACTACACAACGCGTTATAGGAAGTAATGTACTACATATGAATCGAAGCGTTTAAAAGGGAAATAAGTCAACTTTTTTTGTAAATTCGTAAAGATTTGAAATATGCATTTTCTTTGTAATTCTTCATGTTACGATCAGAGGAATAATAAATCTAGTCCAGTTTAAAGTACGTGTTCCATTGCCAACAAAAAAAATGTTAATATCTGGTAAAGAGAAAGAAGTCAAGGACTAGTTTCAGATCCTTACACAGAAGAACTAGTATTATCAGCTAGGAAACGCCGAAGTGCTCCATGACAACAGTAATAAGACACCGAGGACACTATAGACTTCAAAACCTGGTGGTCGAACTATTTTAAGGCTAAATGTACCGACAGTAGTACAATTTGTGGCCACCACGTGGCAGCACCAAAATAAGTAAAATTTACTTCATAGATAACGTCTGAACCAATGGCCCTTTTTTCGATCTGTAAACGGCATTTGACGGCTTTTTAATATAGAATTGACGCTACGATGCCCTTTTTCCAAAAATTTAGCAAAAATTCGAATTTGAAATTAGTTCTCGAACTTCCGAGAAAAAATTCAAAAATGTGGGCTTATAGCGCGATGGCGACATGCTTGCTGAATCCAACGCCGTGACAATCACGCAAATCGAACAAATAGGAGCGTCGTAAAGTGAAATTTACGAAAACGCCTCGCCCCCCTTCCCTTTCTTCGCCGTAGTGTCACCCACCCGATTGTTATGGGCCCTCTGTCGGCGCGGGGGCACGACCAGGTCAGGCAGCGTGCGACCAGCCCCGGCGGAGCAGGCGGGACTTGCGGGATACGCGAGCCAGACAGTCGGTTTATGCTTTCGTCACTGCATCTCAATCTACTTTTCCACAGATTCCAAACTAGAGATGCTATACTGCTATTACAGACCGAGGTAAACGGTCTGTAATAATAGTACATAACTATCTTTTTCACATATTTCCGTCTTCCTTTGAATACCATCTTAAAATTGTTTGAGACATTACTCAAAATATCGATTCCTATTTGGAACTGATTTTTAAACAATTGAACTAATTCTGTAAATATCACCATTAGTCCATCTCCTCACATCTTATTTTAGATATATTTTACTTCTAAGGTATTCCGTTTTCATTCCACCTTACTCTAAGATCTTCCGTTGTCACATACCGGAAAGAATGAGCGGAGTATACGCACGAGCTCTTTTATCCTACAACTCGATTTTTGATCTCAAAACGGCGTTTATCTGCTTTACAGAGATTATCTGGTGAATCTCTTTTCCCAAGTAAAATAGCCAAAGCTATTTTTAAAAATGTTTTCGTACTTTCGGACAAATTTAAAAAGGTGGTAAAATAGCGCGCTGGCGAGCTGCATCCTGACCCCAACTCCGTAACAAGCATCGAAATAAGATATGAATCATCCCAGCTTACTTGGTAAGTTATATTGATATAAAATAAATATGTTATATCTGTATAATTTTGAAGGGAATAAATAATTCCCGGTGCGTCATTTCGTACAGACTACGTAAATGAATAAAGAGTAATGATGCAATTGGATAACTCCTAGATTTGGAGCATGCTTTCCCTTCCATTTTCTTTCTTTTAGAAAAAGTGGATTTCATATAAGAAGTTATATGTAGTATCTATCTGTAGTATGTAAAACCAGTTTGACGTGACTCTATGAATCGGCCACAATGATATAAATAATATGGAACATTCAAACGAGCTTAAAAACCAAGGAAATTTTTTCTGTGAGTATGATCGTAGAATATACTTTACGCTAACGCTTACGCGACGTAATGTAATATAAACAACTTTCCAGAAAAGATAGAAAATGAGGCTTCTTTCTATGTGAATTGTTTCTAAAAATCTTCAGAAAGTATGTGATTATATCATGGACTCTGTTGTACATAATAATAATAATAATAATAATAATAATAATAATAATAATAATAATAATAGGCACGCGTTTGGAGTAAAAAATTTGTACTATAGTTTTGCTTATATCGTCCATTGAATCTTCACTTCGATGTCTGAGATTCCACTATTTATAATAATTTTGAAACTTCTTCTTTATATTTCACGGAGAAGATCTTGAATTTTCTCTGAGGGTCTGATTCAGTCTGTCCATTGTAAAAACCATTGAGCAAGCTGTTGCTCCGAATGCATCGGGCGGTCGTTCTTTCATCGGCCACCCGCCGAATAGGACTAGGAAAGGGCCGTCAGACGAACGAACCTGGACTCGGGTACAGTGGCTGTGGGGGAGGGGGCCCGGGATTTTCTAGTCCGAAATGGCACTGGGACAGTGGTTCGCAAATAGACAACTTGGAGAATGCTCACACCAAGTTCACTGATTGGCTCTCTTATTCGGTGCCCTTCTCCGCTTTACACTTGTCTACTGCGTCTGTTCATTCACGAGCCACCTCATTCTTGGGAGGTGACGTGATTGCGAGCTGAGGTATGCGCTCGGTGTTCTTGGAAGCTGTCCTCCCCACCCCCGCCTAATCTGCAACAACTAGCTGTCCCAAATATGTTACTCCAAGTGTCCATAGGCAAACCTCATACAGAATAAGGAAAACAAATCGGCCAATAAGTCAAAGTCATCAATGTGGATTTTCTTTCTTCACAATATGACATTTTCTTACCGGAAATCCTTCTTTATTAATTGATGTCACAGTTCGAACAGATACAGTATAGTTTGCTACCCGAAAATTGCTGTTATGCAGCGTGTGTTCAAGAACGCCCGAATTCTTTTCTTCGTCATATGCATAATAACGAGACGCATAATTTCCCTAGCTTCACTGTGTATTGTTTGGCCTTACTTTGAACATAAGCCATACCATCCCTCCGAAAGTCACAAACAAAATTGAAATGAATACGCAATACACTTGTGTTACGAACAATCAGCAAACTCTAACAATATAAACACGTGGTGTAGAACCGTGGATCACGCCTGGTCTGTAATTCAAAAAGCAAACGTGCCGAATTCCGGCCGATGTCAGCACTATGCTCAGTTGCCTGTTTGTCATAACAGTGGTGACATGCACGAGATAAGGCTACAGACACCCCGCTTTCCGCGAACCCCCCACCCGAAAACAAGGCAGCTCACGACTAGTCTTCGTGGACTGGAATTCCAAACGAATTTGAGCGTCAGTTTTTCGTGGTGATACTTGTAAACGCTTGTGGTAATGGAGGAAAACAACTGCGAGCAAGTCAAAGAGCAAGAGAAGCCTTCTCGTAGAATTACTACAAAATCCAAGAAACATCTTCGACTTTCAGCAACACGAAGGAGAATAGGAGGAAAGATATCCTGTTTACCACGGTAAATATTTTTTTTCTGTTCGTCAATACTCATAGAAACATGATATAATAAAATAAATGCAGTTCATGTCTACTCAGAACAGGACACATTCTGTATTAGAGGAAGTGATTTGTAACCTCATTCAATGTTGTCGAAGCAGATATACAATTTCCTCGACTGCTAGCGGAGGCTGCAATACTTCCGAATTACTGCCGAAGGAGCAATACTTGCGCTCGGGAAGAGCCTAATTAGGAAGGTTCATTAATCCTAGGAAACTGCTAGTGTTTTCGTTCACATGAAATGACTCTTGTTGAAGTGTATATGTATATCGACAATAAGTATTTTGGTTCAGAAACAAAAAAGCTCTCTACACACCAAATTTCGTGACAGTGAAACCTAGTAGCGTTTTAACTTGTTCTTAGTAACCTATTTTAAAGAATAAAAATTTTTTTTAAACTAATTAAAAGGTTGAATGCTTATCTGCAGCCATTTGTTCATTATGACGTTTGTTGAGCGAGTTGCAATCGATGCTATCGAAAGCAGTCGTCGTTTCACCCAGCTCGCGCAAGCATGAGATTACAGTTGGTAAAGCGAGAACAGTGAGTTTTTAAGTTCCAAAACTGAAGTGTTAAAATATTACTAAGTGAATATGAGCGCAACGACCAGTAATCGTTTGGCAAATGATTCCCTATAAAAAAAACCTTTCGGTAATGTATAGTACAAATTTTCACAGCACATAGAAATTGAAAGAAAACTGTGCAGTCTCGGGTCCTTTGAGAGATGACAATGGTAAGATAACCATGAACTCGGGAAAATTTCAAAAACAATTATCTGTTTCGATTTTCACTTAAAAAGTAAATGTATTGCACATTTCTGTTATAATATTGCCAGAGCAGGCTGACAACACAGCAGACGCCATGCAACAATACGGCTCCAAGGAAGATGCAGCACTAGACATTCTGGAATCACATTATGGGACAGCATTTTATTTACTTTCTTTGTGTTTTTCCTATGTAAATAACAGTTCAACTGTATGTACATACTATACTTTGTTATTGTATTCATCAAGGCTGTTTTCATTAAAATAATAAATTTATATTTGGGCCTGAGTATTTTATTTGTTCTTGAGTAGTGTGGGTTCTATATTTGGAAATACTTTTGTGTGGTTTCACTCAGTAACATTTTTGTTGCTGCAAGCCACTAATTATATTTATACATGGTGCGTTTACGTCGGTACATAGTAGGATTTTTTCTAGAGTTTACTACAATATACTTGCAGATATCTTAGCAAATATATAACAATTCAATTACATAATCAGAAACCTGTGTACCTCTGTGTTCACAATTAATGAAGATTGTATTGTTCCAGAATTTGTAGGCCTCCCTCATATCACTAGACTTGGATAATACATACGGAACGGCTTGAATAGATGCACATGTATAGAGTACTAAAAGTGGCTATTTTATTTTGTGAGTAGGAAAGTTTTCGACACGATTCCGTTAAGCTAACTGGCGCAATTCCATGAGAAAAATCATATCACTTTTACAACGTGTCATATTTTATTAGTAATTGTCCTATCACCCCTCAACATCATCATCCCATCATCTCGTAATTCACAATTCAAGGCGTAACAACCTTGTCATACTGAGAGATACAGGAGAATAATCTGATTCTGGAAAAAATTACACACGTTATTCCTGTAGCGTGGTTAGTAATGGCCTACACGCCAATAATAATAATAATAATAATAACCATAATAATAAGTACATTAAGCATAACACGGCGATGACGCGTTGTTTTTTTTGTTGTTTTTTGGGGGGGGAGAATACACGAAAAAGTTACATGAGAAGGACTTACAAGTAGAATCGTGAATATATATATATATATATATATATATATATATATATATATATATATATATATATATATAATTACGAAGAAAAACCGGAGATAGAAGAAATGCATTGGGCGACAAAAAAAAAAAAAAACTGAAAAATGGGAGGTGCCCCGCTGTAGATAATATTCCAATCGAACTATTCAAAGACACAGGGGAAGAAATCATGGTGAAACTAACTCACTTCAATAGTGTGAGCTGGAAAATATTTTCTGCGTGAAATGTAAAGAAGTTTCAAAATTATTATAAATAGTGGAATCTCAGACATCGAAGTGAAGATTCAATGGACGACATAAGCAAAACTAAAGTACACATTTTTTACTCCAAACGCGTGCCTATTATTATTATTATTATTATTATTATTATTATTATTATTATTATTATTATTATGTACAACAGAGTCCATGATATAATCACATACTTTCTGAAGATTTTTAGAAACAATTCACATAGAAAGAAGCCTCATTTTCTATCTTTTCTGGAAAGTTGTTTATATTACATTACGTCGCGTAAGCGTTAGCGTAAAGTATATTCTACGATCATACTCACAGAAAAAATTTCCTTGGTTTTTAAGCTCGTTTGAATGTTCCATATTATTTATATCATTGTGGCCGATTCATAGAGTCACGTCAAACTGGTTTTACATACTACAGATAGATACTACATATAACTTCTTATATGAAATCCACTTTTTCTAAAAGAAAGAAAATGGAAGGGAAAGCATGCTCCAAATCTAGGAGTTATCCAATTGCATCATTACTCTTTATTCATTTACGTAGTCTGTACGAAATGACGCACCGGGAATTATTTATTCCCTTCAAAATTATACAGATATAACATATTTATTTTATATCAATATAACTTACCAAGTAAGCTGGGATGATTCATATCTTATTTCGATGCTTGTTACGGAGTTGGGGTCAGGATGCAGCTCGCCAGCGCGCTATTTTACCACCTTTTTAAATTTGTCCGAAAGTACGAAAACATTTTTAAAAATAGCTTTGGCTATTTTACTTGGGAAAAGAGATTCACCAGATAATCTCTGTAAAGCAGATAAACGCCGTTTTGAGATCAAAAATCGAGTTGTAGGATAAAAGAGCTCGTGCGTATACTCCGCTCATTCTTTCCGGTATGTGACAACGGAAGATCTTAGAGTAAGGTGGAATGAAAACGGAATACCTTAGAAGTAAAATATATCTAAAATAAGATGTGAGGAGATGGACTAATGGTGATATTTACAGAATTAGTTCAATTGTTTAAAAATCAGTTCCAAATAGGAATCGATATTTTGAGTAATGTCTCAAACAATTTTAAGATGGTATTCAAAGGAAGACGGAAATATGTGAAAAAGATAGTTATGTACTATTATTACAGACCGTTTACCTCGGTCTGTAATAGCAGTATAGCATCTCTAGTTTGGAATCTGTGGAAAAGTAGATTGAGATGCAGTGACGAAAGCATAAACCGACTGTCTGGCTCGCGTATCCCGCAAGTCCCGCCTGCTCCGCCGGGGCTGGTCGCACGCTGCCTGACCTGGTCGTGCCCCCGCGCCGACAGACCTCCGTCAAGTTGCAACCCCCACTTGTTCGAAATTAAAAATTAACTAGCCTATAATTTTGTACTAATTATGTACTAATTTCGTTCCACAATTAAAAATTTTGTACTCGACTATAAACAATAAAAAAACCACATCCAAAAGTGGGGGTGCTAGCTTGACGTTAAGTTAGCACCCCCACTTCTCATAAATTCAAAATCAACTAGCCTAACATTATCTACTAATTATGTACTAATTTCGTTCCACAATTAAAAATTTTGTACTCAACTATAAACAATTAAAAACCGGGTGCCAATGAAGCACTTTTCACTCATATTTTCTGATTTTTAAAACATATTTAGAGTGAAAGTTTAAACTTGAAATTAATAACGCAGATTAACATCATAGTGAACTTTTACATGCAATAATTTCAAAATTTTATCTAGTCCCGTAACTGAGATATTACAGTCTAAAAACACGAAAAATTGCGAGCGGCTCTAAACAAAAGTTTCCCCCACTACATACCCCTTCGCAGAAATTCCAATTTAACTAGCCTATATTCATCTAACATGTATGTACTAATACTACAACAAAATAAATAATTTCGTACTCAACTGTAAACAACTGAAAAACCGGTGACAATAAAGCACTTTTCTCGTGAAATTCACGAGTTTTTAAAACACATTTTAAGTCAAATTTCAAAGTTGAAATTCACAACGCACTTTAACAATATAGTCAACTTTCACATATAATAATTTCAAAATTTTATCTAGTCCCGTAACTGAGATATTACAGTCTAAAAACACGAAAAATTGCGAGCGGCTCTAAACAAAAGTGTCCCCCACTACATACCCCTTCGCAGAAATTCCAATTTAACTAGCCTATATTCTTCTAACAATAATGTACTAATACTACAACAAAATAAATAATTTCGTACTCAACTGTAAACAACTGAAAAACCGGTGACAATAAAACACTTTTCTCGTGAATTTCACGAGTTTTTAAAACACATTTTAAGTCAAATTTCAAAGTTGAAATTCACAACGCACTTTAACAATATAGTCAACTTTCACATATAATAATTTCAAAATTTTATCTAGTCCCGTAACTGAGATATTACAGTCTAAAAACACGAAAAATTGCGAGCGGCTCTAAACTAAAGTGTCCCCCACTACATACCCCTTCGCAGATATTCCAATTTAACTAGCCTATATTCTTCTAACATGTATGTACTAATACTACAACAAAATAAATAATTTCGTACTCAACTGTAAACAACTGAAAAACCGGTGACAATAAAGCACTTTTCTCGTGAATTTCACGAGTTTTTAAAACACATTTTAAGTCAAATTTCAAAGTTGAAATTCACAACGCACTTTAACAATATAGTCAACTTTCACATATAATAATTTCAAAATTTTATCTAGTCCCGTAACTGAGATATTACAGTCTAAAAACACGAAAAATTGCGAGCGGCTCTAAACAAAAGTGTCCCCCACTACATACCCCTTCGCAGAAATTCCAATTTAACTAGCCTATATTCTTCTAACAATAATGTACTAATACTACAACAAAATAAATAATTTCGTACTCAACTGTAAACAACTGAAAAACCGGTGACAATAAAGCACTTTTCTCGTGAATTTCACGAGTTTTTAAAACACATTTTAAGTCAAATTTCAAAGTTGAAATTCACAACGCACTTTAACAATATAGTCAACTTTCACATATAATAATTTCAAAATTTTATCTAGTCCCGTAACTGAGATATTACAGTCTAAAAACACGAAAAATTGCGAGCGGCTCTAAACAAAAGTGTCCCCCACTACATACCCCTTCGCAGAAATTCCAATTTAACTAGCCTATATTCTTCTAACAATAATGTACTAATACTACAACAAAATAAATAATTTCGTACTCAACTGTAAACAACTGAAAAACCGGTGACAATAAAGCACTTTTCTCGTGAATTTCACGAGTTTTTAAAACGCATTTTAAGTCAAATTTCAAAGTTGAAATTCACAACGCACTTTAACAATATAGTCAACTTTCACATATAATAATTTCAAAATTTTATGTGGTCCCTTATTAGTGTTATTACACTCTACAAATCCGATATATAAGGAGTGGCTCTTAACATAAGTGGCCCGCGACGCATCCCCGTTCTCAGAAATTCCAATTTAACTAGTCTACATTCATTTACCATATTTGTACATATTCATTAACAAAATAAATAAGTTTTTACTCAACTATAAACAATTAAAAAGCTGTGCAATTGAAGCATTTTATGCGTCAATTTCTGATTTTTAAAACTCGTTTTCAGTCATAATTCAACGTTGAAATTTAGACTGCACTTTGGGACTATGGTTGTGCTTTAGGTATAATAATTTAATTTTAATCTTTTTATTATAATAAAAAAGGCAATTTTTCATTTTATTATGAGTGAAATCTCAAATAGGTATGCTACGTACCACTGTTATTTAACCTATAATATCTACAATGTCATATGTATTTGGTTAGCAATAATTAAGGTTGCAACTTTATTTGTTCTTAAGCAATTACTGTAATATAATAGAAATTCCTTATTCACTTTCAATACGTATTGCCTCAAATATTTTAGGTATAAAAACTTACAAGGTGAACCATTATTCCTTTGAATTATAGAACTGCGGTAACCATAACCAGTGCTGTTTTGTTTAAAAATGTACGTCAATTTTAAAGCAGAGAATTAGTAAAGTAGAGTATTAATAGCGGGCTCCTGGCAACCCAATCGCTGCTATGATCAGACCGGCTACTTCCTATGCTAAAGAGAAATTGTAATATTCTGATTGCTATTCTGGAAAAGTGTGTTATTGTTCCTCCAAAAAAGATTTTCTTTTTCCCAGGTACACAAATGGAATAACAAGTGAAAGTGAGTAGTATTAGTAGGATTCTTCCTGCAATTCAGTCACTGCTATTATCGGTTTAGCTACTTCCTATAAAGAAAGAAAAAATATAAAAAATAGTATTCACAAGATCATAAGTGTGTTCTCGTTTCCAAAGATATATTTTCTTTTGACCAGGCACAGAAATGGAATTACAAGCCAAAGCGTGTATTAATAGGCGGCTCCTTGCAATGCAGTCGATGCAAGGATCTGTCGGTCTACTTCCCATAAAGAAGGAAAGATTATGATATTGTTCCCTGCTCCGCAAGTGTAAGTGACGTTCAGGTCCCTGATTCGCTGCAGTATGGATTTTGATACTATTGTTAATATTAGGTAAGTACGAGCCATTTATTGTTCACATCCAATTTTTCTTGGTACATCCATTTCGGTCCCTACAGAAATGGATGTACAAAATGAAGGCTTTTTTTCTAGGATGTATAGGAGCTGAGGATTTAGATTTATGTGCTACATCAATTATTACTTCCCCATACCATATACATTTTATTATTATTAATTATTTTTTGTATCAACCAATACTTCACGATAATACAATTTTATTACATGGAAATTACTCTTCTAGTAAAACTGTATTTAAGCCAGTGACTTAGGCAGTTGGCAAGAATGTTAAAATCACTTAAGTCGCAATGTTTCAGATCAATTTTCAGCACATAGTCAAACATTTCTTCGCTGGAGAAAACAGAAATTGACAATTCATTATATTTATCATTTAATTGAAGTACAATATTTGAAGTCGAATGTAACCGATACAATAAAAAAATTATATTTTTTTTAGATAAAAAATGTAAAAAAATGTAAAAAATATTGGTAATCCATATATCTAGAAAAAGTTTCTTTTCTTAGTACCAGCTCAGAGATTTTTACGAAGTTCTGTAAATATTGATTTCATGTTATTGACGGAAATACACCCTATTTGCAACCTTAAGCCAAGTTTAAGAAAGAATACATTCTTCCTGTAAGAATAATTGGATAGTAGTTATAAGATATTGAAAGGCTAATGGAATGGAAAGAAAGGTCTTCGGAAGAAACAGCATTACATATTCTCAAATGATTCATTTATGAAAATAATATCTTATTATAATTAATTATGTTTTATTGAAATACCTGGACATACAACGTGTCCAGGATATTACACCATTGACACTTATATAAATATTTACAAAATTTTTTGAAGATGTTAACGATTATATAACACGAAATACATATTGTGCAGTCGTGAGGTCAAAAATAGACTATAGCTTGGTTGTGTATATGCCTGAAAAAGACAACATACTAGATAAATTAGATCTAATTCAAACAGCCTCTGGGATTGGCCATTGGTGCATTTCGTACATGCTCAATTAGAAATAAACTGGCCGTATTTCGAGAAGAACGACTAACCTACAGAAGAGAAAAATTGATTTCATATGCCTTCGAAGTAGTGGCAAATCCAATAACCGAACGACCAATATCATCTTTAATAACATTCTGTAATGAATTCTGCACTGGCCATAATGCCAAGATAATAGGAGTGCGTAGTCTAAAACAACAGGGGGCAACTTTTTTTGTTCCCCGTGGGTCCTCTTTTCCATTTTTTATCTGCCCATGACATTATTCTATAAACTCTACAAGGGGAATGACATTAATTTATCAATAAAATGAACAAATGAACCATTTTAAGAGTTGTTGGTTTGGAAATTTCCAATATCAGTGAAAAAGAGGAAAAATGTAATTGAGCATATTTACGAGGAACATGTTTTAAAATAGGGCTACTGGTCCCCTGTTAAAATTTGAGGGAGGCTGTGACCCCCTACCCTACCTTCGTGCGCACGTCTGCGCCCAAAACTCTTTGACTCCAAATTCACAGTAGTATACTAACAGCCATTGTGCTGACATTTTATCAGCCTAAATAATTTTCTGAATCTTTAGAAATCCTGAAAATATCGCAAAGAAGGCTCGTCATTGAACGAATTCTGTTAAGAAAATGACAATCTCATAATATACTCAGCACTTTTCTATGAAAAACGTATTGAATATGAAGACAGTTAGATATTTGAGTTTCAACAATAGAAAGTAATCTTTGACTGATAATTTTTGCATAGATTTTATAACAGGAATTTAGAAGACTTATACTTCTATAATTTGAACATTCAGATTTGTCGCCTTGCAAAAAAACTATATTGTCAATATTAAAATATTATATTGTCAATAATATATGTGTAAAGTGTTCCTGATACTCGTACACACTTGGTTTGGCCTTGCCCGGTGTATTTTTGGGTGAACCCTGCTCTGCAAGTGTAGGAGTGACGTTCCGGTACGTGCTTCGCTGCAGTAAGGATTTTGATCCTATTGTTAATATTAGGTAAGTATGAGCCATTTATTGTTCTCATCTAAATTTTGTTTGCACATCCATTTCGGTCCCTACAGAAATATATGTACAAAATTAAAGCTTTTTTTGCTAGGATGTATAGGAGCTGAGCATTTGGATTTATATGCTACTTCAATTATTACTTCCCCATACCATATACGATTTATTATTATTAAGTATTTTTTGTATCAACCTGTCCTTCACGATAATTATTGTCACGATGTTTATTTCAGTGCGGGTTGTTTCGTACGAAATGTATATGTTGACTTACGAATTAAAATTCTCAATAGAAGACATTTGTAATAAGAATCAGAAAACAAATAATTTGACCGTCTCAATTTTGAGGCAGTGAGTATGTATGAGTTACATGTTACTTTTAATGCTGTTGTACGGTAAAGTCTAAAATACATAATAATGTTCTGATATTGACAAGTGAGGGCAGGCAACGTCATAATATTCAACACTAAGGCCGTGTATTACCACCGTCAGTTAAAGTTCCAGGTAGAGTTAACCGGACGTTAGCGGGCGAAATTCGTATTACGAGTGTCGGTTAAAGACAAACCGGACGTTTACCGGAAAGTTAAGTTAACCGGAGGTTGAAATAAGGGTTACTGAGTTAACTGCTGGTTAGGTGAAATGGCGAATGTAATAAATGTCGAAACTGATTCTGAAGACGAAATGCTTTGTCTTTAAATCTTTGTGAATATTACTAAAATTAAATAAAATTCATTAGAAAATTGTTGGTTCACATCGCTGAAGTTTTTCAAAACAGGAAATGCTACTTCAGCTTCAATGTACAAACCATTGCAAACCAAGACTTGCGCATTCAAAATATAATTGCACGGGGGCCTGGATCAATGCTACAATATACAGAAACTCTGTAATTAAGGCTCGGGTGGAGAGAGGGGAGTTTTTGAATGGGGTGCTGCTTGGCGATGCAGGATATCCTATAGGACCAATATTGTTGACACCTCTTCGCAACCTTTATTTACCCGAGGAAAATTTGTATAATGAATCGCATATTAGGACACGTAATACAGTGGAAAGATTATACGGTGTTTGGAAAGCAAGATTCCCTATTTTGGCACTGGGAATAAAGCAAGATATTTTACTAGTGCAGCCCATAATTGTGGCATGTGCTGTAATGCACAACATTGCCATTGAGAGGAAGGAAGCAGATCCTCCACCTGTTCCAGGCATGGATAAAGAACAATTGCAATTGGCAGTTCAAGAAGGGCAGATAACTCCTGCAATAAATTTAGAAGTGCCACAAAGGGAAGCAGTTCGGGAAACATTTGTGAGGTTCTTCAGAGATAGAATTTATAGAAATTAATGTTAAACATTCATTCATTTATAGTTAAATTACATTTAAAAAATAAAATTTACAAATGTTTAAAAACATAATTTTTTTGCCTCTCCTTTGCTTCCACATTCCATCGGTTCACAAATTTACGTTAAAAGTAAAATCTTTTCTGCTACATAACAGTATTTATACAATTAGAGATTATACTGATTATTAAAAAGAAAAATAATGTTTATTTTAACAAAACAGTGATATATAATGAATTAGTTTACACTTGTCTTTTTAATATTTATTTTTTTTAAAAAAGACTTAATATGTTAGTAACCAATAATGTACTTCAGCTTCCGGATCAATGACCCCCATCTCGATCAGGTTTTTGTCTAGTTTCCCTGATCCATTGCGCAAATGCTAGTTATCCTGTAGCATCATTTATAATGCTAAATATTCTTTTATTCATGCATTCTATTCTTCAATGCTGCCATTCTGTAGCACCACTAGTTTTATTTGTTTTCATTGCGGTCTTATTCAAATTAGACGGACAAATTAGATTTTTGATGTTAGAGCTGTTCCCTCTTTGTTTATTTATTTCTTCCCTTATTTGTGATTTTTGGATTTGTTTGTTATAATGTTCTATACCTTTTTAGTTACTTTCTAATTTAATTTTCAATTCTTTTATTTGAAAAAATATCATAAAATATGTTTGTCATTTTTTGGTTTTCAGACATAAATATATTTATTATTATTTGTGAATTACTTGAAGATACGTGCCACACAAAAAGTCGTATTTTTAACATTAAATAGACAATATACTTTTCTTTAAATCCCAGAGTAAGAACCTAACGTTGTGAGTCAACTGACAAAAAATGAAGAGAAATGTCGGAAGACCAATAACGATGGATTACAATGTAATCAACAGCGCTATATTAAAATTTAAAGACTCTCTTGTGAATAATAATCGATTAGTTTCTAAGACAGACCCAATTTGGAAAGTAGTGGCGGAAGATGCCGGGAAAAGCCCACTTTCGTTATATGCGTATGTGCATAGAAATGTTTGTGGAATTAGGGAGAAATTGGTCAGTAACTACGTTGATCCAGAGAGTTCGTCAAATGCCATGTCAGATAAATCGCCTGAATCCAGTGCCCAAGATAATGGTGATGATAATGAGCGAGAAATATTTTTATATTTTAGCCAAAGTGAAGTTCAAGAAATAATGCAAACAAAAGTCTACAAAAGGTAATTTACTACTGCTACTCATGCGTTTCAAGTAATCACAGATTATTTTTTTATTAACTTCAAATTTCCCTAACTTTAACTTCACATAATTTAGTTTTTTACATTATTCATCACTGGAGGCTATATTTCAGGAGTGAACCTACAAGACCCAATTTGAAAATTCGAAGTTATTATACTTTCATCCCTGACAAATGGCAAAATTTAGTTATAAAAAAATTGGATGATCAAAATATTAAATGTGCGTTTCAATTTACAAACCACAAAATTTATAATATGTCAGACACCGCTTACTTTTCTGGAAAGTGCAAATGTGGTGGAACAATTCGGGGTCATTTCACTACTTTACATGGTGAAGTGATAAAAGTTACATGTTATGTGACAAAAGGGCATAATGTATGTGGTAAGCGAAATTTACGGGGCGAAGAACGATTACGTATTGGAAAATTTCTGCATGAGACAGGTATGTTCTCGCGTAATAAAAATTTGTTCTTGCGTACATAAAATATTCGAATTATGATATTTTTTGCCTGAAATTGTGAGTGCCTTCTAACCTTGTGGCTAATTGTTTTTTGTAGGGAAATCTGCAGCAGTGTACCGAATTGAAGAAGCAGGCCATTCAATTCGTGAGGGTGATTGTCAAGAGCCTGCTTCGTTACGCAACAGCTCTACATATCGGCAGGCTAAATTAGAATATACAAACCAACGTCGCATGGACAATGATCCGGTAGAAGCACTGGATATTTTGATGGGTACACAGCTAAAAACATCCATTCACAATCTCGGAAAACGTCCGTTTTTCGTGCACTATTGGTCCAATAGTCAGCTGAATGTGTATGAAAAATACCTTATAGATTCTAAGGGAGGATGCATTTGCATTGATGCCTCTGGGGGCTTCGTAAAGAAAATTAAAAGATCAGATGGTTCATTTTCAAATACAATTTTTTTATACGCCATTGTAATAAATACAGGCAAAGATGAGGATTTCTGTCAGTTTCCAGTCGCGCAAATGCTATCTGAACGACACACATCCGTTGCCATCTTCAGCTGGCTAGCGGAATTTTCACGGTTATTTCCATCTCAACTTTCCCCCAATGAAATTGTGTGCGATTCATCCAGAGCTCTTCTATTAGGTAGGTATTATTTTATAACTTAAATTGCTATTTAAAGCCAGTTTTCTGGCAACAAATTTTAATATTATTAATTTTTAAATAGGTGTTGTATGGAATTACACTAACTGCAAGACACCAGAAGAGTACTCTGACAGATGCCTAACAGATCCTTTGCCGCTGTGTTATGTGAGAATCGATGTGGCACACATAATGAAAATGTATGCCGATTTTCTTAAAGGACAACACCCAGGCATCAGGAATTTGTACCTAGGAGCCATAGGCAAATTGATAGTTTCGCAAAGTTTGGAAGAAGCAAAACATTTATTATTCTTGATTTTAACGATTTCTCGTAATACGTACCAGGGGGAAAAATCCAATGGTCAATTAACGGAATGTTCGAAAGCGAAAGAAAAGCTTAAAAATCTTCTAATTAAAAAAGGTGAAGTTTTTCACACTGGAAACAATAACATTGATTCAGTTTTAGAAGAAATTAACAATTTCAATGGAATACAAGGTAAAAATGTTATGAAATATATGTGATAATTTAATACAAACAAATGAAACCTATTTATATACATATTTGTTTCTATTCTAGATAGTATTTCTGATGGCCCTGAAACCTCAAATACACTGTCTACGTGGTTACATTGGGCAAAAGATATTGATCGACAAGTGCAAGAAACTTGTGAAGAAAGAGGTGATGACATCAATGCTCATCAGAACAATGCATTTGCAACCAAATTAATCGATCATTGTAGGACCTTTCCAATGTGGACATGCGTCATACGAAACAAATTTGGTTTCGGACGTATCCCTGCATCGAGTGCAGCTGTTGAATCGGATTTTAACGATTTGAAAAATCGTGCTTTCAAGGGAAAATTACCCTTGAGAGTAGACGATTTTGTTCTGGAACACCTAAAATATAACACAAACAGAAACAAAATCGTTCTTGCTAGAGAGGCAGCAAATGGACTTCGAGCACAAGATAATGCTAATGAAGTTATTTTGGATGTTCACGAAATTGATGATCAAGAAAGTAATTGTGAGGTAAATATTTTATATTTTCTGAAAAAAGTAACATATCGAAAATTATAATTGTTACATATCGCAATTCTTTTCTAATAATTTTTTCGTAAACTTTTTGTTAACACCAATTTCATTTGAATCTATTATTCGAAGAGCTCAGAAATTTTTATAATATATAATATGTTCTAATTGCGTGTATTAATTATTTTACTGCATTTATCATTCAGGTTGCTGAAAATGTGATATCTTGCATGCTTTGTAAAGACAATCCACAAGACGGAGCTCACCGATGTAAAGACTGTGGCAAAGTCGTCCATGTTTTACCTGAGTGTTCCATTGCTTTAGAAGATGAAGAAGAAGGTTATGGACAAAAAAGGTTATGTCAAATGTGTAAGAAGAAGAGAGATCACTCAATCATTCCAGTTCTCTACAATGAAATAGAAAATTGGAAAGGTTTAGGAGAACAAAAGAAGGCTAGAAACAAAAATAAATATATTAATGCATTATTTACTCCTGAAGATTTGAATTTACATACAAAATTGAAAAAGGTTCCCCTCTTGTTGAATGGAAATGTGTTAAAACTAAAGGCACTGAATATTTATGCCAAAAATTGCACAGTCGTAAATACATGCAGTTTTGATTCCATATTTCAATCTTTGTTACTGGCACAACTAGATAATCCGTTTCTAGATGATTTAGATGCAATTTCAGAAAACATTTTTTTGTCCATGGTGATGAGTGTGTCAAAGAAAGCAATAACAACAAAAACTTATCGTAATCGAGCAATTATTTTGTATGCATGTAAATTGACTAAAATCAATGAACTGTCAAAAGACTGCATTGAAATTATCTGCACATCAAATGTTGGCGAACTTGCTAAGGAATTGTTAGACGGAATGCCTTCTTACAAAGAAGTCCTTACTTGCACAAATAGATGCTTTTTAAAAGAGGAATCAATTGTACACATTACCATTCCTTACAGTTTTTTATTAGATAATTTCTGCGAAAATGTACAACAGCTCTTATTTGAATCAATGGCTGAAAAGTTATGTGAAAGGTGTGGAAATGTCTGCAGAACGGAGATAAAAATGATAGGTAAGATTTCATAAAATGAGCACGAACAAAATGCATCATAAAGTGTATTTATATTATAAAAATATTAATCATTTTTGTCTTTACAGGATTATTTCTTTTCTTTGATGTATGTGCAAATTATACATCAAGGCAAATTACCATTGGCGATATTGAAGAAAACTTCATTATCTCCGGGGTAACATCCACGTATACAGTAGTAGCCGTAATAGATTATATAAATCCTGGGAATTCAAATTTTCTAGAAACATTTGTTGGACATTAGAGAGCCATTGGTCGGCGACCAAATGGTTTATGGCTTGAAATGGACGACTTATCAAAAACCTGCAAGGTATTAGAAACAAAAACCAAAATTTTGCCACTTTACATAATTTATCGCCGAGCACAAGATTAAGTCGTAGGATATGTAGTTGTATCTAGTCATATGATAACAAAGAACCAGAAGCGATCTAAGTCCACATGAAGTCAGATCGTTTATACCACTGAGCATCGTTGTGGGCTCCCAGAACGTGCAAGCATACAAAGAAAAGTATTGCCACCGTACAACGAGTATTTTACTGCATGTCGATGTTTTTAATTTTATTTTTGTAGTAACATTCTATGAGGTTATTAGCCACCACATTAAATGTAATGCAATGCAATGCAATGTAATGTTTGGTGCTTAGATTATTAATTTAAATTACAGAAATACATTACAAAATTAGATGCCAACTTTTACTTCTCGTAGTAATAACATATGTTTGAAAGATGAAAGTGCAATTGAAATAGTGTTTCAACCAACGGTTATTTTCAATTCATTTCTTCTCTGCACGGTATTTGGACATTCCAGTATCACATGTTGTTTTGTCCGGAAGTAAAACTGCACAACCAGTTTCGTGCGGAAGTTTTAGCAACCTGTATGTATATGAACACTGTCTTCATATTCAATACGTTTTTCATAGAAAAGTGCTGAGTATATTATGAGATTGTCATTTTCTTAACAGAATTCGTTCAATGACGAGCCTTCTTTGCGATATTTTCAGGATTTCTAAAGATTCAGAAAATTATTTAGGCTGATAAAATGTCAGCACAATGGCTGTTAGTATACTACTGTGAATTTGGAGTCAAAGAGTTTTGGGCGCAGACGTGCGCACGAAGGTAGGGTAGGGGGTCACAGCCTCCCTCAAATTTTAACAGGGGACCAGTAGCCCTATTTTAAAACATGTTCCTCGTAAATATGCTCAATTACATTTTTCCTCTTTTTCACTGATATTGGAAATTTCCAAACCAACAACTCTTAAAATGGTTCATTTGTTCATTTTATTGATAAATTAATGTCATTCCCCTTGTAGAGTTTATAGAATAATGTCATGGGCAGATAAAAAATGGAAAAGAGGACCCACGGGGAACAAAAAAAGTTGCCCCCTGTTGTTTTAGACTACGCACTCCTATTATCTTGGCATTATGGCCAGTGCAGAATTCATTACAGAATGTTATTAAAGATGATATTGGTCGTTCGGTTATTGGATTTGCCACTACTTCGAAGGCATATGAAATCAATTTTTCTCTTCTGTAGGTTAGTCGTTCTTCTCGAAATACGGCCAGTTTATTTCTAATTGAGCATGTACGAAATGCACCAATGGCCAATCCCAGAGGCTGTTTGAATTAGATCTAATTTATCTAGTATGTTGTCTTTTTCAGGCATATACACAACCAAGCTATAGTCTATTTTTGACCTCACGACTGCACAATATGTATTTCGTGTTATATAATCGTTAACATCTTCAAAAAATTTTGTAAATATTTATATAAGTGTCAATGGTGTAATATCCTGGACACGTTGTATGTCCAGGTATTTCAATAAAACATAATTAATTATAATAAGATATTATTTTCATAAATGAATCATTTGAGAATATGTAATGCTGTTTCTTCCGAAGACCTTTCTTTCCATTCCATTAGCCTTTCAATATCTTATAACTACTATCCAATTATTCTTACAGGAAGAATGTATTCTTTCTTAAACTTGGCTTAAGGTTGCAAATAGGGTGTATTTCCGTCAATAACATGAGATCAATATTTACAGAACTTCGTAAAAATCTCTGAGCTGGTACTAAGAAAAGAAACTTTTTCTAGATATATGGATTACCAATATTTTTTACATTTTTTTACATTTTTTATCTAAAAAAAATATAATTTTTTTATTGTATCGGTTACATTCGACTTCAAATATTGTACTTCAATTAAATGATAAATATAATGAATTGTCAATTTCTGTTTTCTCCAGCGAAGAAATGTTTGACTATGTGCTGAAAATTGATCTGAAACATTGCGACTTAAGTGATTTTAACATTCTTGCCAACTGCCTAAGTCACTGGCTTAAATACAGTTTTACTAGAAGAGTAATTTCCATGTAATAAAATTGTATTATCGTGAAGTATTGGTTGATACAAAAAATAATTAATAATAATAAAATGTATATGGTATGGGGAAGTAATAATTGATGTAGCACATAAATCTAAATCCTCAGCTCCTATACATCCTAGAAAAAAAGCCTTCATTTTGTACATCCATTTCTGTAGGGACCGAAATGGATGTACCAAGAAAAATTGGATGTGAACAATAAATGGCTCGTACTTACCTAATATTAACAATAGTATCAAAATCCATACTGCAGCGAATCAGGGACCTGAACGTCACTTACACTTGCGGAGCAGGGAACAATATCATAATCTTTCCTTCTTTATGGGAAGTAGACCGACAGATCCTTGCATCGACTGCATTGCAAGGAGCCGCCTATTAATACACGCTTTGGCTTGTAATTCCATTTCTGTGCCTGGTCAAAAGAAAATATATCTTTGGAAACGAGAACACACTTATGATCTTGTGAATACTATTTTTTATATTTTTTCTTTCTTTATAGGAAGTAGCTAAACCGATAATAGCAGTGACTGAATTGCAGGAAGAATCCTACTAATACTACTCACTTTCACTTGTTATTCCATTTGTGTACCTGGGAAAAAGAAAATCTTTTTTGGAGGAACAATAACACACTTTTCCAGAATAGCAATCAGAATATTACAATTTCTCTTTAGCATAGGAAGTAGCCGGTCTGATCATAGCAGCGATTGGGTTGCCAGGAGCCCGCTATTAATACTCTACTTTACTAATTCTCTGCTTTAAAATTGACGTACATTTTTAAACAAAACAGCACTGGTTATGGTTACCGCAGTTCTATAATTCAAAGGAATAATGGTTCACCTTGTAAGTTTTTATACCTAAAATATTTGAGGCAATACGTATTGAAAGTGAATAAGGAATTTCTATTATATTACAGTAATTGCTTAAGAACAAATAAAGTTGCAACCTTAATTATTGCTAACCAAATACATATGACATTGTAGATATTATAGGTTAAATAACAGTGGTACGTAGCATACCTATTTGAGATTTCACTCATAATAAAATGAAAAATTGCCTTTTTTATTATAATAAAAAGATTAAAATTAAATTATTATACCTAAAGCACAACCATAGTCCCAAAGTGCAGTCTAAATTTCAACGTTGAATTATGACTGAAAACGAGTTTTAAAAATCAGAAATTGACGCATAAAATGCTTCAATTGCACAGCTTTTTAATTGTTTATAGTTGAGTAAAAACTTATTTATTTTGTTAATGAATATGTACAAATATGGTAAATGAATGTAGACTAGTTAAATTGGAATTTCTGAGAACGGGGATGCGTCGCGGGCCACTTATGTTAAGAGCCACTCCTTATATATCGGATTTGTAGAGTGTAATAACACTAATAAGGGACCACATAAAATTTTGAAATTATTATATGTGAAAGTTGACTATATTGTTAAAGTGCGTTGTGAATTTCAACTTTGAAATTTGACTTAAAATGCGTTTTAAAAACTCGTGAAATTCACGAGAAAAGTGCTTTATTGTCACCGGTTTTTCAGTTGTTTACAGTTGAGTACGAAATTATTTATTTTGTTGTAGTATTAGTACATTATTGTTAGAAGAATATAGGCTAGTTAAATTGGAATTTCTGCGAAGGGGTATGTAGTGGGGGACACTTTTGTTTAGAGCCGCTCGCAATTTTTCGTGTTTTTAGACTGTAATATCTCAGTTACGGGACTAGATAAAATTTTGAAATTATTATATGTGAAAGTTGACTATATTGTTAAAGTGCGTTGTGAATTTCAACTTTGAAATTTGACTTAAAATGTGTTTTAAAAACTCGTGAAATTCACGAGAAAAGTGTTTTATTGTCACCGGTTTTTCAGTTGTTTACAGTTGAGTACGAAATTATTTATTTTGTTGTAGTATTAGTACATTATTGTTAGAAGAATATAGGCTAGTTAAATTGGAATTTCTGCGAAGGGGTATGTAGTGGGGGACACTTTTGTTTAGAGCCGCTCGCAATTTTTCGTGTTTTTAGACTGTAATATCTCAGTTACGGGACTAGATAAAATTTTGAAATTATTATATGTGAAAGTTGACTATATTGTTAAAGTGCGTTGTGAATTTCAACTTTGAAATTTGACTTAAAATGTGTTTTAAAAACTCGTGAAATTCACGAGAAAAATGTTTTATTGTCACCGGTTTTTCAGTTGTTTACAGTTGAGTACGAAATTATTTATTTTGTTGTAGTATTAGTACATACATGTTAGAAGAATATAGGCTAGTTAAATTGGAATTTCTGTGAAGGGGTATGTAGTGGGGGACACTTTTGTTTAGAGCCTCTCGCAATTTTTCGTGTTTTTAGACTGTAATATCTCAGTTACGGGACTAGATAAAATTTTGAAATTATTATATGTGAAAGTTGACTATATTGTTAAAGTGCGTTGTGAATTTCAACTTTGAAATTTGACTTAAAATGTGTTTTAAAAACTCGTGAAATTCACGAGAAAAGTGCTTTATTGTCACCGGTTTTTCAGTTGTTTACAGTTGAGTACGAAATTATTTATTTTGTTGTAGTATTAGTACATTATTGTTAGAAGAATATAGGCTAGTTAAATTGGAATTTCTGCGAAGGGGTATGTAGTGGGGGACACTTTTGTTTAGAGCCGCTCGCAATTTTTCGTGTTTTTAGACTGTAATATCTCAGTTACGGGACTAGATAAAATTTTGAAATTATTAAATGTGAAAGTTGACTATATTGTTAAAGTGCGTTGTGAATTTCAACTTTGAAATTTGACTTAAAATGTGTTTTAAAAACTCGTGAAATTCACGAGAAAAGTGCTTTATTGTCACCGGTTTTTCAGTTGTTTACAGTTGAGTACGAAATTATTTATTTTGTTGTAGTATTAGTACATTATTGTTAGAAGAATATAGGCTAGTTAAATTGGAATTTCTGCCAAGGGGTATGTAGTGGGGGACACTTTTGTTTAGAGCCGCTCGCAATTTTTCGTGTGTTTAGACTGTAATATCTCAGTTACGGGACTAGATAAAATTTTGAAATTATTATATGTGAAAGTTGACTATATTGTTAAAGTGCGTTGTGAATTTCAACTTTGAAATTTGACTTAAAATGTGTTTTAAAAACTCGTGAAATTCACGTGAAAAGTGCTTTATTGTCACCGGTTTTTCAGTTGTTTACAGTTGAGTACGAAATTATTTATTTTGTTGTAGTATTAGTACATTATTGTTAGAAGAATATAGGCTAGTTAAATTGGAATTTCTGCGAAGGGGTATGTAGTGGGGGACACTTTTGTTTAGAGCCGCTCGCAATTTTTCGTGTTTTTAGACTGTAATATCTCAGTTACGGGACTAGATAAAATTTTGAAATTATTATATGTGAAAGTTGACTATATTGTTAAAGTGCGTTGTGAATTTCAACTTTGAAATTTGACTTAAAATGTGTTTTAAAAACTCGTGAAATTCACGAGAAAAGTGCTTTATTGTCACCGGTTTTTCAGTTGTTTGCAGTTGAGTACGAAATTATTTATTTTGTTGTATTAGTACATACATGTTAGAAGAATATAGGCTAGTTAAATTGGAATATCTGCGAAGGGGTATGTAGTGGGGGACACTTTAGTTTAGAGCCGCTCGCAATTTTTCGTGTGTTTAGACTGTAATATCTCAGTTACGGGACTAGATAAAATTTTGAAATTATTATATGTGAAAGTTGACTATATTGTTAAAGTGCGTTGTGAATTTCAACTTTGAAATTTGACTTAAAATGTGTTTAAAAAACTCGTGAAATTCACGAGAAAAGTGTTTTATTGTCACCGGTTTTTCAGTTGTTTACAGTTGAGTACGAAATTATTTATTTTGTTGTAGTATTAGTACATTATTGTTAGAAGAATATAGGCTAGTTAAATTGGAATTTCTGCGAAGGGGTATGTAGTGGGGGACACTTTTGTTTAGAGCCGCTCGCAATTTTTCGTGTTTTTAGACTGTAATATCTCAGTTACGGGACTAGATAAAATTTTGAAATTATTATATGTGAAAGTTGACTATATTGTTAAAGTGCGTTGTGAATTTCAACTTTGAAATTTGACTTAAAATGTGTTTTAAAAACTCGTGAAATTCACGAGAAAAGTGTTTTATTGTCACCGGTTTTTCAGTTGTTTACAGTTGAGTACGAAATTATTTATTTTGTTGTAGTGTTAGTACATACATGTTAGAAGAATATAGGCTAGTTAAATTGGAATTTCTGCGAAGGGGTATGTAGTGGGGGACACTTTTGTTTAGAGCCGCTCGCAATTTTTCGTGTTTTTAGACTGTAATATCTCAGTTACGGGACTAGATAAAATTTTGAAATTATTATATGTGAAAGTTGACTATATTGTTAAAGTGCGTTGTGAATTTCAACTTTGAAATTTGACTTAAAATGTGTTTTAAAAACTCGTGAAATTCACGAGAAAAGTGCTTTATTGTCACCGGTTTTTCAGTTGTTTACAGTTGAGTACGAAATTATTTATTTTGTTGTAGTATTAGTACATACATGTTAGAAGAATATAGGCTAGTTAAATTGGAATTTCTGCGAAGGGGTATGTAGTGGGGGACACTTTTGTTTAGAGCCGCTCGCAATTTTTCGTGTTTTTAGACTGTAATATCTCAGTTACGGGACTAGATAAAATTTTGAAATTATTATATGTGAAAGTTGACTATATTGTTAAAGTGCGTTGTGAATTTCAACTTTGAAATTTGACTTAAAATGTGTTTTAAAAACTCGTGAAATTCACGAGAAAAGTGCTTTATTGTCACCGGTTTTTCAGTTGTTTACAGTTGAGTACGAAATTATTTATTTTGTTGTAGTATTAGTACATTATTGTTAGAAGAATATAGGCTAGTTAAATTGGAATTTCTGCGAAGGGGTATGTAGTGGGGGACACTTTTGTTTAGAGCCGCTCGCAATTTTTCGTGTTTTTAGACTGTAATATCTCAGTTACGGGACTAGATAAAATTTTGAAATTATTATATGTGAAAGTTGACTATATTGTTAAAGTGCGTTGTGAATTTCAACTTTGAAATTTGACTTAAAATGTGTTTTAAAAACTCGTGAAATTCACGAGAAAAGTGCTTTATTGTCACCGGTTTTTCAGTTGTTTACAGTTGAGTACGAAATTATTTATTTTGTTGTAGTATTAGTACATTATTGTTAGAAGAATATAGGCTAGTTAAATTGGAATTTCTGCGAAGGGGTATGTAGTGGGGGACACTTTTGTTTAGAGCCGCTCGCAATTTTTCGTGTTTTTAGACTGTAATATCTCAGTTACGGGACTAGATAAAATTTTGAAATTATTATATGTGAAAGTTGACTATATTGTTAAAGTGCGTTGTGAATTTCAACTTTGAAATTTGACTTAAAATGTGTTTTAAAAACTCGTGAAATTCACGAGAAAAGTGTTTTATTGTCACCGGTTTTTCAGTTGTTTACAGTTGAGTACGAAATTATTTATTTTGTTGTAGTATTAGTACATTATTGTTAGAAGAATATAGGCTAGTTAAATTGGAATTTCTGCGAAGGGGTATGTAGTGGGGGACACTTTTGTTTAGAGCCGCTCGCAATTTTTCGTGTTTTTAGACTGTAATATCTCAGTTACGGGACTAGATAAAATTTTGAAATTATTATATGTGAAAGTTGACTATATTGTTAAAGTGCGTTGTGAATTTCAACTTTGAAATTTGACTTAAAATGTGTTTTAAAAACTCGTGAAATTCACGAGAAAAGTGCTTTATTGTCAGCGGTTTTTCAGTTGTTTACAGTTGAGTACGAAATTATTTATTTTGTTGTAGTATTAGTACATACATGTTAGAAGAATATAGGCTAGTTAAATTGGAATTTCTGCGAAGGGGTATGTAGTGGGGGACACTTTTGTTTAGAGCCGCTCGCAATTTTTCGTGTTTTTAGACTGTAATATCTCAGTTACGGGACTAGATAAAATTTTGAAATTATTATATGTGAAAGTTGACTATATTGTTAAAGTGCGTTGTGAATTTCAACTTTGAAATTTGACTTAAAATGTGTTTTAAAAACTCGTGAAATTCACGAGAAAAGTGCTTTATTGTCACCGGTTTTTCAGTTGTTTACAGTTGAGTACGAAATTATTTATTTTGTTGTAGTATTAGTACATACATGTTAGATGAATATAGGCTAGTTAAATTGGAATTTCTGCGAAGGGGTATGTAGTGGGGGACACTTTTGTTTAGAGCCGCTCGCAATTTTTCGTGTTTTTAGACTGTAATATCTCAGTTACGGGACTAGATAAAATTTTGAAATTATTATATGTGAAAGTTGACTATATTGTTAAAGTGCGTTGTGAATTTCAACTTTGAAATTTGACTTAAAATGTGTTTTAAAAACTCGTGAAATTCACGAGAAAAGTGCTTTATTGTCACCGGTTTTTCAGTTGTTTACAGTTGAGTACGAAATTATTTATTTTGTTGTAGTATTAGTACATTATTGTTAGAAGAATATAGGCTAGTTAAATTGGAATTTCTGCGAAGGGGTATGTAGTGGGGGACACTTTTGTTTAGAGCCGCTCGCAATTTTTCGTGTTTTTAGACTGTAATATCTCAGTTACGGGACTAGATAAAATTTTGAAATTATTATATGTGAAAGTTGACTATATTGTTAAAGTGCGTTGTGAATTTCAACTTTGAAATTTGACTTAAAATGTGTTTTAAAAACTCGTGAAATTCACGTGAAAAGTGCTGTATTGTCACCGGTTTTTCAGTTGTTTACAGTTAAGTACGAAATTATTTATTTTGTTGTAGTATTAGTACATTATTGTTAGAAGAATATAGGCTAGTTAAATTGGAATTTCTGCGAAGGGGTATGTAGTGGGGGACACTTTTGTTTAGAGCCGCTCGCAATTTTTCGTGTTTTTAGACTGTAATATCTCAGTTACGGGACTAGATAAAATTTTGAAATTATTATATGTGAAAGTTGACTATATTGTTAAAGTGCGTTGTGAATTTCAACTTTGAAATTTGACTTAAAATGTGTTTTAAAAACTCGTGAAATTCACGAGAAAAGTGCTTTATTGTCACCGGTTTTTCAGTTGTTTACAGTTGAGTACGAAATTATTTATTTTGTTGTAGTATTAGTACATACATGTTAGAAGAATATAGGCTAGTTAAATTGGAATATCTGCGAAGGGGTATGTAGTGGGGGACACATTAGTTTAGAGCCGCTCGCAATTTTTCGTGTTTTTAGACTGTAATATCTCAGTTACGGGACTAGATAAAATTTTGAAATTATTATATGTGAAAGTTGACTATATTGTTAAAGTGCGTTGTGAATTTCAACTTTGAAATTTGACTTAAAATGTGTTTTAAAAACTCGTGAAATTCACGAGAAAAGTGTTTTATTGTCACCGGTTTTTCAGTTGTTTACAGTTGAGTACGAAATTATTTATTTTGTTGTAGTATTAGTACATTATTGTTAGAAGAATATAGGCTAGTTAAATTGGAATTTCTGCGAAGGGGTATGTAGTGGGGGACACTTTTGTTTAGAGCCGCTCGCAATTTTTCGTGTTTTTAGACTGTAATATCTCAGTTACGGGACTAGATAAAATTTTGAAATTATTATATGTGAAAGTTGACTATATTGTTAAAGTGCGTTGTGAATTTCAACTTTGAAATTTGACTTAAAATGTGTTTTAAAAACTCGTGAAATTCACGAGAAAAGTGCTTTATTGTCACCGGTTTTTCAGTTGTTTACAGTTGAGTACGAAATTATTTATTTTGTTGTAGTATTAGTACATTATTGTTAGAAGAATATAGGCTAGTTAAATTGGAATTTCTGCCAAGGGGTATGTAGTGGGGGACACTTTTGTTTAGAGCCGCTCGCAATTTTTCGTGTTTTTAGACTGTAATATCTCAGTTACGGGACTAGATAAAATTTTGAAAATATTGTATGTAAAAGTTGACTATATTGTTAAAGTGCGTTGTGAATTTCAACTTTGAAATTTGACTTAAAATGTGTTTTAAAAACTCGTGAATTTCACGAGAAAAGTGCTTTATTGTCACCGGTTTTTCAGTTGTTTACAGTTGAGTACGAAATTATTTATTTTGTTGTAGTATTAGTACATACATGTTAGATGAATATAGGCTAGTTAAATTGGAATTTCTGCGAAGGGGTATGTAGTGGGGGACACTTTTGTTTAGAGCCGCTCGCAATTTTTCGTGTTTTTAGACTGTAATATCTCAGTTACGGGACTAGATAAAATTTTGAAATTATTGCATGTAAAAGTTCACTATGATGTTAATCTGCGTTATTAATTTCAAGTTTAAACTTTCACTCTAAATATGTTTTAAAAAATCAGAAATTATGAGTGAAAAGTGCTTCATTGGCACCCGGTTTTTAATTGTTTATAGTTGAGTACAAAATTTTTAATTGTGGAACGAAATTAGTACATAATTAGTAGATAATGTTAGGCTAGTTGATTTTGAATTTATGAGAAGTGGGGGTGCTAACTTAACGTCAAGCTAGCACCCCCACTTTTGGATGTGGTTTTTTTATTGTTTATAGTCGAGTACAAAATTTTTAATTGTGGAACGAAATTAGTACATAATTAGTACAAAATTATAGGCTAGTTAATTTTTAATTTCGAACAAGTGGGGGTTGCAACTTGACGGAGGTCGCCGACAGAGGGCCCATAACAATCGGGTGGGTGACACTACGGCGAAGAAATGGAAGGGGGGCGAGGCGTTTTCGTAAATTTCACTTTACGACGCTCCTATTTGTTCGATTTGCGTGATTGTCACGGCGTTGGATTCAGCAAGCATGTCGCCATCGCGCTATAAGCCCACATTTTTGAATTTTTTCTCGGAAGTTCGAGAACTAATTTCAAATTCGAATTTTTGCTAAATTTTTGGAAAAAGGGCATCGTAGCGTCAATTCTATATTAAAAAGCCGTCAAATGCCGTTTACAGATCGAAAATCGGACCATTGGTTCAGACGTTATCTATGAAGTAAATTCGCCTGTGATAGTGCTGCGATCTATTGAATTTTCCTACAAGTATTTTTCGGTGCATTTAGCCTTAAGAAGACAACCAAATCTCTTATTCGCCCTGGTAAACCTGAACGTGAACGTGGTGTGACTCTTTCCAAGTAAAGCAGCTAACGTATGACAGAGAATATTTGATGTGCTTATCAAGTACTCATTCATATTGGCATTTGGGCCATGTGGGCAAATGTCCAAATTTGCCTTTCAAGAAAGTTTATGTCTCAGCTGTTTTTTCCAATTAACGGAAAGTAAACAACTGATGTTCAAAAAATAGTAAATTACATCCCTAATGTGGACCAATACTCAAATGGAAAAGGACGAGAAGTAGATGCTGATATTATTAACTTAATAAGAGTATTTTTCATGTCCATATAGCACCCTAATTTAATTTACATCATTACAAATTTATTCTATCACTCTATTGTTTCATAAGTCCAAATAAGGAATAAAAATGTTCTTTTGAATATTTCATAATTTTTTATAAAGAAAATAAGTCCATGGTATAAAAGCTGTTCTCACATAAATGCAAATTTGCAATTACAAAGAAGCTCAAGCAATTAAATACGAGTAGTTCTATAACTTTTGTGTATATCATAATTGTCCCAGATGACAACTACGGATGTTTATGATAGTTTTTTCTCAGAACTATGGATCAAGGACTTATTTCCCCATTCATATCACCAATTCATATAGGAATATGATTTATCAATTTTTCGTTACCAGGGCGTGGCAATAACAGTTTTTCTGACGAAAAATCTCCGTTTTCCGGCGCACTATTACAATACTTTCTCTTTTGAAGAAGTAACGCGAGAAAGTAAAAGGTATGTGCAGGGCAGGACTGTACAATTTGTGTAATCAATAATCCATAACGTAAGTTTTTGAACTCTTTGTGTTCTCACATTCTTCGGCGCCTTGATTGGAACGGAAGCTTGCCAGATTGCACTGGGTCTCGTGTCTCAGGTAGCGGAGGGGTTTAGCGGGATAGGCTGTAGTGAAATATGAAGAAATTGGAAAGATGTTTTGAGTAAACCTTCTTAATAAAATGACAAGGCAACCAAGTAAAGGTGTTCCACTTTTCAAAAAACATCCAATCAAAAAAAGAAGGAATTTAAATATGAAGGAATTAACGCGGGGTTTTTGGCCCATTATGAAGCTACTGATTCTGTATTCTCCTGAAATACATAATACTCAACACAGTAAACTATCGCTCAGAGCAATTTTTGGCTAGCAATATCTTCCAGAGAGTGGTCGAATTCGACCTAGATATGTAATCAGTGTCAAGAATTCGCCACTGTCGGAATTCAAACCTTAGGACTTTCCGGAGAACGATGGTACAGAGGCAACAATCTTTCCGGCAAGGTATCGCAGCCAATGTGGAATTTAAATGGTCGAGACTCTTTGAAGAAAGAACTCATCAGAAAACAAGTGGCAAACTGGACACGACGCGAGTCCCGCGACCAATTTTTCCCAGGCGCCGTGGTTGTGTCGGGAGTGACAGGAGCGTAGTGCACGGTCGTCTCCTGCGCCGCTATAAATACACGCGCGGGCGCCTATTCTCGCGTGCGGGGCGGCGCGGCGAGTTTCATACGCGAGGTGTCGCTGACCAGCCGCGGGGCCCGGCCGCTGCAAGCCGAGAGCGCTGGCGCGCCGCCACCGCAGTCGCCGCCGCCCACGTCGCCTCCGCTGTCGTCCGCAGCGCACAGTGCACAGTAATGTAGTTTTTGTTCAGTGGAAAGACTCTTGCACGGTCAGCGGTCCGTTGAAATTTCCACTCCGATATCCGCCTGGAGCCAACTACGAAATAGAATTATTAGGACCAACCGACAGCGTTCTTTTGTAAGGCAAAGGTGTCTTTTGACACAACGTATTTATCTAGTGTCGTAAATTCACCTCTGTCGATGCTGAACTCCACGAGTAATCCATCTATGCATTTTAAGATAAAATTGCAGATGCCGAATGTACCCAAAGAGTATATTTTATCTTTTGAATAATTCGTATGCCATAATTAAATGATAGTCAGTTTGTATGCGGTTCTCCTATAGAAATCTATTTCGTCGTTTGAGATTTTATTCGTAGAATTTTATGATACATGAAAATTTTTTGGAGAATATTTTACCAATTGTCATGTACAGAGTGCTGCATCAGATTGTAGTATGATTGAATCCTGCATGAGTCACGAATGCTTCTACTTTGTAATCGCTGATTGTCACCACGGCCATTATCTATTTAGTGGCATGCAATGCTAAATCACCACTTGGACTAAAACGTTATCCGTATCAACATATTTCCTTTACGACACAAGTCCTTATTTTATTTTATTACTACCTGTTCGACTTATTCACTCATTCAAGGTTTTGCATTGCTCATTGCAAGGTAATACATTGTTTCTTTTGCATACAATATTATTACATATGGACATTACAATTATAAGACCTGAAATAAGCAAAGGTTGCCTAAGAAAGAAAGAAAGAAAGAAAGAAAGAAAGAAAGAACGAAAGAAAGAAAGAACGAAAGAAAGAAAGAACGAAAGAAAGACAGAAACGAAGAAAGAAAAAGAGTGGTGATAGACAGGGGCGGATTAATATTTTTGCCGCCTGTAGGCACATCAAATTTGCCGCCCCCTGTTTAAAATTAATGTTACATTTCAAATTGTAACGTTTCAGTAACAATTCCTCAATAATTTAAACGTTTTAACTTTAAAATTAACATTAAATTTTGCACATTGTTTTCATAAATTAAATATTTTTTTTTGGATTAGCTAATTTTGGATATAAACTGTATCTTCATAGCAAGTAACGTTCAACATTATTAACGTTTCAACACTGAAACGTTAACATTAAAAGGAAACTAAAACATGACAACTAGAATTGCAACATGTTTTCTTGCGTCAACGGGCCTTAGTTTCGGATTCATATACTTCTGAAATCATGAGGTATACTCTAATGAAGTAGACAAATAAATAGCTTGTATTAAATATTAATATGATATTTTTAAAATAAAAATATGATTTATGCTGTTATAGTTTTCAGAGAACCTAAATTTGTTTTAGAAAATATCAAGAAAATTTTGCGCCTTTGAAAATTCGCCGCCCTTGAAAATTTGCCGCCGTAGGCACGTGCCTACTGTGCCTATGCGTAAATCCACCTCTGGTGATAGATATGGTAAAGGAAATGGAATGACATACACGATCTTCGATATTTTCGTCAGGGTTGTTTTTTGAAAAACAAATGTTGCCAAGATGCTGTAAACTTGCTTATGAATCACGTTTTATAGCTGAGTATGAGTCACGAAGAGCAATATATGATCCTTCCAAGATTAGGACTATCAGATCACTATATAGTCACGTTTGCGATGTTTAATTCAGTAGCTCAGTGGGATGGAGCAACTGTCTGGATAACAGAAGATTCCGGGTCAATTCCCGGAGTAATCAAATATTGCACTTCGCGATAGGCCACTTTCAAAAAACGAATATTTTGTCACTTTTAACTGTACTATCTACTGATTAGAATAGGGTTGCTCAAATACAAATGAAATGCCACGGCCCGCACGCAGTCTTTCCTTCCTCTCCCTTGTCACATCCTCACCCTTAACTTACACACACTTACAAGCTATACGCTACCGCACAAGTAAGGACGACAGTCTGGAGCTTAAAGCTTGACCCGCCTAGTCGGTACCCCGCTTCTGAGAGACATTTGATTGGAGAAAACCCCGCAAGCGGACGTGTAGGTCGGCGCCGGATCTCGCTACGTCGTGCGATAGAGCACTACACTTACGGGACGAATGAACTTAGCAGTTGACACGCCCCAGAACATGAATCAATCAAATGCCAGAATTAAGGGCAGGCAGCTGATGGGTCGCTGTAGTGTTTCGCGTGCCCTCTTTCTCTAGAGCCGATCGCGCCCAAGCGCCTCCCGTCCCGCGAAACCGACTCAATAAGCAGCGCGCAACGGTGGCCTGTACAAGCCTGGACAAGCGCTGGTCCAGAGCACCGCCCACTCGAGCAGCACTAAACTTCGATTTATTTAGAGTACGTTGACGTTTGTTCAGTTGTTACGGCGTCCATCGGGAGCTTCTGTGTCGTTACTGTTGGTGTCATCGAAGCTCCTAATTTGTTGACATCGTAACAGCTGATTTTCTTCAACGGACTCTGTGTTTAAATCTAACTACAGAAGGCGCAACAGAACTGAACCAGAAGACGCAAGAAGATGAATTGTGATGCTTCGTTCTTACCATCCCCCGTTCCCCAACTTGCTGCTCGCCGGCCGCGTGTCGGGCCACCGCCGCCGCTCCCCGACTGCCGGCGGGCGTGGCGGTCGCTTACTGTCGCCACCACGCAGGCGTCCCCACCGCCGCTGCGCGGAGCCGTTGACACAGCCGGCGCCGACACGTTGCAACCGCAGCGGCAGCAGAAGCAGCAGCAGCAGCAGCAGCCGGCGGCGCCGCCGTGCCATCGCCGCGTCGCACCGCGCCGCTACCTTCCTCCCGACCCACGCACCCGGCGCCGCGGCGCAGCCGGCCCGAGCCACACAGGTCTCGCTGCATGCCAACGGTGGGCTGTCCTTCGCCTGCCGAGGACACACCGGGAGAGGTGGCTCAGGGCATCAGCTGATGTCACTACAGTGCCTCGGACCGAACCTCATCCTAGGTTCCAGTCCCGACGTGACTAGGATTTTCAATAGTAGCTAGAGAATTGGCTCGAAATCAGTCTTTGTCTGGGGGAGAATTCTAGCGGCCTGCTGCTCTGATTCGTAGTTTTCTGTGGTTTCGCCGATCAATACCAGGCCAATGCCGAAGCAGTACCTTAACGAATTGACCACGAACCGCGCACAATCTTTCCTTCAATTTCCTAGTCCTGTTCTCACCCTTTACTGAACACACACATGTTTTACACTACCACACATATATGGAGACTAGTCTGGAGCTTAGAGCTTGATCCGGCTGAGGGCAGGCTCGTCGGATATACCTGGTTGTAAGGAAATCCCGTGAGTCGGCGTTAGGTCGGCGCCGGATCTCACCATTCTGCGGGGAGAAATCACCGCCACCTCCCGCGATAAAAACACGCAATACACTTATGGACTAATAGATTTAGCAATTGACGCGACCAGAATCTCTAATAAATCAATCAATAGCGAATGGGGAAAATGAGCTGTTTTATAAAGTGTAGAACGCATTCTTTTATTTTGTGCATTAAGAGCACATAATTTTTCAAAAATTCTACAAGTCGCATTTATATTAATACGATTGATTCGTTCGCACAAGCAATAGATGGGCTGGGGATCCGTTCTGAGGCCTGCCAAGTTCTTGACTGAGAGTGCCACTCAAAACAGTTTTATGACTGATGCCTTCAAAACAACTTTCAGTGAATTTTGGCAGATAAAATGTTGCATATAAACCCCACGTGACCCAATGTTCATTAAAAAGAAAGGGACCCAGCTTTCGACATGGCACATCCCTTAACCTGTCAGTACGCAGATCATTCCCTTGTGTGTACCGCATTCTCATTTAAAATTAAACCTTCCAACGAACACTCGATCCTCCCTGAGTTTCCAACCTCAGGGAGCTTTGTTCGTATGAATGGTCACATTTTGACTGAGGACAGCGTCATGAATTTAGAATATATAGATATAACTTTCTGATTAAAGACTGAGGGCGTAGTTTTCAATACCGATAAAATCTTCGTTCGAAGCGTAACATTTTGCAGCGTCTAGCAGCGTTTCTGTAATGAAATAGTGGCTGAACGTTTGAATGGGAACTGAGAGAGATATTTTCTCTACCAAATGCTTCCCCTGAGGTAGCATTTGTGTCGTCTCGTATTACCCCGCTCCCTTTTGCCTCGTTATAAAGCAAGATTGGCTAAACGTGTCCGGTCTTGGATATACTTTTGAATAGAAAGTATTTTGGAGATCTATTCATACGAATAGACATACATTTATGAATCAGTGGCTACGAAGTAAATCAGTTATATGTGTTTCACAGTAGACTTTTATTCAGTGCTCGGCGAATTTCTCGACCGTTCACATTCTAAAGATATGGTATATCTGGCAAGTTAATTGTAACCATGATCAGTCTTAGCCAATCGAAATTCTGAGAACCTTTGAGCATTCAGCAACTGGCGATATGAAAAAGTACCGTGACAGAGATTATAATAAAAAATAATTAAGAGACGAAAATGACTCTCAATGGTCCCACCTACTTCTTAACATTTTTTCGGGATCGTGACTATGTGCTAGGCTTGGGAGATTCCGGGAGAAAAAATTAATTTTAACACCTCACGTAGTGGATCCCACAAAACACGCATGTGGCATCGGGAGCTGTAGTTGTTCTACATTGAGGAGGACCACAGAGGATTTTCTGTCTCTCAAGGAAAACAGTATCTCTCATTTCATTCATAGACGATTGTAATTATTAAATACTTGGGCAACGTGTGGAAATTCAGCTAGCCTGGGATAAGTACATAAACTAACCTGTAATATTTCGTAAAATTCTGAATCCAGACATTTGTTTATGCCAAGTCTATGAGGAGACTGTTTCTCTTTTTGTTTAAATTTTTGTCATTTGTTGTTTTAGTCTTCGTATCTTTCAACTAATTTCTGCTATATATTCCTTTAAAGGAGACAAATTGCGATTCTATAAAAATTGTTTGAAATATATGAACTTGATAAAATAGTTATTAATATTTACTATTTGCGTACATTGAAATATATTTTTATGATTATGGATGTCATCAATGCTACAGGTATTTAGGGTTTTATTCTGATAAAAAAAATTAATTTCATACTTCCCGTATTTATAGAAACCCTTTTCAAAATAAAGCGTGGTACAAATTAAAAATATTTTGAATAATTATTCACGCATGAATGAATTATAGGAGTCTGAATGTATGTCTGTAAATCAGAGTAATGATGCTCGTTCGACCTAGTAGTAGTTACATTCCTCATTTCGTGCTTTACGGGTTGCATTAGATGTTCGTTAGTGGCTGATCTGCTTTAGATGTTGGGCAGAAAACCTCTCGAATCTGGGATCACGCGCAGCGGAGGCCGAGCGGTAGCAATTAAGCTTCCCGGGGGCTCACATTCGATTGCTACTTAGCAGCAAATGGAGCAAAATACATGGCTCTCGTTTGCAGTAGTCGCTGCCTCCGCGTGCAGCTGACTGATTGCGTGTCCGAATGCGGATTCCGAATAGCGCCGAACTATTCCACTGCCCTTCCCACGTGCGCTGGAATTTCACATTCTCCGATAGGAATCGGTTCGTCTTAGTTTCTGTGTAAGCTACGTATGAACCCTGAGATCTATTCTGAGGACAGTTTTGAGGATGTTTTAATGCAAACATATATCAAATCAATTAAACATTTTCAGAGGTTTTATAACAGTCATTTTTTCATCCGTAATATGAATGGGTGAAAACCAGAACAGTATAAGTAACATTTTATAAATTCAGAGAAATCTGTTTATTTAAATCAATATTACCGTAAAGTCGTGGTGCTGTGTTTCATCATTCAAACAACGGCGTTTCAATTGTTCATTAAAATAATGAAAATATATTACCACTGAAATATGGCCTCAAATAAACACGTTTTTCTCAGAATTTTTAAAATGTTGATTATACCGTTCTGATTTTCACCCATTCACATGTCGGACATTATATTACCAAGGTTCGAGTTTCTTTCATCCCGACTTTCTTCCACCATTCATTTTTTAAATTATAAAAATAAGATTTACATTTTAAAGTATGAACAACATTAACACGTGTCACCGAGCATTCAAGTTTTTTATACTACGTATTGAATTCTTGATGTGTTCTTAGAAACACCGACTTGTGTTCGTGTTATAGGAACCCACATTACATACATTTGATAATGTTTTCGTGTCCTGATATTCGTTTTAAATAAAGGAGTGAGATCGAAATTAGGAATACAGCTTTTTCGTTTAAGTGACGCCGTGCTCCTCGTGATATATGAGTGTAAACGTCGTAATCACAATTTCGACGAAACTTCTCTTTAAATTCTAAATTAAAATATCTTAACTGTAGACGATATTCTTAACATTTTAACAAATACGATTTATTTATGTATTTATTTATTTATTTATTTATTTATTTATTTATTTATTTATTTATTTATTTATTTATTTATTCATTTATTTATTTATTTATTTATTTATTTATTTATTTATTTATTTATTTATTTATTTATTTATTTATTTATTTATTTATTTATTTATTTATTTATTTATTTATTTATTTATTTATTTATTTATTTATTTATTTATTTATTTATTTATTTATTTATTTATTTATTTATTTATTTATTTATTTATTTATTTATTTATTTATTTATTTATTTATTTATGCAAAGGAGGGGTTCAATCTTATCTACATTACTAATTTTCAATGCCTGAAAAACTGCGAACAAAATGATTCAGCGTCCGGGCATGTAAGACAAATCGAAGTTTTCGTTCGATACCCAGGAAATTGGGAAAACCAAAAACCAAGGAAATAGTTTAGATTTCAACCAAATAATGGTAGTATTTGTGTTATTCCGCCTCATGTCACATTGCGGATGCCGCCTCAGTGCTACTCAGTGCTTCGCTACTTACGACCTTGGTGAGCGTGTGGTTAACTTACTGGACTCTGAACCACTAGTACGCGGGTTCGAGTCTGGGTGAGGTGCGTTGATTTTGAAAGGCGAAAAATCCCACAATGGTCATGTCAGTCTAGTGGCATGTAAAAGAACCGTGGCAGGTGCCTGGCAAAATAAAATCCCTTCGGCAGTCCGTCCTAACGAGTTGTCACGTTGTCCCAGCCAGCCAGTTCGGATATAGTTATTTGAAACCGACAACCTGTTGAGAAAGTGACAGTCACACCCAGGTACATCGGGGAATGCCCAGGGGCGTGCCTGTTCGAACAATTCCCCCCAGTCGCGCGCCCTGTTTCGAGGATTGGCTTCGAAGGAAGACTGGGCCGAAAACGCGAGTGCGGCAAACGGATAGTGCCTATTTCCTCGCAAATGATTCCAAAAAGAAGAGTAAATGTAAAAAGAATTATTTTTACGTGTCAATATTATTGTGATGATATTTTCAACATGAAACGTGGTAGGGCTAGCATGGAAACGAAGGATGAGCCCGGTGTTTTTAAGTCTTTCTCTTTTTCAGGCAGATGATCACAATGGTGGTTTGCGATTGCCTTCCAATGAATGGACGATTGAAGCGGTGTCCATGTAGTACGCTAGTCATATGTACTCCGATTTGGTCAGAATGGCACTTCAAGGTCACGAGTTGGACGGAGAGAGAGTCACTGTCAACCAATCTGTAGCTTTGTTGCAATATGAATGTTTGGTTTTGAAGCTCCCGAATGAATGGTTATGTCCCCATGTCCTTCCAGGTCGTGACCTTGAAGTGCCACTACATTTAAATCGAAACATACTGTACGCGCACACATCCTACGGCACTACGGTCTTAAACGTTGCCGCGAGTTTATGTGTCACCCAGGGAGGCGAATCTACAAAGTGTACTTATTTATTTGTTAAAACGTATTTCTTCAATAAGGCTAAGGAGGTTTCTTTTTAACTCTCTCCTATTCCGTGTTGCCTTCAATTGCAAATCTAAGAGGATTATGTGTTTATTTTTTATATTACCTGTGATATTTTTCAATGACCTGTTCTACACTACTAAACACATATTGTGAAACGCTGATCTACGGTAATGAATTGCGTGTAGATTGATATTCGTAAACTGATAGTTTCCACAACGTTCGTAACCCGTGAAGAATTTGTGCAGTGCTTGTTTAAAAATTTTCAATGATATTCATAAAAAATGGAGATGAATGCTTTATACTACCTTTCTCTCCTCTCCATAAATCTTTTTCCGCTTTTATCACTATTCTTCAGAGCAAACGCGAAGCTCATTCATCTTGTAAAGCTTCCTGTTCAACGAAGTTTTCGTTTATCTCCTAGTCTGCCGCTATTACGAGCGCCATATTTTTTCTTTGAAGTGTCGAGATTTTAGAGAATCTACACGTGCACCGAGGTAAGATTTATTCACTTTCAGGCGGTGAAAAACGTCCTAACAGTGTAGTTTTATCCTATTAGTTGAGAAATGCAAACAGATATTTTGAACTTTCTGTCTACATTTTATTTCTTCCACAAGCAAATGCATTTCTTCGTGAATGATATACACATCGACCTATATTTCGAAACTCATTTAAATTTATAGTGTTGCGAACTTGTATATTTTGTTCTGTTCTAATAGACAGTTATATTATTCGTTCTGGAGGCTACGCGTAAAAATATTTTTCCCGTAATTTGTGCTGTTACTAGAATCTAGAACAAACAAAAATTGTCAATATAGTGAAATAGATTTCATCACTGTTATTTAAATTTTCTCCATTGTAACATTTTCATTTAACAGAAAATCACAACGCATTTTACAGGATTTAATAAGTTTCTCAAATATCTTGCTTACATATTGTGTTTTGAAATTTCAATTTTTATCCGCGGAAAAACTCATTAATCATTATACTTCACTTTCCTATATGGTGGAATAAAATCTGTGACTAAATGTTTGCAATTGTTGACAAATGCGTTATACATATTCAATGACATTCAAAAAAATCCACCGTTTCATTCATTCTTCCATAATATTTCTTCTGAATGAAGTTTCCTTCCTTAATTCACTACTAATATAATACAATTCCCTTTTCTAACTCTTTTTCTCTCTTTCTCCATTTTCTCTCTCTTTTTCTTTCTTTCTGTTCCTCTCGCTCTCTTCACTCCTTTCCTTCCTCTCTCTCGACTCGTTCCCTTGTCTACACACGCTCTACTACTACATTTGAAGCATCGCATCTGCGTACCTTCACGCACCGAGGACTTTGTATGCAGATAATAAACAACTCTTTTGATTTAATAAGCACGTCTTAAGAAACGGTGCGTGCTCCTCACAATTTTGCGGGGCTGAATAAGCAGGTCTTACATGGTCGACGCGTCCACTCTAGAGTGAATGTGCATTGACTATTCTCCGATTTAATTATAGTGGGTTCTGAAATTCGATCAGTTGAGCGTGGTTTTACAATCGGGAGATTTGTTAATTTTTTGAACTTAAGTTTTGGTACTGAAGCTCACAATTAGTTATCCAGTCCCAGCTGATCGTCAAGAGTCACTACAATTGAAGCGGAGAATAGGTAAGTGAAAGTCTGACTGTAGCACTTTCTTTTAAGAGAGTGAAACGATTACCCACGTCATACGGTGGACGGAACGTTTCTGTAAAAGTGCTACAACTATCCATCCGATTTATCGGTATAGTCACCGTTATCCCAAGTTTCAATAGGTTACATTTTTCATTAATTTGGAATGTTTGGTCTGCTACATTATTAATGTTTATTCGCGATGTTCATTTAAAATTGGATTAATGCAATATTGATTGACACTTTGAAGGTTACTGAAGAGTATTTATATACATTTTCTCAAGTTTTTAAATTCCATAATGTTCACACATATATTTTGGGAATATTTCCTTAGACTTGCTAAAAACTTGCCCTTCTCTCTCCGCAATTATAATGATAATAATAATAATAATAATAATAATAATAATAATAATAATAATAATAATAATAAATAATAATAATAATAATAATAATAATAATAATAATAATAATAATTGTAGTTGTTTTTATTGTGGTTGCGTGCCCATTAGGTATTCTTTCTCTTCGGCATTGCTTCGGCACTGAAAAATATCAGAGATCATTATTCTCACGAATATTATCTGTCAGCTCGTCTCGAGCCTCTTTTCTTCGGGATCGTGACTCCCGCGTCGCTTCAGCTCCTGCCACAACTCAGCAATCCGAGGGGCTCAACACGCGCGGAAAGCGGCTCTACCGAAAACCCACCTCCGAATCTCTGGAGGAACGCGCGCCCGCAGACGCGCGACTTTGCCTACAACTATTTTTAATGCGGTCGGAAGTTGGGCAGCGCGCACACGTGTCGCGTCTGCCTGCGGCGTCTGCGAAGTCGACGCCAAGTTCGCCGGCCGCCCCCGCCGGCAGCCAGATTGTGTCTCCCGAGTTGCGACGGCCGCCCGCTTGTTACCCCGTCGCGTCGCGCTCTTGTTTCTCTGCCGGGCTGCCGCCCCTCGCCCCGCCACGCCTAGCTGCGAGCCGTGCGCGCCTCAATACCGCACCCCCGCTACGACTTACTTTCTCCTTCCACCTGCACCGTCTTCTCTCGTACCTGTCCTCCAGGCCTCTTTTTCTGCCTTATCTCTACCCTCTCCTTCCTCCACAACCCTCTTTCTCTTGTACCTCTCCACCACGACTCTTCCATCTGATCGCTTTCCTCTTCTTCCTCCATGATCTTCTTTCTACTTCTCCTGTACACCTCCTTCCTCCAAACCAAACATGTGCTCCTCTTCTTCTACGATCCATTCCTCTCTTACTTTTCTTTCCTCCACGACCCTCTCCTTTTCCTCTTACTTTCCGATCAGTCGTATTCACCATCCCTTTCTGTTCTATCTCCCCTATCCCGCAGTGTTTCAGTATTTCCTCCTAAACATTTCATACCTTCCCCCTCATTTTCCTCTGCTCTCTCTCATTTCCCTCATTCTCCTCCCACTCACGCTCCTCTTGCTTCTCTCGCGTGCTGCCTCAGCTCGCCTAGCGTCTCTATGAGCTTTGCGCGTTCAATAATGCACCCCCATTACGTTTTGCGTTTCTTGCCTTCTCCTCTCGCTTGGAACGTCTTCTCTAATACCTTTCCTTCATTGCTTTTTTTCCTTCTTTTCTCCCTTCTTTTCCTTCTTTTACGATCCTCTTCTTTTCTTCTTCCTTTTCGATCAGTCGTATTCACCATTCCTTTTCTTTCTATATTTTCCATTCCCCTCATGTTTTATATCATCCACCACATTCTTCTCCGCTCTTCCTATTTTTCGCCCTTATCATTCCTATCTGTTTCTCAAAATCATTTTCTACTGCCTATCCGTCCGCCTCTCCGTCTTCTCCAATGTTTCCCGTCGCTTATTTGCCTGCCCTCTCTTCACTGTCTTCGTCACTCACTGCCTCCCCAAAATTCAATACTCCGTCTTTCCCACCACTATACCCCCTTTACTCTTCCCATCCCCCTCATCGTAAAGTTTCTCAGCACGTGATACTGTCGTACTAACAATGCGCCTGCTGGCTGCAGAAGTGAAGACGTGGCCTCGACGATTCATCGATGCGAGGTGAACTTTGAAGGAAGTTTGTTAATTGGCGATAAAGTGGTGTGTAATGAAAAGGAATTGATGAAAATTAAAAATGTCTCTTCTACAGTTGCAGTGCTGCATATGTCTGGAAGAGCAATTTTTGGAGAGGAAAAACGGTTTCTGGAATGTTATGAACTTTAGAGCACTATTTCATTACATGAATGCGAGTTAGCGACTTTTGTAGTTCTAGTAAGGATTTGAAAACAGGTCTCCTCAAAGCATATATTCTCTTTATGGTTCCTCTGCTGAGGTAGCACAATTACATACAAGAAGCGAAGATACGAGGCTTACGACTAAAGTCAGGATAACAACTTTTATCGTATAATGTGATTAAGAAAATTCATTTTAAAATAGTTTACAGTCTGAATGTCGTAACATATGGTAAGCTCTCATGTATGAATTTTGAACAATATGGAGAACATGTATGAGAAAACACAAAAAAAGGAACATCAGTGTTCCGGACTGTTTATTTCTTTAATAACGTGTAAGTAAAACAGGCGTACACATATGAAGTGTACATTCTTTTTAAGTAGTCTGCTAAAGAAAGCACGCGCGCCTTCCACATTTGACCAACGATGGCCCCACACATCCAAAGGTGACAATGGTAAGTGATCGCTTCTGTTACTAAACATTCTAAGTAAATATCAAATAAATAAGTAAAGTAAAAAGTAAAGTAAATTAAAAGACAATAAGTAAAGAACTTCTTTGATCACACGGCTTCAGAAATGCATCTCCCCTAATGCACTAATGAAATTTAAATTCATCTTCAATAAAGGTCATTTAGCAGGGCCACTTTGCCCGACTCGTGTGTTTCAAAATTGAGTGATAATCTTATTTGAGCATTAAATTGTTGAAACGTTACTGAGGGGATAAGATTCGCTTTCTGAAAGTCAATTTCGCAATGAATCTACGAGCTCTCTCGCCAGAAAACTATTTTTCTCTTCTTCCTTCTTCTGTTTTCTTCTCTTTCCTCTTCTTTCTATTGCGGGAAGTTCCACTCTCTTTCTTTCTCTCTCTCTCTCTCTCTCTCTCTCTCTCTCTCTCTCTCTCTCTCTTACATTTTCTCGTCGACTTGCAACACTCTTATTCGCACTTAATTTATCACAGTTAATTCTGTAAGGAATTTGATTAATCTGGGTAATTAATGTCTTATTTACCAAGATTGCCTACTGTTACAAAGAGAGTTGTTTCAAAATCGGGTTGTGACGAATTTCGTTACGCTGGTTAAATTTTACACGAGACTTCGATATTTCCTCACTTTCATCTCGGATTTTCGTTTTAAGTTGATTATCTTTTAAAGGTTAAAAACGCTACGAAGAGGTAGCGAATCTCTGAGTTTCTTGCAGCGTTCGCCCCTTATATTTTGTAGACGTTTTTCACCACGACGCTTGGATGAAACATGTCTAGGGCAGCACAGCTTCTTGAATAATTTCTGCGCTTTTTAAGGACAGCTGCTTCTCCATGCTAGGGAGATGTACAACGGAAACTACTAGCGAAGCATATTCTAAGACGGTAGTAAAATATTGTAGGAGGGCGTGAATAACTGAATAGTTTTGTTACCTTCTTTGTTAATGGATGATGTAACCTGATTATTTATTTATACTTAAAGTAAAGTGCTTCAATGTCTCTTTGAAGACTTACTACTTAATTTGAACGACACAGGATTTTTTATACTGACCACTGATATGCATTTTGTTACTCCTTTTTAATTGGGTGGTTAGATTTTTTCTGAATACTGCACTTAGGGTTGCCCTTTAAACTCTTCAAATAAATATTAAATTCTCTTCAGTAATTGGAAATAAACCAGTTCAATTTCCCCCTCTCGCCATATTCACTCACTAACCCTATCATTCACATCACATATACTATTTGCAACTACATCTGCGTGTTGCTACGGCGCAATTCGTCAAATTTCATAGAGATATGCACATGTCAAAAGGACACATCTAGCGCTGCCTCTGTGACAAACGTCAGTTTCGAACTACTCCTAAAGGAGAACGCACGTAATAAACAGAAATTGCCTAACTCCATTATTCCAGATGAAGAAACAGGATCAGTTATCCTCGCGCCCGTGCATTCTGTGCTTTGCATGTGGTTGTGTTGGGTCTTGTTGCACGTTTTACGTGGTAACCGACAGCTGGGTTGTGAAGTGCCCCTATTGACACTGGACGCAATGTTCAGCAGCTCAGTCGCTTGAATTACATTCACAACACCTCCGTCGATTCAAACGCCGGCCAGGTATTACCAAATTCACCACTATCTCCAGTGCACTGTATCTCTGCAATCTTTTACGTACCACTGAACCTAGCTCTGTAGTAGTCATAATATAATAAAAAAAATATATTAACAGAAAGAGATGATTGCTATTTGCAGCCGCTCGGTTATTGTGATAATTTATTTATTTTGAAATATACTTAAACCTTTGGAGTATAAGATGTAGGCTGTCTATAATTTCGGTTCATCATACCGAAGTTGAATACATCACCATCAACATTCTACGAATTTCTGAATTTGAATTTCTCTTTTACTTGATGTTTATTTTAATGACAATTAATTTTATGCAGTTCTTTTTCTCTCACGTTTTCAATTTGTTTGCCGCTACTGATCTCATATTCTGATATTAAGAGGATGTCATATTAAACGAGTCGATATCATGCGTGCATGTTACTTGAAAGTAAAGGTAATACCTCCATGTACTGTTAACTATTGTAGAAGAATTTCATACGTTCTCAGGCGCCATTGACATTTCGTTTCCCGGTGGCAAATCTCCATTCACACATTAATAAATGTATATATCGCATATTCTTGGTTCATAGAAACTTAATCCATTTATTAATATCTGTCGTTTTCTAAATTTCATTGACTTTTACGATGTAGTCAAGAAATTTCATCAATCAACTAATTTTGAATCAAGTATAAAAGTGCCATTTTGTATCATGTACGTTCCACATATCAGTTTCATAGTTGAAAATGTAAAGTATCACAAATATTTCTGTAGGGCACAGTGAATATGTATATTGTAGAGACTATGGTTTTAACGATGTGGGGCGCGTTTTATGTAAATGAGTCACCGTTCAAATTTCCCAAAGGTTCGAAATCAGAGAACTGTTTTCCGAGGACTTCCAGGAACTTAAACTCCCAACATACCAAAATAAAACAAAAAAAAGGGCTTTGACCACTATTTGTCAAATACATGTGGTACACATTACATGTAAAGCATATGTTTTGTCTATGATCCTCAAAGTACCGTAATTATATGGCCTTCCCAGAACTGCGAGGGCACAAAAAAATTGGGCCCAGGTTTAACTGTTGATGAGCGAGCAGCTGTGGTGACAGCGAATCAGGCGGCTCTACTCCGACGACGCAGCATCATTAACCCTTTATCGACGCGACAAGCCAAGCGGCAAGCTACAACACGCGGCCGCGCGCGGCTACACGTGTTCCCCGGATGGCGCCACAGCCGCCGCCAACGCCGCCGCCGCCGCTCCGTATTATCTGCCCATTACCCTTTTTCCAGTCGTTCCACCCGGCCTCGCCGTCCCTATTTACCCGTGCCACTTCGCCTCCCTCTGCTCGGTTCTCGTCTGCCTACCGCCTCTGGTTACCCTCTCCCCTTTGCCCCGCGTCCTCTCGAGCCCCCTCACCCCTCTGGCTCATCCCGCGATCCACCCCACCCACGCCCCACTCACTTGTGTACCTGCGTGGGCGGGGAGCGCGGGGGGAATCTCATTTACTCTGCGCTCGTCTCGTGCGTGGATCGATTCCTCGTCAACGTGCCTGCGAAATACAATGGACTGCGGTTGTTTGTTAAATGCGCTCGAAATTTACGTTAGTGTACCCGTTGCGCAAGTATCAGCAGTATTGTCAGGTTATGAAACTTCTGTTTCCACAGATTTGTTGAAGTGATTGTTTTATAAAGCACGCCAATGAGTGAAGTATTGATTGAATTTGTTTTATCAAGAGGTATTATTATTATTATTATTATTATTATTATTATTATTATTATTATTATTATTTATTTATCAAATATCACACACTGTCTTGCCTTTATAGTTGGTGCTATTTAACAAGCTGATCTTATGTTCCTATCGATAACAATATATTTTTCATAATGGTGCGCATTTCGAAGAAAGGGGCTCTCAAAACTAAAATAAACCATAGTGGTTTTCATAAGAGCGGATGAGGTAGAATTTATAGTAATATTTCTGCACAGTTCTGATGTGTAGTTTTTTTATTACTGCAATTTTAGTTTGGAAACTTATACTGTGGTGCCATAGTTTTCATATCATCAAAAGTTTCTTGAAAAAGCTAGGTTCAGGCGACAAAAGTAAATTGTGTTACAGCTTCATTAGCCTTCAGCAAATCAGAAGGTCTTTTTTTTCCTTGGAGTTAATTAACTGAAATTCTCATTAAACAAGGTATGGAGGCTCTTTGTCCTGCATGAGGTGTTTACGGCCCCCATCTATGAGCATAGCGCCCAAACTTGCAAGCTCTTCTTTGCATTATGCTTTAATAGGGCGACACGTTGCCGGAATAAAAAGTCAAAAATAGCCAACTTTCGTTACATTTTGATGGGAACTATCTTAATAAGGATAACCTTTATGTTTAAAAAAAAATATCCTTAAGTTGTCTGAAAAAGATGGGAAAAGTTTAATAGGAAAAATGTCTTGATAAATATGTCTTGTGTTTTACCTAATATGTTTGGAAACAAGTTGTGTTACGGTCGTTAACATCACACATAATAATGAAGTTGTCTTGTCGGAAACATAAAATAGATCTAAATATAGGTTACTACAAGTATTTTATGTAATCATATTTTAATCATTTAAATTACTGATGTTACGATACCAGCAAAGTGAATCTGAGAAGGGTTTAAAAAATATCATCTTTATTCCCTTAGCATTCAATAAAAAGGTTTATTCTTAAGATAATGTAATGGTTTCTAAGAAAACGGGCGAGCGAGCCTAATACTATTTCCCGTGAATCATTTGAACTTGACATTATTTGTGTAAATGTCTCAACATATAAGAACATCGATGACGGAATTTGGTTGCTTTATTTCAGTATTTGTACGATGGCAAACGGGTTTGCGGTTGTGAAAAGTTAAATTAACTTTCCTTAATAATTTACTATAACCTGAAACTTTCCGTACCTTAAAATTTTCAGGTGAGTGAAAATAAGAAATGAAGGGTTCTGAACACAACCATGACAATCTTCACTTATTATTGCTCACATTTTTAATTTCACGAACAACCGAATAAGAAATGCCCGTTTGAGTCAATGTAGTCACAAAGAGACTGGCATAAAAGTATCCAGAAATTCCGTTTCTATCCTCATGAAAATGAAATATTACCATGCCCGGAATGTCATAAATATTTAGACTTTATTTTGTTGTGTAAAACGTCAACGAACATAATTATTTTTACACAGGTTAGTGTCATCAATTTCTTCTCTTCGAAAAGAATTAACTTTGCAATTACTTTTATAATTGAGGAAAATATCGTTTTCAGTAGATACTATGTATAAAACGGATGAGATAAAATTATTTTTATGAGTGTGAAAACCGGAAAGAAGTAAGATAACGCGAAGAAAAACAAAGAAGATAATTTGTCAAAGAACGAATGTTCTTGAAAGACGAAAAAGGAGACATTTTTACGGGTACGAAAAATGAAATAAGAAATATACAATAAAGTACCCTCTGTACTAGGAGAAAAGGGTCGGGACACTCCAGTTTTTCAATTAGGTCATAGAAAGGAAGGCTATAAAATTAACAAAATTTATAAATATAATTTTATCTCTTTTTCCACCATACAGTGTATTATATGCATTAATCATCATTGTATTTTCATTTTAAAAATCAGAAGTTCAAAATTCGAGAAATGCGAATTTACTTCAGAGAATTTGAATTCGCAACCTTTGCATCCCTCTTATTTTTTCAATGTTTCGTTTATATATTAGGCTATTACTTTTAATTCTCTAAACTATGTAGCCTCAAAATCGTTCTAAAAATTGGCATGATTGGTAACTTAATGAAAATCCTTTATTTTTTTGTTAAAAGCGCGATTTAATGTAATGCTGACATCTAATCCCTCGTCTCCTCGCCCTTATAGCCCTGTTCGAATATGAAGTATATGATTCATTTCAGACATTGGATATTTATATTATAATATAATGTTGTAGTGCTTAATATCAGTCTTGAAAATAATGTTATTTTACATCTTATAGTAAAATCAGAATTGTTATTATTTATTATTATTATTATTTATTATTTATTATAATTATTTATTATTATTATTATTTATTATTTATTATAATTATTTATTATTATTATTATTTATTATTTATTATTATTATTTATTATTATTATTATTATTATTATTATTATTATTATTTGTTTTGTGACTCTGTCATCATGGACCCACTCGTTACGTGCACCGGAGTTCAGACTTAATAATCGGGGTAATGGGATTTCAATGCTGATTCCTTTTTTATACCCCAGGGTTGTTAGTCTTGGGGTTGGAATGAAATGATGATGATGATGATGATTATGAATGATAAAATAGACACACACGAACATACAGAGAATCACACAACACAACAATGTCCGAGGCGGGACCGGATCCCAGGATCGGATCGGCATTAATATTATTATTATTATGATTATTATGATTATCATGATTATTATGATTATTATGATTATTATGATTATTATGATCATTATGATCATTATGACTACTATGACTACTATGACTAGTATGACTAGTATGACTACTATGACTAGTATGACTAGTATGACTAGTATGACTAGTATGACTAGTATGACTAGTATGACTAGTATGACTAGTATGACTAGTATGACTATTATGACTATTATGACTATTATGACTATTATGACTATTATGACTATTATGACTATTATGACAAAATAATAATTATCATAATAATCATGAATCGCGGATTCGAATTCGGTTAATTGTGAATAATATTTTATTATTATTAATAATAGTAATTTATTGTTATATTTCTTCTCCACCAGGCATTTAGTGCGGCGATTGACTCTTTGCCTGGCGCTCAACGCTTCTCGGAGATTTTGTGAATCAATGGGATGGGCCACACGAGGATGAGTGATCGGCCCATCGCTCACCGCCAAGGATGGCAATGATGTTATAGGGATTCCTCATGGTCCATAGGGTCTACTCTAGGCGGGATTCACTCTGATCAGAGTTGACGGCGTCTGAATTCGGTTCGGCAAATGCCACAGACTTATCAATATTAAACACATCAAGTAAAGGATCGGGAGATCCTGGGGTTGGAGTCCCCATGGTAGCAGAAATTTTGAGAGTAGTCAGATAGCCAGGGCGAAATCAGCGGATTTCTGGAGGAGAATTCTAGAAGCTGGCTACCCAATTCGGTAGTTGTCCGTGTTTCCTCCAATCAACACGAGGCGATCTCGGGTCAATACCCTGGTGACCTGGCCACGGACCCCGCGAGATCTTTCCTTCTCCTTCTTTTTTCTATTCTCGCCCCTTACACATACTAACACGTACCTGCACTACACTACCATGCATGTTGGGAGACCGGTTGGGAGGTTATACCCAATCGGGAGCCTACAGCTGGGGCGGTGCCTCGCTGGTGGAAGGTATCTGAATGGGGAAAATCCCGCTAGCCAACGTGTAAGACGACGACGGACCTCACGTTCCAGTGGGGAAAGATCACCGCCACCTCCCGAGGGAAGGATGCAGTGCATTTACGAGATTAATTACACTTAACTTTTACACACACCGCTACCGTTGTTTGAATATATTTAATTATAATGTAATAATAATAACAATAATAGTTATATTAATAATAATTATGAATACGACGATGACGACGACGGCGATGATGATGATGATGATGATGATGGTTTACATACGGGATCCAGCTGGTACCATTAGCCTCTGCAAAAAATTCAGCATTGTTCTCCGGAGGGTCAGGGCATTAGGTTTTATGCTGGGCCATTTTTGCTCATGCTCGTCCGCCACTGCCCGCCTGCCACCCGCACCTTGAGGGACAAACAGGGGTGCGCAGCGTGCAAGTGATACAAATGAAACTACCGTTAACGCCCGAGAAAAAAGCGACTCGCACGAGATTAAAGGGGAAGGCCGCAACACAGCCACCGAAGAGAAGACAAGCCTCTTGACGGCTCGTTTCGTCCCTCGCGGATGTAGCCAATGGGGCAGCGCACAGTGTGAAGTTTCCCGATGTACCCACAAAAATCATTCTTTCCACTCGTGGTTTCAAAACATTTTCGTAAATAATGGTGCAGTTGAATTTTTGCAACATGAGAATTACAGAAATCAGTTTAGGAAGCAGATCTTTTTTTTATTTAAGACATTCAGCGTGCTTGTAAATAACTCGATTTATTGTTTCACTTCATTACAAGTTCGACCTGGCAACTTTACAACTAGCATCTTCTAGCTATCTTCAGACTTCTTATTATTAATCAAACTGGAGTGAAAATCAATAACGAGAATAAGACATTAACATTATTTACAATATATATATATATATATATATATATATATATATATATATATATATATATATATATATATATAACTTAAAACAATGTGCGCATTTTTTAAATTGTTCCTGTCTGTTAAACATCTGCGTGAGACTACTGGAAACGTTACCAACTCTAACAAGAAAGCTAAATGTCGTAAATTAATAAAGGAATTGTTTTTAATGTGAATTATTTGTGAATAATAATATAGACATTTATGAGAAAAAGTGCAAGTTTTAGAACTCAGTTACCGTTTTGCTGTAATGGTGATAAAGTGAAGTCTCCCCTTCGAGGGCGTTCAAGGGTTTTAACAGAGTCTGCGACGGAGTCATTGGAGGTATGACAAATATGAGTTATGTGGGTATGGCGGTTATGCTGATGAGTTGTTGGCATTATTGAGTAATAGAAAAGTAAGTAATGGATGAAGTAATGGAAGTTATCTCCATGCGAGACCGATTATGACGCCAAAGCTATTGAAAGCAGGTTCTCTGAATCAATCTGAGTTGACAAATAAGAGTTGGTCGAAGGCTGTCCTTTTTATGGCTAGAATTTTTTATTCTATACCTGTTTGCTAAGTAGAAATTTTCGAACATTAGAAACGAAACAGAAAGAAAATTTGATGCGATCTAAGGAGGATGAAGATGTAAGTTCTGAAGGTTAAAATACTTCATTAAAAATCCCTTATGTTAATTTCACTTGAATGTAGCGAAATGTCCACGGTAACATCGGAAAATTTTAGTTTCGTGATCATTTATTTTCCATTAATTAAAATCTCCCAGGGATAACATAATTCGAAATTTAGTCTGCTTTGACGTTAATTTCTAGGCGATTGGAGGGCGTATAATATTTGAATTGTGAGATGAATTAATATTCACGAGTCTTTTCCAATTGGGAGCGCGATGACCTAGAATTGTTCGTCAGGAATTTCAAATCATGTGCTTCCCGACTGACGTAGCACGTGTGAGCGCTTATAGAAAACTCTTTCTCTAAGGATTGAAAATGTTAAAATAATGGACGTTTGTTCCCTTTGATCGTGAGAGGTCCCACTGGCAAGCGCTGCGGGGTTGCGTCCCGCAGGGCATAAGAGCAGGCGAGGGCTAAATGTAGTGGAAGCGGAAGAAACGACGATGGACGGAGCTGGACGGGGGCTGTTGCTGTTGGGGCCGGCGCTGTTGCGAACAGGCTCGCCGTGAAAAGTGGGCGGTCCTCCCGGGACGAGCGCCGCCGGCTGGGCCCCGGGGGCATCGGGCAGCAGAGGGGGGAGGGAGCCTGAGTCTGTGGGGACGAGTGGATATTGGGATGGGTCGTGCGGGAGTGCGGCCGGAAGAATTATCTCAGGCGTTGGATGGGCATCGGGCTTCCGGTCGCGTCTCTCCTGAGTGCACTGACCACTTTGGCAGCAGATCTCCCCTCGCCCCGCATCTCCTCGGGGCGGGGAGAGTTGTCACTCCCCGTCACGCCCCGTCCCGTTTCACTGCGCCTCACTTCGGCCCGGCTCAACCCGACCCCTTCCACCTATACACGCCTCACCTCGCCTCACCTCGCCTCACCTTCTCCCACCTCGCCCCGCCCCGCCCCGCCCCGCCCCGCCCAGCCCAGCCCCGCCCAGCCCCGCCCCGCCTCGCTCGGCCCTGCCATGCTCTCCCTACCTCCGCCCGGCCACGCCCTACCATTCTCCTCCCCACCTGTCTCCACCCTCCTCCGCTGCACTCCTCCCCCGGCTCTTCCCCTCCCCCCGCTCCACCTACTTCTCTTCACCCCACCCCGACTCTCCCTTCCCTCGCTTCCCTCATTGTCCCTTTCCTTGCCACTCCACGCCATGGCATGCCACTCGTGTCCTGCTCCACCCCACCTCGCGCGCCAAGTGAAGTCCGCCGCGTGTGGAATAACGATCAAAGCCAATAGGGAAGCGGTTGACTTGGAGGGAATCATAAGTAAAGATACTGGCCGGCTGCGGCTAACACAATCAGGAGCCCGGCCTGTCTGTCCGAGATTCAAGGAAATTGTTTAAGGAAAATTCCCGAGAAGTTTGTGAGATTAGCATTGTTTTCTTGGAAATGCCTCGGCCGTTGCTATGATATGCAATTTGATGTTGGTCGGAAAACGAACGCACTGCATGAACAAGAACTTTACTTCAAAGCAGAGTAAAATGATTCGATGAAAATTGTCTACCGAGGGTGAAACCAGGAATAATTGTTCAGAATCTATTTTTGAACCACTTGTTCATTCAGCAGTTTTTATTGTAAACTTACGTCGTTTTTAGCTTGAAAATATGTAAGCAATGCATTTTTGTTTGGTATTTAATAGTTTTTTGTTTGTTTTTTTTCAGGTAAGGATATGAAACCGAGATCAGATCATCACTTTCATCGGGGTACGTTATGCATCATTGTGCAGAGAAAACATTATTTGCATGATCTTTTCTTGCAAAATTACATTTAACATTGATTTATAACGTGTTTTAAAAATCTGACTAACATCAACTTTTCATCTTTTCATCTTCTTGTTTATAGTACTTTTTTCTGAATACGAGGTTATTACAGTTAGTGTCAGAATATTGGATAAAAACATGTTTTCCCCGAAGTCAACATAAGTGCTTGTTTCACGAAACTGGCACGAAAAGCAGTGTTAAGAAAAATTCACCGTGCTGACGAAAGAATCATGTTATATATATAATATGTGGACACATCGCGAACAACAATTGCAGGGTGAAAAATATGAAGCTTAAACCATCGTTTGTTTAGGGATAGCATTCTTACTTACATATGTTGCCATTTTTCTTTGTCTTTGTCAATTGCAGTCACTATGGATATTTATTTATATTCTTCTGACTAGGTCCCGGATGTTTATGACATTTCATGTGTTTCTCTTTGTGTTATTTCCATGGAAAAGCGTACTTTTATCTACACTAACTAAAATTATGCATACCATCTTATTTTTGATTTTTTATCCTTTTTTGCATTTTTCGTTAATTTTACGGTAATGTTTTTGGATGAGTTTTCGTCTTTTTGCCATATTTATGTATTTTGGATTCCAGTTTTGTACACTTCCTTGCAGTAGTCTCAAAGAAATGTTTCACATATAAATATCTAACTTCTTACAATTTTATCTAATTGCTGTTGGTCTTTCCTACGTATATTTATGTAAATTAGGAGGGTAAGCTAAATAGAAGAGAAAAATAAAGTGTAGAAACCACCAGACGCGGAGAAAGTGTTAGTAGGTTTGTCAAGTTTTGTACAAGGTCAGTAGCTTCTATTATATATAACTAACTTTAGCAGGTAGAATTGTCTTCAATGGGCGCCAAAGGAGAAGTGATGAATTGGGAATAAGCTAGATTTTAAAAGTCCATTTTCAATATAATGGTTATTTAAACAGCGGTAAGGTACTGAAAGTTTCGAAAATGCCACCAAATATTTTAGTCATATTTATGGTCATATTTGTTTTCTTATGTCATAAATGCTTGCATATTTCTAATATTTTCAGGTCATGAACGTTCGGGACCTGCGTCTGACTGTTTTCATTACATTTTTAATCAGAGTAACTCATGTCTTATTTTTTCTCTTTAAGAGGATTGTTTGACTGACTGACTGTGACCGTTTAAAAAGACAAAAATACAATGAACATTTTTGAAAAAACATCTCAATTACACAGTAATTACCAGGGAACCAATTCCTATTAAAAAGTAAAATCCACTTTGTATCTTGAACATAATTAAAAATCTCGAGTGATAATATTTTCTGTCCTTACTTGAAAAGGAAACGCTCACGTACTGCTCCCTCTCTTATGACTTCGCAAAAGAGAGAAATCCGTTGAGGAACTGAAACAAAACAGGCCCAAAGCAAATTTGCAAAAATAAATCAGTTAGTTGCTTGGAACTCAATTGCTTTAAATCAAAATAGGTTTTTAATCTACTCCAAGATCACATTATCTCTGATGGTAAAGAATTGCTCAATGAGTAGAGACTGAAATAAAAGGCCAGAAAGCCTTCTAGATGCGTTTAGTAATCTGCTTCCTTTCAAGATTTCAACGGAAGTCTTTCGCCCTGCCAGCTACAGGAGGAATACTAAATCGTTACTGATAAATTCGTTGTAAAGGGTGGATGTCACCACCAAGACAGTCTTTCGGTCTTCGGGTAGGAGAAGGCTGCCAACTTCTTTTTCGGTATGACAAGAGCTCAGTTCATGTGCCTGTCATAAAATGTAGCGTTGAGGAAGAAGTCTTTTGGGATGACATTAAAGAGATCCGCCACTTGGTTCATATCGCGACAAAAAATGACCTCTTTTTAGCGGAGAAGACTAAAAGCGGCGTTCCAGCTCTCCACAATGAAGTACTGTCACCGAAGTTCTTTGGAGGCTAAAGGCGCCACGTGAGAGTGGTATTTCCGTGAATGCCTTCTTGCTGAAAAGATTTTATGAGAAATTGTAATTTTCCCATTAGTGAATAAACGCTATATCTTAATCCGGCAGCATGCATTTTGGTATATGTATTCTTAAAAATCTAAATGACTTTGGGGGACCAGGCTCTAATTCATTGTTTTTGTGGACCATTCCACTAAGCATTATCGTGTTATTGCTGCGTGTGAGATTATCATTAATCATTCCATTAGATCCCGTCTCAATTAGTTTTCAAGTAAAGTTTCTATTGATCCAGAGAACATTTGAGATCACCTTTTTCGTTCCTGTACAATATTTTTCTTTCCCATTCCCTCAAAGTCTCGTTGAATAATATATCAATGTTTTCTCTTGTCCTCTGTATGGAGAAAAAATATTGAAAATAAATATTTGGACATGTAAGACAAAATAATTCTCATCGTCATGTTTTGACGGCCGTGCTTAATAATACAATTTAATAATAAATCATAAAATATTTTCCCAACGTAAATATTAACGACACGATAGATGGTCCTAATAAGAACAAACATTCGTAATTTCGAAAATACAAAAATGTAACGGAAAATATTACTTATATTGAATTGCTCTGTAACAAATCCTTCTAGATTTTGTAGGGGGAAAAATGTAAAACGGACTTTTCATTACTATGCATTGGCACATTGTGACCAAGTCGTTGATGGAAATGGGGAAAATGTTGATGACGCGATGTAATTCACACAAATAATGTGCGCAACTCGTATTGATTTCAAATTTTTTCCATTCGTAAATCGAAGACTTGCTTTCTGCACTAATTGCGAAAATCACTATTTCTCATAATTAAAAATGTGTCTATTGTGATGTAAATTAATTAAATAAGATAATCGGACTGAGTTTGCTGACCTCGATAGCCGAGATTGCTAGGCTAAAGATTTGTATCTTCCTCGGCCGTAAGTGTTACTTGTTCGTTTCGTATTTTAGCGTGTTTTTCACTATTTGTCTACATACTCGTGTGGCGCTAAGTTTAACGAACTTGCAACTGCAATATTAAAAATGATGGCATAAATTTACTATCAGACTTCTCAGTCTTATTCCTACGTACGCGAATTCTGCGCACAACGCAGCACTACCCATAGAAGCCCAACGTAAATATTAGGCGAAAAAGCTTTTTTTTTTTTTCAACAACTGAAATATATCTGTTTTTTTCATGCCAATCGTGTGAGTTTTAATTCGTGCTTTGAACCTCGGTTTAGAGGAGAATTCTGACGGCGGTTAATTCTGTCGGTAGTTTCCGTAGTTTCTCCTATCTGTACCAGGCGAATGCCGGAGCAGAACCCCTACAAAAAAGTCACAGACCGAGAGTATTTTTCCTTCATCCTTATTCCTTCCTCTTTTACCGACATATACATGTACTTCACAGACACACATGACGAGAGCTTAGAGCATGTCCCGGCTGGGGCGGTGCCCCCTTGGAAGTTGAAACTCTTCAAGTCCAGGTGTAGGTCGGCGCCTGATCTCACGTACCAAGGGAAGGTACACCGCCCCCTCCCGGGATATAAGAATAAATTGCACTTAAGTAACATAGCACTACACTTACGGAACGTATGACCATAGCAGTTGAGGGGCTCGGAAACACTAATTTGACGTAAAAAATGTTGTTCCAAACCCAGAAAAATATTTTCTCCAGTTCATCGATACTATTTTTCTTCTGTTTATTGTATTTTTTTAGATTTTTTTAGTGATGTTCACAATAAATGAAAAGGGGGAGGAATGTGCTGTTCTCAAGTGCGTTCATTCGATCACTCTAGCGTTTAACTTGTCCGATTGAAAATTTCACAGCACGTTAGGTGTTTTTTCCATTCGCTAATGAGAAGTTTCGGGTTCCATCATGGAGGCATTTTACCAAATTGGGAACCGATTTTAAATCTGTATAGACATGAAAACTGATCACGAAAATTTTTATGCTCGTGTAAATACTTTAATTGCACAAATGATAAAAAAAATGACAAAATTAATTTCCCGAAATTTAAAAAAGCAAATTAAATGGAAATCGCTACCGACATCAGTTTCACTTGATGGATAATTTTTCGCATTTTGATGCATTAGCATATGCAGTTCATATTTAGTCAACCGGGGTTTTAACGGTCCAACGGGTGCATCATCTGTCACAATACCTCTCGTAATCGAACAATCGACTTGCCGCTGCCCATCAATATCTCTCTCTATTCCTCTTTCTGTCTGTCTGCATGTATCTCTCTTTCTGCCTGCACAGGTGGGTCGTTCGCCGGGAGGCGGGAGAACGCCGGTCCAAACGCTTCAGGAGTCGCATGAACCCGAACGAGATGCAGTAAGCGGAAAGAGTACGCTTCCACATTGTTGGTCGCTTCCAATGGAAAATGAAATGAGTCGAACGGGTGTGAGTGCTATTGCTCGAGCTTCAGAGATGTGCTAGTACTCAGTGCTATTACTCGAAATATTTGCTAGTTCTTTCACAGCGAACAATGGGGAGCGATTTTATCCAATGTGATATGAATGTAATTCATTTGATGCATGTAAAATAATAAAGCCTTGGACGAGCTCTCTATGACCTAGTCCCATTCAAAATATTTTTTTCTGTTGAAGCAGTTGATTGAAGCAGCATTGTTTGTGGGTAATTCTTGGATGAATACTTGCTAATAACTCGTATAGAGGTAAAAAAACCTTTATTTTAATGGCAGAATGGAATGAATACGAATATCATCAGTTCCTTTGTTTTAAAACACCTTCTGTGACTTTCTAATGAAAGGAACAATATCAGTAACTTTATATCAGATTTCAAACGATTTTTAACTGACTTCGAAAAGACGTTTTACTATTCATCATGTGTATTTATTTTATATTTGCTCAACCATAACTTTCGCAAATATTCTACGATTTAAATTGAAATTACTTTGTCTTAAAGCGTGTAATTTCTTGGTGATATCTGGTGAAAAAAACACGTGCACGTATGATACTTGCACGATTTTCCAAAACTCATATTCTCCCATGGACATAACTGAACAAATTTTAACCAGAAATTTAATTTGTGGGCTATTTTATATAAAGCTCATACTACATTTTCAAAAAATGCTTTAAAACGAATCCAGAATTATTCTTAAAATTTCTTGCTCGAATAGATTAAAATGCGATTTAAAATTAGCAAAAATCCGTTTCTAATTAAAATCTCAGTATTTTTGAAAATATCAAAAGAACACTTGTGGACCTTCTCGTACATATTTATTACTGAACCTAGAAACGTTTCTTAATGCAAACAGTGGGTAAACATTAGCACGTTAAATGAGTTTGTTCAAAATATTAGACGTTATCCCATCAATTTCATTTAAACACCATTTTCTAGAAAATTATCCACATTTTCCTTGACTACTAGTGTACAGATAGAGAACAATGCAGTAAATCATGCGGCGCAGGTGATATTTTATTTAAATCAAGTAAAGTGAGATATTTTGGTTTTACTACATCTCCGCACTGATCAAATTCCTTTGTATATACGATTGTATTACGTGTACATGAAACTTTCTTCTAATATGTACCCTTTGAAATTTATTGACACATAATTTTTGGCATTTCATTTACCAATATTTTCCAAGTACAAAATTATAAACACATCGAGAAAAATAAACGATATCTGTCTCTGTGTGATTTCAAAAGCGACCATCATTTGCTTTCTTACTGAAGGGTTAATTTGAATTTTCGCGACCATGATTTACCCAGAACGTCATAGGGTAACACTAACTACTTTCGCAAATATTATCACACTAGTGGCCTGCAGCGAAAGTGCTGGTGAACAAAATCACACAAAATGGTTTTCCAAAATGTAGCAGGCTCGCTGCTCTAGAACAACAAATAATACACACCCGTGTAACACTGCAATAAATTGAGTATTTTAACAAAAACAAATACTGCAATAACATATAACAGTATATATATAGAATCTCTTATATTCCAAGGATATCAACATGTTCTATAACGCTGTCTCAAAACGCGACACGTGAATATCAAATATTGAATGGCAATGTGACAGTTCCTTGGAGCGTTGCTGTCGCATGACCTCATCTGTTTTATACGTAATGACGCAAGTCAAGAATTATGTCCGTATGCAGTATGAGAATAGCCGTAATAACACAACCAAATATTTGAATTTGCCGGCAAAATCGATAAGTTTCTTTTTATTTTTTATTTTCGATTATTTCCTTAGTTTCCGCGTATCTAATAAAACCATTGATGGCTCTCACGAGGCCAGAGGTTGCATATTTCCTTTTCAACTTCTGGACATGTTGGAAATTAGTAATACACATTCTGTGTATACGAGTATGTTCAAATATATCGATGCATGACAACGTGGCAATGTGTGGTAGACACAATCAGCATGTTCTGGCGTACGCCTTCCCAATAATCTCTCTTGTTCTGCCTCAAAGCAGAGGTTAATACAAAAGCGCTGCTGTAGACAGACCGTCATGTTCCACCCGAAGTCGAGAGCATCGCGTTGACGTGCGTGCTCTGGAGCGAGATGGATTCCTGCTTGGTGCGCCAGACAGGCACAGCATCTGCTTAAACGCAGCGCGGAGGATTGTATGTAGGTCGAGAGCATCTATCTAATGGACGGTTGCTTACGTTTGCATCTTACCATGTAGTTTATTGCCATTCTCAGTTGCTCGTTAGTTTTGAGATGTAAAAAGTTGTTTGAAAGTCATTCCTTGATGTATGGAGAAATAATTAAATTTCAATTATACATTCTTCTTCTTTTCCGAGTTTCGCAGTCCTCTGGTTAACTATTTTATCCATGCAAATCCTCGTAGTAATTATCGCCTTCTTATAATTTCTCCCCCTTTTTTCCTTTCTTTTTCGAAATATAGGTAATGTTAAGAATTGACTATTAATTTTACACATTATTCAGGCGTTATGAATAAATGTATGAATGATGATGAACGGATGAAATCTGACTTCATCCGTCTAGGTTCGTTTTAGCTAAAGGGCGCTTCTTAATGGATGGTGTTTGTCCGAGTGTGACACGTCTTGTGTGTATTTTGACTTAAAAATACGTTGTACAGATTCAAGATTCTCGTATATCAAGGCTCTTCGCCAAATCGGAAATGCCTAGCGATGCTTCAATTGTCCTATATACTGAGTTTAAATTAGGTTAGGTGGTATTGGGTAAATAGACATACATGACTGACAAAGTGGAAGGCGGGAATACATTCTTTGTCTCTGACTAGCTTTAGAAACAATCTACAATCAGTCTGACCCCTGTTCATCATATATTTTCTGCTATTCCTCTACGTCAAACCTCGCTACCTTGTTTTGGCCTATGTTTTCTTCTAAAGGCTAAAGCTCAACATGCTTTAAGGCTGTTCCTGCTTCGAATTTTTCCACCCCTTTTCGATGATGTGATCATTAAGCTTATAATTCGCGAATTAAACAATTTGAACTTCTGCCGTAACATATACAAGTACAGACTTGTACATAATACAGAGAAGGATTTGTTATGCAGCAAAAAGACTACTATAAAAGAAGTCTGCTTAAACAAATTTTTGTAGAATGGAAATCTGACCTGTATCATAATACTATCTGACTGCCAAAACAATATGAAAAAACACAGAACGTAGGTCGTAAGAAATATCGTATTCTTTCACCATATGCCACATTGATCTATTTACTTCACTAGAATTATAAGATAACAGAGAGGTCACAGGTATTAAAAATGTAGATTTAAAACATATGGTCAACACCTACGTGGGACATCGGTGAATTTCATGGCCCGGCGACTACACATTTATCTGTGGGTCACTCAAATTCTCAATGAATTTAGTTGATTTACGTTGTTCAATGTTTTCATCACTATCTCATGAGTAATTTTCAATACATTTTTAGCGTTTTTATTCCATGTAAGACTTTTTCATAAAATTTCAAGCACAATTTTCCCTAACTCCTCACACTTGTTAGACTTTATTGAACCTCTAAAACACCTAAAACTAAAAAAAAATAAAACCACTAAAATGTTATAGAAACGAACATACAAAATTCATGCGTTGGAAGAAAACACTGACACATATGTAATTTGCATACATTTACATAGCATATGCTGCACTCTTGTGCAGGAAGAGCGCGCAAAGCTTCCCATTCATTGGACAGAACTACTCTCTAGTAAAGAATTCATATATTAATACACACTGGGCTCCTGCGGTAACGAACAGGGGCTCACAGGAAACACGAGCAGGAGACCTATTAGTGCCCCACGTGGCCATGTTTGTACAGTGGGTAGAGATCATGGGTGGACCTCATGGACTAAGAGCCAATTCCTTGTGTGTCACACATGGCTTTCATGGTGGTCAACGGGTTAACTTTTAAGGGGTAGCATTACAAATTTTAAGTATACACGATTGGAATCGTATTATTTTAAAAATTTTCATACAACTTTCCATATTAACATACATTCAACCCAGTTTGTGTTATTGTGAACATTAGCAAATCTGTCAATGTTACGCGAAACCTTTCACCGCCTATCCCAAGGTTACGACCGTAATTTTCGCATCACTTTCAAATTTATCTCGGCTACCGCCACTGCCCGGTAATCAGAAAACCTTCGATTGGACAATTCCCGAGGGCAGGGTCGGGACTTCAGTCCCAGGTAGAAAATCACTGGCGGGGTATTGAAAATTTCCAACCCGTTTCCCAGGTTATCGGTGTCACTCACACTGAGGGCCAAAGCCTTCGCAGTGAGGTGGTCCCTGTCTGGTCTTGAATTCATCTTTCCAGCACCTCCCCCTACCAAAGACAATTTGAGCAGAGACTTGCCCCAACAGCATGGATGGTGTATGACTTCTGTAGCAACCTGAAAAGCGGTAAACGTCAAGCTGGCGAAGGGGCCACTTCCAGACTAATGTGCAGAGGTTGTCATGAGTACTGCGTTCTTGTGTATTTACATTCCATCCTGACGGAGTATCTTCTGGGTCGTCCATAAATTACGTAATGTTTAAGGCATCGTTACGCCATTATCAAATTAACTAAATAAGTACTAACTAAAATTAACTAACTAAATAAATAAACTGTTATGTTGTATGAACTTTTACAAATAAATGGAAATATTTTTTTCATATGTGGCATATTCATTGAATGTGTTATATATCAAAGAAAATATTCGACACTAACCTATAGAATATTCTAGAATCGAATTAAATTAGCGCAGTTGACTCGGTGTTCATGGCGTCATGCATGATGGCGTGTGCTCAGTTTGTCAAAAATATTCCCACCTATGCATCCTTCCCTCATTCAAAAATTATCCCCAAATTTACTGTTAGGTGCAGTCAGCATCGTCAACTAATTCTGAATTTCATTGTCATACATTTTTATACATAACACAAATACAATTAATACAAATAGTTACCTTTTATAATTTAGTTTTACATATTAAAAATGCGGGTGGGATGTCGCAAGCGTTACGTAAATACTTAAGGAGCGAACAGGGGGCCCGAATATCACCTGATACCTACAAAGTAGGTAGTCAACTGCTGGCTTATTTATTCTGGATGGTCAGTGAAACCGTCCGCCCCAAAACATCACAGGAGAGACATGGCGCCCCCCGGTTTATTGATTGGTAGTGACTCCTGGCGCGGTAACTTCTGGCTGTGGAGGTCATCATCCCCCGCTGGATGGCGAGATCCGGGACCGACCTAACGGGATTTTCCTCAACATGGTATGTCCCATCAAGGGGGCACCGCCCCAGTCGGTCCAACCTTTAAGCGTCCCTCTGGTCTCCCGGCATGTGTGGTAGTGTAGTGCATGTTAGAGTAAGTGAGTGTAAGAGATGAGAATAGGGTCAGGAAGAGGATGGAAAGATCGCGTGCGGTCCACGGTCCGTTTGTTATGGTACTGCTCAGGCATTCGCCTGGTGTTGTTCAGAGAAACCACGGAAATCTATTGATCAGAGCAGCCAGCCGTTAGAACTCTCCTCCAGTCTGTGATTGAACTCGACCTTGCTGACAAGCTAGTGTCGAAAATCCTGCCACCGTCGGAACCCGGGAACCCAGGTCAGTTGACGCCCTGAGCCACCTCTCCCGGCAGGTGCTGACCATGGGTCCCGAAACCCATCCGATACACGCAAAGTGGGTAGTCAACTGCAGACTTATTTACTGCGGACGGCTAGTGAATCCGTACGCACCGCAGGAGAGACCTTCCGGCCCCCGGGGAGCCGGGCCGAACAGCGCGCGCTGCAGCGGCGGGGCGTCGCGAAGCAGATCGCCGGGAGCAAACTCGACCCGGAGTATCGAATATCGGGGGACACGCTGCGACATGCCCTCCGGCCGCGCCGGACCACCCACCACCCACCTCCCACCTCCCACCGCCCACCGCCCACCGCTCGCTGCCCGGAGGCCAGAGCCCGACACACGGTTCGAGTCGCGCGACACGGACCCCACCCCCTCTTGAAGCCAAGATCAGTGTGCGGGCGAATTCACACCCCATCCGCGGAAGATATAATGCACTGTCAGTCACGTGTGAAATGGCGGTTGGGTCGGTTTGCGTATTGGATATTTTCTCTACAGGGACGTCCCAAAATTTAGAAAAATAAACAATCAGAGGTGACATGTCAAAACCAGCATTTTTCTCTTTTTCTTTCCTAATTGTGGATGTGGTTAATACCTAATATACTGTAATAATCCCTCTTCACTTATCCTTTTCCCTACAGACCAGGCTAGCCACGACGAGAAGGGAAGATTATTGATTAACCTTACGCTGCCTTTCTGGCTTCGTGGGATGCGGAAAAGGCAGAAGGTATCACGGTATGTAGGTATACAGACTTGTATTACAAAAAGGAAAGATTCGCAGAACTAGGATTGCAATTCATGTAAAATACTGAATGAATTCGTGATGCATACACAGCCAATACACGAATCGCCCAGCAAGAGACTAATACGGAAAAACAAGGCATACCTTCTGGAGTAAATGGTCAGTCTTTTTGTTTCATTATCCGATGCCCTCAGCCTTTAAAGTATTTTTAATTTATTTGTATTGGGATTTGACGTACGTCAGCAGTTACGGTGTCATCCAATTGGGAGTTTGAACGTCACTACAGTGACATCACTAAGATGATGTTCAAGTTCCGGTACATCTGATTAAACAACATGTGCCTTTGTAAGTAAATCTAAATGTAGTCCCGCGTAGCGAGTGGGGGTGTCCCAACGCCCAGATAGACAGATCGACCATGGCTGGTCGGGGTTGGTGCGATGTTGATAGGGGTGGCGGCGAACGCTGGCGCCGGCAGCGGCGAGTGTCGACATAATGGCCACTGGCACATGGCCAAAGAATCGGCTCAAGCAAATTCTCGCGATTGATGTCCTCGCAATCACCCGTCATTGATTGATTGATTCATTGTTAGTGATTCCGGGCGCATCGTCGGAATAACGTCACGACTCACGTCATTAGTGCCGTAAGTGTAGTGAATATTTTCCCTCGGGAGGTGGCGGGGATCTTCCCCCGCTGGGTGGCGAGATCCAGCACCGACCTACCGTCGGTTAGAAGATTTTCCCCCAACCAGGAATTTTCCATTAGCGGGACACCGCCCCAACCGAGACAAGCTCTAAGCTCTCGACCGGTCTCCCGTCATGTGTGGTAGTGTATTGCATGTTAGTGTAAGTAAGGGGGTGAGGATAAGACAAGGAAGAGGATGGCAAGATCTTTCGCGGTCTGTGGTCCCTTTGTTAGGGTACTGCTGCGGTATTCGCCTTGAGTTGATTGGAGACCACGGAAAATTACCGATCAGAGCAGCCGGCTCTGATATAATAATTTTTTTTCCAGATGGAACTGAATTCTACCTAGCTGACAAACAAGTGGTGAAAATCCTGCCAGCGTCGGGACTATATCCTAGGACCTCCCGGGCAGAGGCACTGCAGTAACGACAGTTGATGCTCTGAACCACCTCTCCCTGTGCAATCACCTGTCGTCAGTGGTCAATTTCAAAGCGGTCGCTAAATGTTTGCGGAGAACCTCTCCTTTCTTTGATTTGATAATATTTACTGCCGATGAAGTTTTACACTCGACGATGCGCTCAGAAACCACGGCAGAAGCCGCGTTCTCTCTTAATAGCCGGAGTGGCTGCTCGACATTCGGCACATAGAATTTTGAATCCGAATGAATCTGTTCCTCTCTGTAGCTTTCTGTGAAGCCCATTTCTCCTACTCAACCGGCGAGGTAGCGTTCTACTGGTTCTATTTGAATGTGGTCTCTGATTATTACCTTTAAAAGCTGTTCGGATGACGGATTAATTGAATTTTCGTTGGATCTGACGATGACTGTATACATTAGTCGTTATTTATAAACATGTAGTAACTACCATACTTTAAAAAATGTTCAATGCTGTGAAGTTGTATAATTTTTACCAATGGGAGAAAATATTCGTTGGCTTGTTTATAGTCGTATTTAGTAAGTTAATTCTCACTGGATATGGTGAGGGCAAATCACGGTGTGAGAACATACTAGGTATTTCGTCTAGTAATAGTACTACGTGATCTGAAAAATCTGTCTTGTTAATGTTGATCAACAACCCACATCTTAATCAATAATCTAATTATATTGATCTCAACTGCGCTACGCTGTCCCTGACGTTGATGCGTACGACACATTCTTACCGAATTTTCAGACCATGTCATGTCCGGTAGCCATGAGAATGATAAGGTCGTTTCACATACTATTGAACATGTCCACAGTGATTTAAGATTAGCAAAAGAGATAAATTCTCCAACCTGTAGATGCAGATTTTTCTTACTTCAATGATTCATTGAGCACCTACAATAATATAACGTACAGATGAAAAATACACAAACCTTCATGTACCCTACTACACTCTTCTCAGTGTTCTTTGTGTTGTTTAAACTGTAATGTACGTCTTAATTTCTTTAAAGGAAGAAATACTCCATCAATTCTAGGCGTTATTCAGCTGAAATTTGCAGATTAAAGAATTACTTCTAATAGTTTTATCTATTATCGATGTACAATAATTGTTCCAAAAAAACAAAACAAATAACAGATGCCCAGTTTACAGTTCATGCTGACTCTATCCTTTTGTTTCATTAATATATTTGCCTTCAATTTATGAAGTACCTTTTTTAAAGTTATAGGTACAACATTTTCGCATTCACAACTTTTAAGAATGCTAGTCATTTGTAATTTCAAATATTTTCCCAATTCAGTTTAAACCTTTATTTTATTTCTTGCATATCATCCACATTTTCATTCTCATGAACTGACATAGTAAACCACCACTCTTCATAATCTTCACAGTTCGAATACTATTTCTGCGAAAGCCTTGCAGACGCAGACAATTGCAAAAACATTCATAACCATCGACTCTGTAAAGAAGGCGGCTCTTTAGTAGGGTGCGTGCTGGTTTAGAGCAGATGTTCGCACGAGTTTGCAGATCTAAGCTACCTTGCAATTAGTATAAGACTTGCACATCTACCCTATGGGATTAAAACAAATAGGTTACCGGATTGTGATATTATTATGCATAAGTGGTCAGCATTAACCCGTCTCGAAATCCTAACAACACAAAAGGCATAAAGTTTAAGGTAGTCACATACCCCGTGCGATTACTGCAGAACTGACAGTCTGTGACTCACCCAAAAGAGTCGAAGATCTCCCACCATAGTTTTACTTTATGTGGAAAGTTTCCACGTTAAGCAGTAGCCAAACTAGGGCAATTATAGCACCATTACTGTGGTTTCGTTCTAATCTCGAATTCCTGGTACTACTATACTTCTCACCATTGGCGCATTCAGGTCTCGTCAGAGGTAATGACCTGCAATTTCAGGCCCTTTCTTCCTCCCCGTGCTCCTACCTCCTTTCGGCGCCGCGTTCTAATGATTTACCCACAGAGATGGGGAACCTCACGCCCAGCCCTTCCAAGATTGAATAAAATCGATCGACGCCATTCGTGTCAAGTGTCACTTGCTGAATCAGCATTACCAAATCCTTCTGAAATTACCTTCAGCCATTTCGAATAATGTTAGAACCCCTGCCATTTGAAAGACTTTGAAAGTCCGTTACGTCAATTATTTAAAGTTTTTAAGTCTAATTGTTTTCAGATGGCAACAGAAATAAATGGCACATATTACTTCTTTCCCTTCATTTTATCTCATACTTATAAACAATTTACTGTTAGTGTAAAATCATTGTGTACTCATTCTTTGCATTTAGCAACGATAAATATATAAAAGTTTTGTTTTTTTGTTTCGTGCACAGTATGTGTATAACAATTTCATGTAATAAATTACATTTCTTTTTTATTCTTTTCGTGATAAGATCGCTGATAAGATTTTTATGTCAGTTGTCCATAACAGAGTTCTGTAGACAAGAAAGCGATAACTGAAAAAAACTGTGGATCAGTTCACTAATATGTTTAGGCAATGTTGGAAGTTACCTTTTCTCATTGGGAGAGGATGTGATCTGTGGTTGAGGTTCTTTGCAGGACGTAATATTTGTTGTGGGCTACGGATAGTTATTGTATGTTGATAGCTTTTCATGTGTTATTTATTGTTTTTAAAATCATGAGATACATCTATAATAAAAATCATTTGCGTCTTGCTGACGGAAGCGCTGCATCAAATACCAATTCCGAACTAAGAACATTGGTGTATTCAAAACATACAAAATATGTTGTGTTCGATGTACGATCTGTTGTACAAATACAGATAAAATTATCCGTAGTATAATACGTGTACGTAATATAATTATACACACCTCTCTGAATGGTCGAGGTGGGTAAGAACGTGTACCGACACTGCGCTTCGGTTCGAACGGTCATGGGTTCGAGTCCCACCTTGGGCATGATTGTTTGTCCCTTGCCTCTCATGAATGTGTTGTCGCGAAGAGCATTGCGTCCTGCTGCCTCCAGTGAGAGGAGCCCGCATGTGTGCTGGAGTCGAGTGTATGGTCGAATATGCGTCCCATCGGGGCGTAGAAGACAACCGGCTGTCAGCCGAGAAAAAAAAAACTAGAAAACGAAAATTAAAAAAATAATTGAACGTAGAAAAAAATGATTATACACGGTACAATTATATTTCTTGAGTTAAGCTCAAATAATACGAGTATTCGTCAAGCCAACTATTCAGCTGTTTATTGATCCGTGATCAAAGCTGGAAATTTAGAATAGATTTTGGGTCGAAGTGAAATATGAGATACTTTCTACACTAAAGATGTTATCAATCAAATAATCTCATATTTCTTTACATGTTTTAATCCTTTCCGTAAATTAATCCTAAACGTATTGATGTTTACAGTAGATGCGTTAAATTGAATTACAGAAACAGGTTAAACACAGAATCGTAAAATTGAGTCAGTACGATTTTTGGGATTCCCTTGAGATTCTCTCTCTTGCATGGTTTTGTTTCATGAATTGACTTATTTATAGGTGACACCGAGCGTGTCAACACCTAATGTCATTAGTCCTGTTTTATCGTGAGAGGTGGCGGCGATCTTCTTCCGCTGAATGGCGAGATCCGGCGCCGTCCTACCCGTCACCTTGCTGTGTTATTCCCCAACCAGGCTTCTCTCCCGACATGAGTGATCATACAGAGCATGTAGGTGGACGTGTATAAGTAAGAGGTGAGGATGAGACAAGGAAAGGAAGAGGAAGGAAAGATTATGCGTGGTCCGTGGTCTGTTTGGGTAATTCTGGCATTCGCCTGGTGTTGATCGGAGAAATCGCAGAAAACTACCGATCAGAGCAGCAAGCCTCCAGCGGCTGAATTCGACCTGCCATCGTTGGAACTTGGACCTCTCTGTCAGAGGCCCTGCAGTGACATTAATTGATGCCCTGAGCGCTCTAAGCCGGTGGATTTTGTTTCACAGAGGAACGATTGTATCTTCCGAGGATTTCCGGCGTCCCTTCGTTAGTAGGGAGTTTGTGCCAGCCTTGGCGTCAGCACTATCGATCTTCTGCCCATGCGCAGATGCACTAAAGCGGTGCGAACTGATGGTGGGTTGAACTGCGCATGAGCACAAGAGCGATAGTGCTTTAACGTTCCAGGTTGTACAAACTCCGTAGTCTTCGGAGTGAGAGCTTGCAGAAAGACCAGTCGCTCCGACGATGCTCCCGCTGTCTTTTCCTCTGTCGTTGCCTCCGCACTTCACGCCCATTTCATGCCACACGGGGGGGGGGGAGGGGGTCGCTCTGCCGAATTAGCCCAAGTTTCTGTTGAAAATCCCCACTATTTGGAACAAAATAGGTGTTTATATCACTTCATTTCTGGAATAAATTTTCTAATCTGATTTCCCATTTCCCTGCACGACGCAGGGTTGGAGATTTGTCTCATCCGTGACTGTATTGATATTTTACCCAACAGTATTTTATGTTTAGTGTGGTATTAAATATTATTTAGGCACTTCAGCTAAAATGAAGGCTCAACAGTCTCAATAAATGGCCAAAATATTGATTTTGAGTGTATAAAGGTTTTGTATAAAGGGAGTGTATAAAGGATTTGTTATTTCTTGCCCTAAACTCAAGAAGTTTCCTAACACGTAATGAATAAGGGTCAAGAAGTCAAGAGGTTTTAATATTCAAAATGATCGTATATATAGGCTTTACGTCGTACATTTTTCATTGAAAATATTTGTCCGTCTTGGCTCCTTATTTGTGACTTGGAAACACATCGGTCAAAGTAAAATTTCAAATGGATATGTGTTATCAATATTAAAATTCAATTACATTGAAGTTAATTCACTCTCAAGTTGTTTCTTGTTCTTTTAATATTTTCTAGTCTTGTCTGGTCTTATAGAATATAAATGAATGTTCCTTCTGCAAATGTAATTATCTTCTATTCATCGAACACAAGGTGTTCCTCACCTATGAGACGCGCACTTTATATCATTCAATTTCTTAAAGTTATTAATCTCTTAAGTTTTATTACAGAATTAATTAAAACCCATAACCCATGTGAATAAACCGTTAAAATTCGGATTAATTACAATTATCATAATTCAAAGGTTTTAATTTTTCTTTTCTTTTTTAAGTGCTGTGTTAACTCTGTTCACGGCTTATCTTATGTACTCGTAACTAATTAACAAGAATTTAATGTGTTAAATTTCACTCCTGCATTGCCTCTTTTTTATCACCACAAAAGCTGATTACAAAATAAGGGGAGTTTTTTCAGAGCGAAAACCGTATAAAAGGAAATTGTGAACAAGTAGTACATTTTGTTTAATTTTACAAAGCTTCTTTAGAAATGAAAGTAAAACACGCATTCCTTATTTTACATTGCAACTGAGCTCGTATTATACAAATGTTTTCTCATTTGTCTGGCCTAAAGCTACGAAAAAAACTACATATTTTTCAACTTCTTGTGGCAGACGAAATTTACGGAGAATGGGCGAACTTTCTTCATGCAAACTTCAGCAGATTTGCTGAAACGTAGGTCCTGCTTTGCAGATTTTTTGTTTCCTAATTGCCGGGCGCACGGTAACACGACAAACTCATCAGGCAGCGGTGGAAAGAGAGGAAAGCTCTAGTGTAGATTGCAAAAGCCCAAGTGCACATTCTTGTTGGAATCGCCGAGAGAGAACGCTATAAGTTTTGTAAGGCATTAACGACATATATCTCTCACTTAAAACATTAGAATTGTTTCTATAATGACAGTTCCTCGGGAGACGACACTAAATGTAATTCTTTTGATCCACGGGAAAGAGACGGTCTGAAATGATAAAAACGCATTTAACGTGTGTGTAATATAATATATTTTAAGAAAATTCTTGAAGCTTACTATTAGAGTGTAGATAGTTTTGGAATATATTTTGTTTTTATTAAATTATTATGGAAACTGAAGCATCGAGAAAGTGAGCTTTCCAAAATAAACAATGCGGTGTAATCATAGAGTTGAATATGTTCTTAAAGTCAAATTTCAAATGTAGATCGAAATAATCATATTTTCTATTCTTCTTTTTTATTATTGTTGTTATTATTATTTCTTACTTCCTGTGGATATGCACTGATGCCGGAGTTTTAGTTCACCCAAGACAACAAAATAATGTAAATTGGAACTAGAAGATAATTAGTTTTTTATATCCTTCAGTTCTAGCATAAGAATTTACGGACTCTATTTGCTGTTACAAGTAATGCATCTTCCTGAATGGTCCGTGGTCCGCTTCTCAGTTAGTTTTAATGTTTTCGCGACCTCTTGCCACTCCTTGGTGACCAATCCACACCATAACAGGAAGCACTTCGACGGAGCGCAATCCATACATGCCTTTCAATTCAACAGCCAGAGGTTGGTATTTCTTTTTCTCAGCAACCGCAGCTACAGCCTGTCATCTGTAGGAAACGTAACATCAGTAATGCATCATGTTTTAGATATTTTATCAAACAGAATAATATCTGGTCTATTTGCTTCCACTGTTCAATCAGTGATGATTTGAATATCCTTCACGATTCGAGCTCGATCATTGCTGATTAATTACTCTTATTTGCACTTATAATAACGTTGCTCACTGTCTTCGAGGTCGTATCTCTTGGCAAGGGCTTGATAGTTTAGTTTGGCGAAGCAGTTGTGTCTCTTAAGGTATTCTCTTTGAGCTAATGCAGAACATACACAGCAAATATGCTGGATTGACTCCATGATTTTTATATACTCTTGTTTTGACAACTTGGTATTGAATTGAGAAAATAAATCCTCAGTCTCTCCGAAGAGGCTCCCAGTTTGAAGCCACTCCACTGAGCTTTTCTTATCATCTTTCTCCGAAGTTAATGTTGCAAAAAATCGATCATCAAATTTCTTTCTTTGCAAGATATTCACGCGATCTCGATGCTTGAGATAAACAAAATCATTGCTTAGTTTTGCTAGACATAATGGGTCATCGCTTTATCTTGATCACAGAGCAGACGAGTTAAGGGACAGAAAGTACCGACGTAGCTTTCCTTCTTGCTGCCGGCAAAGTGCCTCCACGTTAAGGAGTCTTCTTCCTGCATTACCTCGAGGTAAGTACTGCCTATGGACTGAACTGTTAGGGTGGTGAAGTCGATGCCTCATAAGTGTAGTTCTTATTTTCCTGTCAAAAGTTTGTAAGGATGTTTCAGTCCATTTTATTACACCAAATGTGTAATTTGCTATGGGAATTGCCCAAGTATTAACAGTGGACATTTTGCTTCTTGAATTGATCCATGTTTTGCAGATTGTATTTACTCTCGATAGCACGATCTGTACAATCTTTTTCCTAACGTCTGAATCCAAAATGCCCTACAACTGTAGCATTCCCAGATATTTGTAGAAGCCTTAAGTTCCGATATTTTTAATAATTGTGCGACCAGATATTTGCATATTTTGTTCTCCGTTTTAGATTTGCCGGATAACATAAAGGGTGTTATTATTATTATTATTATTATTATTATTATTATTATTATTATTATTATTATGGCTAAGATAAAAATTAACTATCACTGACGTTTGAATCGATTCATTTAGTCAAAGAACAGGAAATACTGTATGTAACCTGTGGGGGAGAAGTACCCTGCTCAAGTGTTCTTGAGCATGTTCTTTTGGCAAACAGTAAATTGCTGACGATTCTATCTTTATTAGGATATAGTTTATCTTAAAATACGAAGTGTAGTAAGACATTTGGTGTGCCGTTTCCGGTATTCGTATTTTTATCGGACTGACAGTATAAAGTTAACCTCACAACTTTCGAATAACTATTCGCAATCAACTGATAATGAATCGAGTGGTAGTATAACAGCACTTTCTGACAATATTTCAATCGACTTCGCAATATTAAATTATTAAATGATTTATTTCAGTCATTTCCATCTTCAATATTACTCTTTTGCAATTTTTTTTTTTTTTTGAAAATACAGAGAGTTCGTAAAAAATTGCTATTATCACTTTTTCATCGACCATAAGAGGACTTAAAGAAAAATCTTTTTACAGTGTCAGGTACCCAAAAATTGTGAATTCTAATTACACGTGTTAATTTACTACATATACATGTTTATTTACCACATAGAGGAACAAGTTTTATCCACTTTTATGTTACCAGGGCAGACATTAAAGTATTTCTGTCGAAAATCTCCGATTTCCACCGCACGATTACTATACCTTCTCTTTATTCCTTATGGAGCAGGGCACAGAAAAAAAATGATGATTAACCCTTTATTGTCATACATACTTCAATTTCATATAACCCACCTCTCTTCTAATAGATTGAGGATGATTTCAGTCCTGATCGCTTGCGAAAAGGTGATCAACTGCTGGGTTACACATTGCAACCTTCAGTCCTATTTACTTTTTTCAATCTGCCTACCATTTGCATGCCCCCGGACAACAATCGCTCTTGTTTACACAAGCTCTTGCATACGCTCTTCTTTACTTCAACATTTCAATCGCTGTCTGCCCACGAGCACCAACATTCGTAACCCTAGGTTCTATCCTGATATATTACGTATTTATTGCTGTGTCACAACACTATATTCATTTTTTAAAATAGAAAACGTTTTACAGTATGTGTTGAAATGTATTATTGCCCTACAGAATTCACAAAATACCATCGGAAGAAATTACTTAAGGGGAATTAATTATAAATCTTTCGTTGGTGTATGAGAGTAAGGTAACCTTACTTAAGCATGCGCCAACCTTACTGGTTGGTGAGGGCCTACTCTGTCGTAGGAGGCTAAATTGTGAAAACGTGTTGTTTAATTGGGGGCCGCCACTCATTCCTAGCAGGGCAGGAGGCTTGCAAACAGCCCGCACGTTTGCCGACCACGCTGTTCCGCCACGCTGGACTCCCTACTGGTACTCCCTCCTGTCCCGCCACAACGCTTTTTTCCATGCCCCTCCCAACTTCTCGGCCACTCCCTCTCACCACCCCTCCCGCCCTCGCCACTAAACACTCGCCCTCATCCTCCTCCGCCCTCGCCCCCATCCTTCTTCGCTGCTCCTTTCTACCTCACCGCCCTCTAGCCCATATCGCTCCTACTGGCCCCACCCCACGCCAACGATTTCCCCCACTCTCGCCCTCCTCCGTCCTCGCCGCCCTCCTCCCTCAGTCCCTCCGTCCTCGCCACCCCCGGCTTCGCCTCGCTTTCTACCTCGTCGCCCCCTCGTCCGCTACTCTGCCCTCTCCGCTCCCTCCCGTCCTCGCCACCCGCCGCCCTCGCCCCTCTCCTTCGCCACTCCTCCAGCCATTTCCCCTCGCCGATGTCTTCTCCGCCACGCCAGCGCCCCTCTTTCCGTTGCTCCTCCCCGCGTCCTGCCACTCAATCCCACGATAGCCTCGTCGCCTGCGTACCACCTCCACCCACAGCTCCACTTCACCGCCCACGCCACTACTTGTCCTTCGTCTCCCGCCTATTCCCCTCACCGATATCTTCTCCACCCGTTTCCGTTTTTCCTTCCAAGCATCGCGCCACCCGAATCCACGATCGACTCGTAGCCCGTGTGCCACCACCAACCACACCACCGCTTCACCGCCCACGCTGCTACTTTTCCTTCGTCTCCCGCCACCTCCCCTCACCGAAGTCACCTCCTCCTCCTCTCCACCTCCCCGCCTTCCGTTTTTCCTCCCCCCAAATCTTGCCACCCAATCCCACGATCGCCTCGACGCCCGCGGGCCACCTCCGCCCACACGCCGTCGCTTCGCCGCCTCTCCGCCTCTCGCTCCGCTGCGCCAAAATAGAAACCAGAGTTATGAGCGGGCGGCGACCTGCGGTCGTGCGGTGTCCCACCGGGCCTTCCACGGCGGCGGGGGCGGCGAGGGCGGCGTGCATGGAGGCGGAGATGGCCACGCCTCTGCCGCCGCCGCTGCGAGCTAGATTGGGGATTTATTGCTGGATTTTCTCTTCATTGAAGCGAAGTGGAGGTCTATTAAATATCAGCGCCACGGGACGGTGAATTCTCTTTATGCGACGGAGCGAGCAAATGCTGGTAATGAACTTGTGAGTCTCTCCAGAAACGCTGCCGGTGGAGTGGCTCTAATGGATTTTCGCGACTCTCGTGGACAGGAAAAAAAAACGTCTCCTTGATGTTGGACATGTTTCCAATCGGGAATTGAGGTTGTCGTCAATAATTGCTGAAGAGCGCTTCATGTGACTGCGTCTCTAATCCTTCTAGTAAAAGCTGTTTTAAATATGAATAGGCAATTCTGTCATTTCCGTGGAGTATATTTTATAGTTTTGTCTTTTATTGTATTAATTCATTTCTATTTAAATTAAGTATGTCAGTGAGTTTTATGTTCTTCAGTAGAAACTCGGATACGGTATACTAAGTGTGCTGTAACTAATATACTGTATTTTCATTTTCGGTCTCGGTTGTACACTTGCTAACTTGGAATTTAATATTTTGGTTGTGAGAGGAACATTTCTAATTATATATGGTAATACACCTGCGTCAACGTTTTTTCGTAATCCCTGGTTCGTAATATACGTTTTTGTTTGGTGTAATAATAAAATAAACATTTAAAGTTATACCTAGAAAATTTGTTTCATTGCTTTCGTTGATTTTTCTAATGAACCAACTACCCCAAATGTTTGGATTAAATATAATCCATCAATTATTTAATGCAATTGATCATGACCAATAATTTCTAAATAATCAATATTTTTATAAACTAGATCTTCTTATATCTATATCTATCTATATATCTATCTATCTATCTATCTATCTATCAATCTCTCTCTCTCTCTTTCTCTCTCTATATATATATATTGTGGCGATATGGGATTATACAACCCCCATAACACCACCGTTTCATCGGCATGAACGCTCACAGGCAGCGAGAAGAGCAGCCGAAAACCAGAGTAGCAAAACGCGCAGCCTGGTATCCGTTGCTCGTACTAGTCACCACGAATTATCAAGCCACGTTTTTCTTGGTGAAGGGTTGAAGGAGGAGAATTCCCCCGCCACAGAGAATTTCCCCAGGCAACGCCAATAAATAGGCGGACACGCAAGCGGAAGAACTCTTTTCCTAACCATCACGCCTGGAGTCAACATCTCTCTTCTGCCAGCACGCGTCGGGTCAGCAGTTCTTCTAGTAAGTCACCGCTCGGCAAGTAAGCAGATTTTCATCAGCGTTCGTCAGATTAGGTAGTAATTGCCGTCGCAACGACTGTTTAGATAGGAGTTTACGGCGTTGCAAAGACGTCTAGCTAGTCGTCCGCGAAGTAGTGAGGAATTAGTGAAGTATTCTTCTATTAACTAATACGGGAAGTAAAAAGTTGCCCGTTGTGAGGAAAGCTCTGAAAGTTCTTGATTAACGGAGTAAAAGTTAGGAACGAGCGAGGTACTTGCACTAGCAGTCAGGGAAGTGCAAGGGACATTTTCTACAAATTGGGCGTAATCGAAGGCGGTAGCAGCCGTGGGAGGAGAAGAGGCCGATTAGCGAGACAGAAGAATACGCGAGTCGACAGGGGAGAAGACGCCGTTCAGGAAGAAAGAAAAAGACGCAAGAGGGCAGCGCAGGCAACGCAGAACTTCGGAATCGAGCAACGCGGTGCGGAACGCAGCACGCGACTTCAAGGTTGGAAAGTGGACAGTTTCGAGGTAACCTGTAGAACTGTGAAATTAGGTCAAGTTCACGTCGGCAGGGAAAAGAATGGTTCCAGAAGTGTTAGAAAACTGAGGACACGGGTGGTAATAATTTGCAGCTTTGTAGTGGGAAATTTAATGCGTTATTGCTTGCCTTAAACCATTCTATTGGAGCAGTCATTATTCTGTTATTAGCAGTTATAATTAAAAGATAAATTGAGAGTAGTGCACTTGCCCACATATTATTCATTGTATGTAATGTTTTAAAGAAAGGCAAGAGATAGTAAATTAAGTTTAATTTCACGTGCAATTGTAACTAGAATAATTTAACTTTAGGCGTATTGAATTTTCAAAGGGAATTCCCAGTACTGGTTAAAGAAATTGCTTCAGAAAGTTAGTTCTGAACAAAAATTAAATGTTCATTCATTAAATAGGCTGTAAAGGTTGCTTATTTATATTTATTTGATCATTTTTGAAAGTGTAATTCTATTTTTGATTTGTTTTTCGGTGTTATCAACTCATGCCACAAAATTGTGAGTGAATTATATGCTCGTTTATGTGTGATTTGTGTGACTTTTATTGTGTCAAGGGTTCAGACCTTTCTCGTACCCCAAAGATCCTGCTTCCTGAGATTCTAAGCTCGCTTCACGAGCATAATATCTTAACAACCCGCTTATAGTGCATGCGGCTGAGTGTGCAGAAGGTATACATCGTGTGTGTGGTAAGTGGGGTGTTAGAATATATATATATATATATATATATATATATATATATATATATATATATATATATATTGTGACGTACCTGATTGTCGGTACTTTCCACTACAAATCTAAGGTTATGAAGGACGGGTGTTGCTCGTGAATGGGTTTTCTGAGGGACTCGATAATACATTGGTAAATCAAAATAGTAAATTAGTATAAACACAAATACAATTTATTCATGAATCAACGTCTAATACACCTGATTACATACATAAAACCTCGATGACTTGGTACCAAGATTCTAGTTACCATACAATATTATCATACCTGGGGCCCCAGTAATAATTCGACTGTTGTGGCTGCTCGCCCACGGCGACGGCGACCGTTGACCTTCACCGCGGCTCGGCGTCCCCGGGCGGTTGATGCCGCAGACACGTGCCTCGCTAGTCTGCAGAGGCGGCGACGAGAATCCCTCGGCCGCAACCTCGGATGTTTTCGCCTTCGCTCCCACACGCGCAATCACAGCACCTCGTAGTTGTCCATTGCGTTCATACCATGCACTCGAATTATATTACTGCGCCCCTCCCCGGTTCTATTCGGCTTCCCTCTCGTAATCGCGATGCACGTGATCACACTTCGTACCGGCGTTCATTACACTATGCACTGTTCTATAAATTACCGGCTTCTAATCAGCGATTATACAAATCTAACACTGTTGAACGTTCTTCGTCTTTTGTAATGTCCTGCTCTGCTTACAGCTAACCGTCTTTTTCCGGCCACTTTCTTCTACTCGCTCTCAGCAACTCTCCTCTACGGCCGTCTCCACTCGGCGTCTCTTCGCAACTGCCGCCAACCGTCGCCTCGACTCCTAACGGCCGAAATCCCCCCCTCTCTCGCTAGGCCCCGGCGGAGGTAACGTCCACTCTTCCCCCCACCGTTTGTCCTCGCACCTGCCGCTATGCCGCGCAGTTCAAAATGAATAGTAATTATACTCCTGTACTTCTTGTCTTTAATTACGTATGGAAATATAACTTAATAATACTACTTTTATAACTAATAATAATACTTTTTTGTCACATCTGAAAATTTACAAAATATTTTTACGAAACATTTCAGTAAATATTTTAAAATACTAACAATAACATCCAAACATTAATTGAAATTGCATTTTAGTTCAAATGGTTGTTCGAATAGAAGGTAGGCAATTCAAATATGTTTTCCCGTTTTAATCTGAATTAGTGTCCTCCAGAAGCAAACATTTTGCTGCCGATTGTGTGGAAAATGGGGTTCTGGAGCAGCAAAAGTGGGCAGTTCTGGATAGGCACTCATGAAAACTGAATCTTCTTTCGTCCTCATCACATGTCGACTGCTGTGTCGTAAGCAGTGAGTATGAACATCAGGTTGGAAAAATTGGGAATTAACATTAAATATTTGGATTTTTAGTCAAAATGGGAACTATTTCATTGTTATTGTTTGTTTTTTCTTGAATTTTCTGGGTTGCTAACGAACCCATTGACTCATCTCATGGGGGCTAGAAGCTGCTTAGTTTTCGGTCTAATTATGCGTATATGCGAAATTAATATTGGTATGTTATCACTAGGGGCGGATTTTGATGACCTAAAACATTGTCATAAATGTTCAATAAAATGCTCTTAAAATGATTTAAGAATGCCCTAAAACACAGAAAACTGACGTAAGAGTCCACCAAAACCACTTGAGATGAACAATTCAAGCTGTTAAATGTGTTACTGATGTAATCTTCTTCCTTTTGTTCAAGTGAACCGAGCTTGCAAACGTTTGGTTTGGACTGCTCCTTAAAAGAAAATCTCTGCCTTCTCGTATTTATCGCGAAATCGGACGAACTGACAATGGCACCGATAAACGACACAGGAGTCTTAGATTGTACAGTTCTCACAACTGCTGACATTACAATATATGAGCGAAGAAATCGAATAGGCTACTCGGTAATTCTGTGGTGAAAATTTGTTGCACCTCATAAATATTGTTTGAAGGAAGTACCATTAAAATGACATAAAATCGATGAAATAAGCTAATAATGCAGTAAAAATTGAAGTGAGATGGTCAAAAAACCTATTAGTCGATATCGGCGAAAAAAAGAAGAAAAAGAACCATAAAAATTGCATAATTTTGTTTCGTCATAACATAAAATGAATTTCTATAATAAACGGTATTGTTCTAAAATGAAAAGAACAAAATGAAATTTCATTCAAATCCGCCCCCTAGTGATCACTATTATGAAATTGTATTATGAAAATGGATGAATGGCTTGGATGGTTTCTTAATTTCGTCATATAGTGCCGGCTTCTGTTCATAATGGCATCCATGATGTGTGGAAGTTGGTCCTGCTCTCACAAAAAAAACGTCAACAGGGCAATGAAAGTCTTATTTCAATGCGTAGGCTTCTGCAGCCGGAGAGACACACGTCCCGAGGAAGGTCGCAATATCACGGCCGAAACGTTCGCAACAATGCCTAGGACGTCTCCTGGGCAGCAACATTTTTAACGTTTTATATTCTTATAAGGTAGGCCTTCATAAAAAGGTTTTCTGAATCGAATAGGAATATCTGTAAGTACGATACCATTCTACTGAAACACTATTGTGTTTGAGTTGTGTACTTATTTTATTTTTTCATGTGGCGCATTAAATATATCATTTGGTTTTACACGAATTGTTTTGTTGATGTGTAATTGTAATATTATACCTTTAACATTTCGCAACATAGTATATCCTATTTTATCGATGATGAAAAGTAAATAGAAATTTTCGTCAAAGAGCTATTAAAATTGAGAGTATAATTGAGAATAATAGAATAAAATATATGCGAGTAAACCTAATTTTGAGTAACCTCGTTGGATAGTTACCACTCATCCGTGATTAACATGGGTTAAATAGCGCTCCTGAAAGAAACGTGTGCAAATATCCACTGGAGCTCATGAAACGCTTGGCGCGTGTTCGTAGTAAATATTTCGTTGGCAACGGTTTAATTCCCTGGCACCTGGGCAACTTCAATGAGGAGCGAGTCGGCTCTCTCGCCGTTTCGTCTTTTTGCGCGAGCCAGCTTTTCCCGGCCGTGCTGCCTCCTCCGCGTCTTTTAACGGCTTTCGACTCATTCCCGAGTGCTCTACTGGACTTCGCGAAGCCGCGTTGCGTGCCGTCATAACTAGCGTATCCTTGCGCGAACGGGCGCACTCTCTCAGAAATTATCGACTGTACTTAATCCTTTTATATTAGAATGTAGAACCGTATTAGAGATAGACACTCGACCCCCTCTCTCCATTCTCATTATAGGACCCCAAAAAGTGCAGTTTCACTTAATGTTTAAAATTCTGCGTTGATTAAAATTGTGGTATTCAGATGAACTAAAACCGCAATTGACGCCCTCAGATGATGTCATTTAATAGATTATGACATGCGGGAAATACCATGAGACTTTCGATCTCGTACTTACAATTATGCCTGTTAAGAAAAATGCGAATTGTTAAAGGCTGCACGACGCACCGTTTTCGAATCATGCCCGCTTGATTTGTCAGGAAACAAACCGATAAACGGGCCATGATTTTCTAGAAATACTGTATACGAAATCAAAAAGAAATTCGTAACCTCTCCGTGAAATTATATTTCATTAAACTTTTTTTTTAATTCTCGGCTATCCGGGAGACGCCGCGTCGTTGGCTGGGGTGCCGACGTTTCGCCTGACATGTTGCAGGCTTCCTCAGGGTAGTGACACTGCGGCGCTACGCGCCCGGTGATTTATTCAATCAATCGGCAATTGTGGAATTATAATTATTCTAAAGTAATAATGTAAGGATTTTAAATAATACACCAGCCACACAGTCGGCATTTCAAGGCTTACTGACCTCCAACATCTGGAGCAGGTCACGTGTCTGCAGCCAGCGACATCATGTACGTTGCCCACCATGCCGGGAGTATATTAATTTTCTCCATACCTAACAATAACAAATCACAATTTTTCAAGAATGTTTCAACCTGTTGCGAGTAGACACGAGTCAACTATTAGATCATACTGGATGTCGATTCAACAATCTTGCGCATTATACAATATTGATAGAATATTCTGCGTCTTATTATCAGCCATGAAATCGAAGAGTGGGCAGTAATTTGGACGTTTTAAAGAATACGGCAATAGAAAGTACAAGTTGTAAAAGCTAAAACCAGTTGTATAACGAACAAATTACATAGTCAACGAGAAAAACAAAATAAACATTATTACTATTCAATCAGATGTATAATGTTCGTAGTAAAGAAGTGTAAGCGATGTAGTCGCGCATTTATAGAAAATATATTTCTTAATGAGCATTTACTTGCGTATTAACAACGGCAAAGAAAGGTGGATATTATGTCATTACTTAAATATCCAAAATGGATGTTTCCAGACTGCATCCAGAAGTCAACTTTTCCACAGCCTTGTACTTACCTCTCCACAGAGCCATGTCCCTAAATGCATCCCGCTTTTTCTCGTGAGTACAAGAACAACTTGCCCAAGATTCAGTGCTTCCAGGTTCTTGGGCTGTTCCAAGGAGAAGGGACAAGGAGGCCATGGTCATCCCTTAAAATTATTACAGAATTTTAAGAAAAAATATTTTTTAGTTAAATAACATACACAATTCGTAAGATTCTGCCATATTCACTTGTGTTCAATGTTTTCTCTGGACTGCACTATGATTCCTGAGACCTAATTCTGTCCAGAATGCATTTTTTTCAACTTTCATAAATGAACTTTCTTTGCGCCGGAATGTCATGTAAAGACTTCAAGGTTAATAGTACATACCCCGGTATTGCACTTTGTTGACTGTTAGCTCCCCTGCTACGAGGCACGCTCGTGAAGTTGGTACTTCTCTTGATAAATAAATAAAGATATTGTCTGGTATCAATACTTTTTATTCAGCTTATGATCGTTTCGATCGCGTAGCGATCATCCTCAGAGCTTGCAGCTTCTGGGCCGAAAACAAAGTTCTGCAGACTTATCATAATAAAAAGGTATCTACCTCACCAGCGATCCAATTAATAATTGGTACTTCTCCTTTCGTTCTCGGCGCCGATGTGCTAGTCATCAAGCCAAGGTGAAGTTGGGAAATGTGTTGTGTTTCCATGTATGTTTTTTTTAATTGAAAGTTTTGTAATTTTACAGGAATTTATTTTTGCGCTATTCAATTCAGAGTTTCTAAAGCTGGCTACAGTAAATACTGTTGTGTATTTGAATTCTATTACCAATAACCTGAAAATTTTAATTGACTTAAAATTGACGTGTTTGACGGTCATGAACCACGGTCTATTCTGTTAGTAGGTTGAGATTTAGATGTAGATTTAGATTTATTTATTAAAAAAACTGTAAAAACTGTATGTGACGTATGGGGCACAAGATCATCTGCGCACGTTTTCTTGAGTTCCAGAGGCCCTTCCCATCACTTTAACTGTAAATAGTTTAAAGACGAGGAAAAGTTTAAAATAATTAAATAAAATAAATCTTAAACAAGCGCGAGCTAAGCTACATTTGAAAAAAACAACATTTTCGTTCGAGTTATAGAAAACTTATCTGCATTGGTAAACGAATTGCAAATATGATTTTTCTGCATTGCTATCAAAATAGTAACTCGCCCTTGCCTCTACTCATACCATTACAAGCAAAAAGAGAGTTCAACAAATCGTGCGCATAGTGAAGCTACATTTATAGGTTACAGTAAAACGTGCTCTAAGACATTCCAGCAGGAACAAAGTGCAAATTTTGACAAAAGTATTGTCTTTTCTTTAAATATGCATAGCTTCAGGAATTATATTTTCAATTTTTGGCGTAAGTTTGTGAGAGGTGAGCGGAAGCTTTTTTCTTCCCTATTTTTTCTCTATATATGAAACAGTTGCTTAAAATAGCTGCAACTTTTTCTACGTTTTTGTGATAACTTTAAGTTTTCACTCTTTAGCAATTTTTATTCAACTTAATAAACACACTTGAGAAACAGACATAAGCTGAGATTGTCTTAAAAGTCTAGAGTTCCAACTTCGAGCCAGTAATTGCATGGGCAAATGAGATAACGTCGTTTCCTCGTGCGCACCGCCCCTTTGAAGTTACGGTAGGTGGAGAACCACGGGTGTTGCCTTTGTGGGATAAATTCTGTTTCAGTACTATGTCCTAGGGCCTTTGCCATTGGCTGCGAAAGAAGTAATACTACACAGGAACAAAAAGGATTCCATCCATGTTTTACTGTAGTCCCTAAACTGCCTAATAAGAGGTGCCGCGAGCCTTGATGACTTCTTGCCGAAGGAGAGAGGACCAAAGGGATATAATTAGTTTTATGTTTATCTGGTAGTTGAAATGTGTTCTATGCTTTGGCGTTACGGCATAATCGCCGCCGGCCCACCCCTTTGGAACAGCCTCGAGATATTAAGCGAGGCGGCATTCCATTACAACGTACACAAGGGTTGTTCACGGGACGGCCGACGGTCCTGTAATTGAAATCTTAGGCTAGGTCAGCCGTCGTCAACCGCTTAACAACAAACCTCCAATTCAAAATTTACCACACGGACAATTACCGTAATTGTTGGAAGAATGTATTAAAATATTTGCATAAAATATTCTATTTTGCTATACAATTTTTGTACATTTTCTTAAATTATATTTTATTGTAAATACATTTTGTATTGATTATATTACTTATAAAATTTAATAAAAATCACAAGAAAAAATGTTTCTTCAACTTTGGTACTATGGTGTGTGGTATGAGCTTAACATTATAGTATGTTTCCGTAATTACGGTTCAATCTGGCAACATTGGACGTAGACCATAAAACAAGAGCACAAAATACGAAAATTTAAAATATACGCGAGGACTGGAGAATAGGAGGCTACGAGTAATAGGATACCCCAAATAATGGCATGGAGCACATCTCGAAATAACTTCGTTGGAAAAGTTGACGTTTTTCGCAAACTGCATATAATTTGTGCTGTGTAGTGTTCTGGTCATGCGATAATGAATATTTCTCGCTTCGCTTAATTTCTTCTAAAACGGTAAAAGAGAATATAAAGTTGAATAATTACATTATTAAGATGTCATCTTTATATATTAATACATTAAAATGAATACTTAATACTAGTTAAGGAATAAGATATTTACTTAATTTTATAGTTTTGACTGTTTAGCTCGAACTTTTTAGCAGATCAATTTCGAATTAAAATGCATAATTTTTATTTATAGTTCACTCATACGTGATTGTCGTTTCACACTGCCTTCTCTCATCCTTTTTGTTATGATTCAACTCCAACTCAATTTCACGTAGCGTCTTATTACGAAGTTTGAGCATGAAAAAGGAAAAAGTAAGATTACGAGAATAGCGTTGTGCAGTGGTCTACGAGTATGTAATGTTTATTCAACGTGTTGGTACTACCTCTGCAGGCGGATTCAGGACGCTCTCCCCGAGCCTTATTTTGTATTCCGCGAGGTCTTCGCCCGCTGTCTCCACGCTCTGGCCCGAGGCCCCGGCTACGTTGGTATTGGAGGCGCTTACTTTTCTTTTGCGAAGTGTACACTTTTCTGTCACTTTTCGGTTCTCTTTTGAAAGTTTGTAAACTAGATTTCGAGAAATTACGCTGCAGCTGTTAGATGTGCGTCAGTATACTTTGCATCTCTTTGATCGTGGATTGATTCGACGACATGGTCTTCCCGGCACCGAGAAATAAATACAATTAATAAGTGGACTTTTTAAAACCAATGCTAAAAGAAACGTATAGGAAAAGTTATTAAAGGTGTTGAATTAATACGGTAGTGGCAATTAATGGCTACAAGTATAATGTCAAATAATAAAAAAAAATCCACAATTCATACTGAACATAATTTTCTAAAGTCACAATTCGCCATTCGTCCGAAAGCAAATCAGAAATACGTACGAATATGTTTTTACACGATTGATCGTTATTTATCAACTGCTTTCATGAATATGATTCTCATAAATGGTTGAACATTTAACTAGAGACATAGCAAGGTTATTTTGTGTTGCAGAATTTCGAGGGAATATGCAGCTGCCCAAAGTTTCCATCTCGGAAAGCAGCCTTAGCAATGGAAGGAAAGGTCCGCAATACAGAGTACTTCGAAGATAATATCATTTTTCTAACCAAATACAAAACAATTTATTATACATATTTAATTTTTCGATAATTGCAGTACGGTATATTTCTCTTCCTCAATTTAGGGTTGTGCACTCTTCACTAGAACGGTCAGTTTCGGCAGTGACAAAAGTATAGAATTTTTTTACATGCCTGCACAGCAGAAGGAAAGAAGCAGATTAAAAAAAATGTTTGTGAAGAATATCGGTTTTAATATGGCCGGTGTTTATTTCGTTGCCAACGATAAAGTTTTTCATTTTTGTGTAAAATATTGTTATGAATTTTTTACTGGTAAAACACACATCATTTCCTTATATTTTTTCCCTTAACTGAATCATGACGATTGGGAATTTTAAAAAATATATAATATCTATAAAAGTGTAGTTTTTACTTGCCCATTTGATTTGTTTGTATACTTTCTTCAGCTAAATTTAAGTAGAGAAATGTAAAATAAGAAAGTGTACATATTGCTAAACTACCAAAAAACAGATGGATTGCACTACAACTGCCCCCAATCGCTCTCGATCTATGTTCGGCCCTGAATATATTTCTTCTAAAGGTGTAATTTTAGGCATTTGCTGGCCTTTTGCATTCCTGCCGCCTTCTTTTGCATAGGCCCGGATGCCCGCCACCTCCTGCTGACGCCGTCAATACAAGTTGACGCTTCCCTCTCCAGGGCAGGCAACGAAGGCGGCCGCCTGCCACGGCTGTGATATCGCATAATAAAAAGGGGGAGGCGGACGGTGAGCTAGCTCCATGATTGAGAATGTCGCTCTCCGCGCTCGGCAAGCCGGACAAATGTGTGGGCGGGGAGGGCGGGGAGCCTTTTTTTCTGATTGTCAGAGAGAGGGGAAAGTGTTTCCCTCGGCGGCAGAGCGGGAGAGAGAGAGAGAGAGAAAGAGAGAGAGTGAGTGAGAGAGAAGAGAGCCAGGGAGGGAGTCTGCGAAAGTGGCCCAGGAAAAAGCAGGAGGCGACAAACCAAGGAGACGCAGGAGGCAGCTAGGCGTCGAAGGCGGGGGCGGCACGAGCGCGCGCAAAGGGAAAGGAGCGTCGGGAGGCGTAGTTCTGGCGTGGGCGAGGGCAAGGGCGGCGGCGGGGGCAGGGAGAGTTCGCGATGCCTCGGATTACGGCAGGACAGAAGACGGCGAATGCACTGGCTCCACCCCGCTCACCCTCCCTCCCGTGCCGCAAAGCCCCAGGCCCCATGGGAAATGCGGCAGGCGGAGGAGAAGGAAGAGGATGGGGCGAAGGTGGGGGCGGGGAAGGGGGAGGAGAAACGTGACCCGATCCGAATGTCACAGTTGGAGAGCGAAGGCACTGCCGTAGGCCCGCGACGCGCTGTGCTCGATGCGACAGCCGCCGCCGCAGACCTGCATCTCACGGTTTCCCGCTGCCCTAGAAAAACGGAGAGAGTTCTTGGGAGTGTTGCTTGGGTTGCAGAAAGACGTCAGATTGCGGGGGTTCGTGTTTTTTTTCTTCTAAAGATATGTACAATGGTTTAAATCTGCTCTTTTTAAGTGGACAATGTTGTGAATCATTCTGATGGTTTTTGGTTGTAACAGTATTTAGAATTTATATTGCAATTTTCATTACAAGAAATTAAAGAGAGTTATATTTATAAAAACATTTAATAATTCATTTCACAGACATGCGTTTGTCATTTACACAAAGTTTTCGCAACGGTCTTTTTTTTTCTTTTTTTTTTCACGTACTAAAACCAATACAATTCATGACTCATGTGGGATATCAGCGTCAAATTTACAAATTTCTTGAACATAAACAATTAGGGATGCTATTTCGATGAAAAGTTATTAGTGAACGAGGACATAAATGTACATATTTTCACCAAAAGTGAAAACATGTGTGGTGGAAGGTCGCAATGTCTGTTCTAGTACGTAAATTGAATTATAATGTTTGCTCTCCTATTTGAAGAAAAACAACAACAGAAAAACCTTTGTCGAAACATTGTAAAAGTAGAACAAGACTAATGTCTGTAAAAATAAATACTTAGATTTTTATAGAAATAACTGTCTTTAATTTCATGGGATGAACATAGTAATACCATAAATTATTCTCTTCGGTGATTAATGGAAGTATAAATTGATAATCAATATTTTTGAAGGAGCAGCAATATATTTTAATAGAAACAGACGGAAAAAAGTAGTTAAATGATTCTCTGAAATTGAAAAATGAAATACACTGTTTTACATCTTGAGGTCTTATTTATCATATTATCTCAATTCCGTCAAACTTTACTTTTTCTGCACAATATTTTGTGGAGCATTCTTACACCATACCATTGGGTTAGAATTCACCATTTTTACTCCTATTCAATTACTCACATTTAGAAACCTGTCCAAGAATCGTGGTGAATTCTGTGAATATTTACTCTCTATAATGTTGGTTCATCTTATCAAAATGCATTTAAAACATTTTTCATTCTATTATTTCTTATTTTAGGACAAATGTTAGCATTGTACGTGGTAACACTTCACTGAATGGTCGGTGTCTGTATGGGAAGAGACCCGGAAATTCTCTGTCGCGCGTCCATTGGCTCCGTGTGAAGGCAGTCTTACTAATAATGTCCCTGGCCGTTGCGGATGATATAAACATTGCAACTCAGTTCTGTTTCGAGCATTTCCCATAATTTATACACCTTTACAACTATGGAATACAGTTTGGGGTGTATAATCTCGGAAACAGTTTGATCGTTGAATCGGTGTACGATGTTAATATAGTTAATCACAATGCAGTTAACAGTTTTTAAATTAGTTCAAATGGGCAAGTCTCCATTTATATGTTATGTATCAATCACAGATAATCGTGAATGCAAGAGAGTCAAAGATGATCTACATTTGTCAATGAATACATGGTGAGGAATTTCATATAACGAAGTTACTCATGTTAGATTTGCTAATGAGTGGTTGTCAATTTGTCATGCACTCCTTTTTGGCGGGTTTCGTTCGCATGCAAGAAGATTCCGTGACACCAAACAAGCAGCGATTTATGACGATGTGTCTATCCATCTGGAGCAAATGTCATACGTATAATTCTGTTACATATTTACCAACCTATGTTTATTGGCAAAAAGTGATAATTTTGGACCCTTCCACATAATAGTAGCCTTAGTAGTTAGTAACATTTGTTCTGAGACATCTGTATTTCACATATAATTGAATGACGAGTGTTGGTTGAATCAACTACTCAGAGCACATCCAATGTATTTTCCTTCACTTAACATATTGTTCCGCATTCTTCTGTCAAAAATATATCTAAATAAATGAATTGTCAGTAGTAAAAAAACACTTTTGTGTATGTACATGAGTATGTGTGCGTATTTGTGAAGTCATGTTACGCACCTAAAACGGTTCTCTAAAATTTTGAGATCACTAATTTTAAAACTGGTTGTTGATTTTAAATTTTTACGTCATACGAGATAAAAAAGTTTTAGGGTTCATATTGAAAGTCTTGATAGTTAGCTTCACATCGATATTTTCAATAATACGAGTATTCAGGGATGAAAAATATAATTTAGAGGAAATCAGGTTCAATGATGCTGCGTTTTTTAGTTTTGAAGAGTTATAAAAAATAAATACGATCTCACACTTGGGAAAAAACGATGTATCTCAAAGTCAGCATTCTCTGACTGCGCAGTTTGAATATTTGCATGAAGCAGTTTGAATATTTGCATGAAATTATGCATATCGTGCATAATTTGCACAACTCTGTTGGTTGTGTTAGTCGGGTTGTGGATTTCGAACTTCATACCTTAGCGACGAGCGAGTCTGAAGAGCATGTAAAAGGTAAATATCTATAAGCGCAGAGTTCGGAGCAGTTGAAAATAAATTGTGAGATATGAAAATGAGGTTTGACTTGTTTAATAACAAACATCGTACATTAGGATTGTATACAGGCTCCTATTACATGTTGGCTGTGCATAAAGTTTTGAACTGTATGCAGAGAGATAAATTAGTTCCGTCTTTTCATCAATAAAACCGAGCTGAAGAACAAATACCACAATATTATATATTTCCTTCCTCTCTACAATCGTAATGTTTGTGCTATGGTTTCCGAATTGTCGAGCCTCTACGTCATTACGTTTTGCAAAGTAATTTGAAAACCATATTCCTCTTATTTTCCTATCTGTGAATGGTAGGTAGTCTACTGCATGACTCATGTATCTAGTTATCTAGTTCAATTACAAATTATTGATTATTTGGAGGTTTCATTTAGCGTCCACCCTAGTATTACGACGTAAAACAAAAACAAAAAAACAAAAAAACAAGTGGACAATAATACAAAAGTTTGTTCTAGAAGATTATTTTCCACGACAGTAATTTTGGCCTTGAATGACGGTACTATATTTGGCTGATATATTCTTGTGAGTTTCAATACTCTACATCACTTTTAACGTGTTTATTTACAACATTAATTTTCTTGGTCTCATGAATAGCGAGTTTTAATTGGGTGTTGGCATCATGGTGGTCTCGGCTATAAAGGTCGCGGTTTCGTAACCTGGCCCAGGCATGGCGTATTGGTTGTATGAGGTGGCATTGCATCCAACATCGATGTCTCTCTTTTCAACCCTCCTCTGTTCATTCCTTGCCAATATGACATCGCATGCGCTTCACCTAGGCTGTTGATTTGAACACCGTATAATACATGAATGTTGTGTGTCGTGGCATGATGGAACAATCGCGGCCACCGTGTCATCATACTTCCAATCATCCTTCCTTCCCATTTCGAAGTGAGTTAACTCCCCCAAAACGATATTTCTTAGCCGAGATATGCATAGGTGCGTCTCGGAAGTCTACAAAAAAGAACTACTCTTAAAAAAAAAGAAACTTCTATAATCTAACTCCGCACTTAATGCTTGTTCGTTTAAGACCACACTGCACTGGCACTTCTCTTCTTCACTTCACTTCACTTCACTTCACTATGACCCTTAAATCACTTCCTTCGTTATTTCTCTGCTCTACACTACACGACACCTCACTTTACAATATATCACTTGCGTATCGCATTATAACCTACTTTTCTTTGCTAAGTCTCTCATTGCATTAGAAATACCCTAAATTAATTTCCTTAACTGTTGAGAGCTTCGAGGAAAGGGTTCAAATGTTTTTGCAGGCAATCTATTACATTCCGTTATCGTTCAATTTGTGAAAGAAAATTTTCCGTCATCCTGTGGTCTTAAATTTATTTTCTGCCTGTGATCTCCCCTACTGATGTATATAAGAATACTTAGCCTAATGTTAAGCTGGATAACCACTATAATCTTTATACAAAGCGCAGAGTCTTTCATCTCCTAGAACTTCATTTGTGTCTTTTGTCTATGCATAACCAGGCCTACATTCTATTTTTGGTAGTTTTGACGAGAAACATCACCTAGAGTCCGTGGTTCTCCCAACCATGAAATGGTAAAAATGATGTTTATTGTTCATTTTTCTGGAAAACACGAACCTTCTTTATTTTAGCAGGAACTTATTAATAATCTATTTAGTAGCAATAATGATAGCAGAGTTATTTGACAAGTCTAGGCCACCGTAAAATTTCGATGAATCCAAATGCGTTTCCAACTTTGCAAATGTTTGTAAAGTAATTCCGATATAGCCTATTTTACGATCATTACACTTGTTAGCTGTTGGGATGTACAAAATTCACTTCCTTTGCTTGGCAATGTTTGAAATGGATATGTATATTAACATAATGACGTTAAGAAATCCGGACCCTAGTCGTGACTAATATAAACAAGTGTTGTGTGATATTCATTGATTCAGAACGTTCACACATTTATTCTTAATTTAGGCGTCACGACTGTCTGATCTCTCATGGTAGAATTCAAACCAGTTATCGAGAGCGGACTGTGAAATTTTGGCAAGAAAATTTGTTTTTCTCTCAGGCACTTAGTGTGTTTTAGCAAAACACATTTAATCTCTATTATAATAGATAAGTTTAACTATATCTCTAGTTTACGATTTCAGCAACCGTTTCCAGATTTGACTATCAAGACAAAGCTCATAACCCTTGCGATGAATATGTAATATAAACATGAATCTTTCATGAGTTGTGTCTAAAAATGTTACAATATCAAAAAACGCCCCCACATATTCTTACTTCAGAAAATGTACATCGGTCAACTTCACAAATATAAACTATGGGGAAAATTAGTTTTGAAGATAAGAGAATTGATCATCATTTTGAATTAACAAATTCTTGAGTATGTCGTTGATTAGTTGAAAAGAAAAAAACATTTTTTTTTGTTTTTGCATTGCACTCACGCGAAATTTTTTCCCAGCAACAGAGCTCTCCATTGTTCTTTCACAAAAAATCACAGAAGTCGGAGAAAGAGGATCGAAATACGCGAGATCGACGTAACCGAAGTCAACAGAACAGGAAACGACAGATAACGATTCCACTCTCCTGAGAGATCCGCAAAAAAAGCATCCCTTGTGTCTCGGGTTTAGCTTAATGCGTTGGGCCCTGCACCTGGCAGGGAAGCGGCGACTGCCACGCGGCGCAAACGGGGAGGTGTATTTCACGAGCGGATGCAGGTGACGGGGAAAGGCACGGTGGGGAGCGGGGAACGCCGCAGGGAGCAGCGGAGGGCGTAGGAGCAGGGAGGGCGTAGGAGACGATAGAAAGAGGTGGTAAATAACGGTGATATGAAGATGCTGGGAAGGGGCGAGGGGATGGGGAGGGAGGGTTGGGTTGGAAAGGGGGGGACGGGAGGGGACGGGAAGGCTTGTGTGAGTGGGCGGGGTTGAGGGTGGGGGTAGGGAGTGAGGGGAGGCTGTGGGAGGGCGCCGGAGATAGCAACGCGGTGGCGCTTCCATAAGGAATATTGAAACCGCGTCGGAGCCCCTGCGTCCAGACGCCGCGGGAGTTTTTCACGAAGGCGGAAAAGGCGGGGGAGAGAGGAAGGGGTGAGAGGATGAGGCACGGGAAGGCGGCGGCGGAGGAGGCAAGGGGTGGGGAAGAGGTGGGGTGAAACAAAAAGAACGACGCTGCCTGTTCGGAATACGGTTGCTGACGGCGGCCCGAAAGCAGTCGACGGAAAAATACGCCAAGAGATTGTGACTCCTGGAACACAATTGAAGCATGAAGCTTTCGGCTCCTGTATGAATCCAGAAATTACGAGAATTATTTATTTGCATGTCAATGAAACTATTGTATGCAGTTATAATATTACAAACATTATTCACACACCAAAGGTCATTTTTCGAATAAGCAGGAAACAGTGGCGAATATCACTCACGAGAAAGCGCGTTTAAGGAAAGTGATTAAATTACCTTACTGCCATCTTTTGTGAGTAAGTTATAATTTTACTTAGAAGTAATATTCTATTTTGGATGTTAACTATTTAGAATTAAAATTATTGGTATTTTCTAAAGAAGTTATTTATTTGTTTTAGTAAAACAAGACAAACAATATACCATTCTGCACAAACGAATTGATGTTGGTTGTGGTTTTACGATTTGCCATTGCAAAACATTAGGATCCATTCTTGACCTTGAACCTTTTTTAAAAAAATTTAATTCCACTGACCAGCTTAACTGCATTACAGGGGTTGTTTTCATATAAATAACAACACACAACACAAATATACAAAAGTAAATAAAAACAGCAAAATACCTTTCAATATACACTGGGACAAGGATAACATTCATATAAAATACAGTCATTCTTTAGATAAATAGAAATAAGGTAAGCCCAACAGGTTTTTCATTATTGTTTGTTGTTTTTCAAGTAAATTTGTTGATTATTCTTCGCATTGTTTATTCCAATTCTGAAAGATTTACGGGGGTCAGCAAATTGTAGTATATATTGTCATATGGAAATCTGTTTTTGATTGTTGTTATGAACCAAGTTTGTAATGTTGTTGCTGATGAACCAAGTTTTAACGGTCAGTTGCTGGTATATTATGTAAAGATGGGAAAAAGGAATGTGAGCGTTTGAGCAATATTTGATGGTTTCTGTTTTTAATTCTGAGTGTAATTGATTGTTTCTAATGAACCAGGGGGCATTTACAGCCATAAGTAAGATCTTATTTTGGAACGTTTGTATTTTCTTAATATTAGACGCCGAGGTGTTGTACCATATTGGGCATGCATACATTATAATGGGAAGAACTATTGCTCTGTAAAGGACTAATGTACATTCTGTTTTGAAAGCGGTTTTTCTATTAAGTAATGGGTACAACTTATGTAGTCTTCTATTTTCTTGTGTGATTTTGTCATGTATATGGTTCGTCCATGTTAGTCTGGTGTCCATTAATATTCCCAGATATTTAATAGGTTTGTTTTATGGTAACCAATCCAGTGTTTTATCAAATAGCTTTAGAGGTTTGGGAGTAGTGGTTATTAGGCATAATATGAATATTTTTGCTAAACATATGTTAGCGTTTAGTTTTATCTTGCATTTGTCTGCCCATTGTGTTACTTTGATCAGTTCTTCTTGTAGATTTTTGTGGCTGTTTTTAGACACTTGTTAGAGGTTAGTATTGGACTGTCATCAGCAAATAATGCTATTGTTGTGTCTTGAGTAGTTGGGAAATCTGCTGTGAATATGTAGAGCAAAGTTGCTGATAATGGGTTGCCTTGGGGTATTCCTGCTGTGATTTCTTTTTGTGTAGAGTAGGTTGAAATTATTTTTTACTGAAAAGACTGCTTTGTATTATTTTCACCAAGTAAAGAGATAATCCGGATTCTTGTAATTTAAATATCAATCTCTCGTGCCAAACTCTGTCAAATGCTTGGGTTACATCCAAAAATACTGCTAGTGTATGATTTTTTTGTTCAAAGTTTGAACTTTATGTCAAGTATCTCCAAAACTTAAAATGTCACTTTCTTATTCGCCGAACATAGAGTTCAACCCGACGGAACGGGGAAAATCCATTTCGGGAACAATAATGTGTACTCTTTAGGATCTAGTGTGGCTCAAACACGGAGGATCAAATGAACGGGATGACGTAAAAATATAACAACTCGTATTTAAATATCAAGGACCACCAAAACTTGTATTTCCGTCAAAATGTGAGGGACATTAATTTTTTTTTCATTACTGAACTTTCTCTACACTAAATTTCTGAAAAGTAAAAATGTAGAAGTCATATAACAGAAGAATGCAATGGGAGCTGTTGTGTTTCTAAAACTAAATCGTAAGATTTCTTTTCCAATATAAGAAAAAGAGTTTTTATTGAAGAGTGAAAGTGGTGTGAAATAACTGACTTCAAGTGAATAGTGATATATTGAGGTACACTTTTACGCAATAGATAATTATCTACAATACAGGGAATGCAATAACACATGCAGTATATATTGGTAGGCTTTCTGTCACAGGTTTGTGGGACACGTTAGCATCAGTAGTGTATTATATTCTTAGAAATATCTCTGTTGTAAACTCTCGTGACATTTTATGAACGGCATATTCTAAAAATTCTGAATCCGCAATACATTTCGGGTTTCACGAGATAAGTCGATACGCGTATATTGGGAAAGGATTACCTTTCTCTTGGGGATGTGCCGGGATTTGAAGTTTCAGCAAGGTTTTCGGAAAGATTCTGTTGATCGAAGTATTTAGGGAAGACCAACACGTTATATCGTAGGATAGCATCCAACAAACTGTTCCAAAAGTACATTTCTCAACGTGAAATAACTCTAGCAAGATATTAAAGCTGAGTGTTAACTTGAGAGAAAAGGTCTGATGGGATAACTATTGCAGGGTAGTTCAGAAGGTGTGTTGTAAAAAGTTCTAGGGCATGTGGTGGATTAAAGATAATAATTTTTTGCCCATGCACGTAGGCACGTAGGGTGGGAAATCACATACAATGATATTACACAATTATGTTACACATAGGATATTTCTGACATTGGGCCCCTGGTTGATTGACTAGTTCTGGTGTTTGATAGATACACAAATGGGAGGACCGTTTACTGGCAATGACAATATCGAGTATTTTGTCGTTATTGTTCAAATTTGACTAACGTGCAAATTCATCAACGTGCGTGAATCTCCGTCATAAAGCATGTCTCGAACCATATGTCCCATATTTCGAGAAATTTTCTAGTCAACGCAGGTCGTTCCCTGAGAGTGTACGTGCCAATTACTAGTGTATGTTTACCAGTGTAGGGTACGTTTCCTACCAGTCAGAGGCAATTGTTGCAACTGTAAAATTTTTTTGTAAAGTACGTAAGTTCTTTTTAAGTGAAAAGCCAATTAAATATTATGTAATGCTGGCGTCTAGCCGAAGTGCTTAACCACGCTCTGTGAAGTAACGGAGGATAAAGAACTCGAAACAGCGCTGTATCTTTGGTCTTTTGACTACTACTGAAGATGACTATGTTAACGGATTACTCCATGTTCCACGTCTTTACGTGGTTTAAGATCATTGTTGCGAAATACATGATAGAACTTAAACAACAGAGTAATAAACATCGACATGAAAAAGTATAATAATCCAGAATTTACATCAAATTCTTTAAGTTTCATTAGTCCATTTACAACCTATGCAGGGGCAAGTACAATCGGTAGGTTGTGTATGTCCTGGAGGTTTTCTATTGTTTTTCAAATTTGAATGTGTTGCCACATACCGAAGAAATTAAGCATGACTCAATTACGTGTCATTACTTTTGAAAAATAACACTTTCATGTCAATAATCATGATATACAGAATGTCCCAGAATAAACGTTACAAACTGTTAGAGCTTATGGAAAAGTCGAAAATGACCTGTTTTGCCTATAAACATACAGTGGTAAATTGCATATGGGGTACTTTGGTTTGAATATATGGCACTATATTAAAACCAACGTTTGTCGATGCAAATACGTCTCTCTTAAAATGGAGCGGACATTTATAGATTTAAAACGTTGCCAACCATGTTTGTTGGTACTTTTATTCAAATTCTACTATATAGGGTGTGGTTCTGTGGCTGAGAAAAAGAGCGAAGATTATACTTTCCCCCACATACGTAATATACAGTTTTCACTTTTTTTATGATAAATAATTAAGTATTCACAATCTGGCACCGACCTACACGTAGACTTGCGGGTTTTTCTTTATCCACATATCTCCCATCAGTAGGGCAACTCCCCAGTCGGGACAATCTCTAAGCTCCCAATAGGTTTCCTGACATGTGACGGGAGTGTCCCGTGTAGTGCGTGTAAATGTGTCAGTAAGTGGAGAGGAAGGAAAGATGGTGTTCGTTCCGTGCCCCGTTTGTTAGGGCACTTCTCCTGGATTTGTTTGTTATGAATCGGAGAAAAAACGGAAAACTACCGATCAGAGCGTCCGGCAGTTACAATTCTCTTCCAGACAAGGCTAATTTCGACATACGGAGCTATAGGCGAAATTCCAACGTGGGGACTCGAACAATGAAACGTCTAGGTCACAGTCGCTTCAGAGACAACGGCAAATCTGGCTCTGTGCTCAAATCTGCCCGTGCGGCGTGTCACGGCCACGCGAAAAGTACTACTGCCACACGTAGTCAAACTTTTAAATACTGCAACTGTGCCTACAATAAGAGATAGGAATGTGAAGTAAAATCTGGAAGTTAAATAAGGAAGAGGTTCTCTGGTTTGTGATGTTACAGCATAGCCTGCAATTTCCTCATTGTCGACATTACTCGAAAACATTGAATTCGACCTGGCTTTCTAGCTAGTTTCGAAAATTCTGCCGTCGGGACTCGAACACTAAAATCTCCTGGTTAGAGGCATTGCACTGACATCAATTGATGTCTTAAGCCGGTTCCGCTGCGCTCATGCAACACCGCGAGGCCCTGTGACTTCCTGGGAAGAAAAAATTGACTGATCACATACGCTTTGTAAGAAAGTAATATGATTGTTCTCCCGTAAGTTTGAAGGTGCACAATTTCAACCTTGCCCTGGATTCAACTGTTTTAACAATATAACACGTCTTTCACATCACTTTACCAGCGTCTTGTTGAAGTTGGAGTTAAAGTTCGAGAAATAAAATAGCAAAATACCACCCGGAAGGAATTTCTGACAGCATGCTCAAGCTAGTTGCCGAAATACCTTCCAGAAAACGCTGTTTGAAATACTCTCCGTGAGAATACATGTCTCGTGTTGCAGGGAATGGCAGCTCTCATTAACGAAACAAACGATACTAAACGGCCGTTATACCTTCTTGAAAACGGGATAAACGTCACCCTGATGATTATATCAGGCAGCGTTCAAAAAGCTTCTCATCCAGACGCTTAGTTGGAAAAGACAGCCACCACGTTCCCTCTAATAATAGACACTCCCAACGAGCGGCGGAGCCAGTCTCCGTTCTCGTAAACGTCTCACTAGATACACTAAATTGCGGCAAGCACCCCACCTAGCGTAATATCTCGACAGCGCGGGCGCGCAGCACCAAGCCGGCGGACGTGAAATATTAAAAGGGATTCGCTCCCAGTTTCCGCCGCCGACCTGACCGGCGTGGCGGAAAAAAAGCAATACACCGGAGAACGAGCGGCGCGGCGCGGCGCGGGCGGCCTGAACCCGGTGTTTCCGCCGGGGTTGAAAAACAATAAGTGATGACAGCAGGAAGAACACGGCACGGTGGTAGAAACGGATTTGAAATCAAGGGGGGCGTGGAAATTCAACGGAGAGATGGAGAGGGGGAGGGAATGAGCGTCCGCGAAAGTGAACAAAATGTTTCATTTACAAATCAGAGGTTAAAAAATATGAATAAGTCGAGAGGTCGAGAGTGAGAGAGAAGGAGGTCCACATTTTCAGCATTTACCTCTGGAAAACAATAAATGATGAAGCCGGAAGAACACTGCGTCGAAAAACGGATTTGCAGGGATGGGGGAGTTTACGTCAGAAGGGGAGGAAAGTAGCGTCCTTGAGAATAAACAAAATGTTTAGTTAAAAGCTTCAGAGGTTTAGAAAACGGAATAAGTCATTGGTGATGGGCAAACAAGAGACGAGTTCATAAGTTGAACGTTTTCTGTATTCCCTTGAGGGGAACAACAAGAGACGACAGAAGGAAGAACACGGCAGCTGAAATGAATTTAGGGTGAAGGGGAGTCGGGGAAGTTAACGGAGGCGAGAGAATAGGAAGGAAAGAGTGTCCCCGAGAGTAATCAAAATGTTTCATTGAACGAATCAGTGGGTTTAAAAGTGGAATAGGATATTCGTGACAGGCAAAGAGAGTTGGAGTTTAGAATGTTAAAGTTCTTTTATTCACTTCTGTAAAACAATAAGTAGTGACAAAGAGAAGAACACGCGGGCGGAAATGGATTTCAAGTAGTGGACGTGGGAGTTCAATGGAGACCATGGAGAAAGAAAGTGAAAGTGGGGATTATCTAAGGCGCTGGGCCGCAAGGCGGGAGTAAACCGCCCGCTCCGCACCACTCCGACACCACAGCCGCCCGGTAACACCGCTATGCAGCCGGAATACGTGTGGGAGGACGCCGCGAAAAGCGAACTCTTCGCGGAGACGCTAGAACGGCAGTTCCGCCCATTCGAGTCCGGCGATTTCGGGGACCAGAGCACTGTTGCACGCTTACGCAGCTACCTGACCGCTACGCCGAGCACCTCGGCGCGACGTGTGACGGGAAGGGAGCTCCGCGAGGCGCTGCGACAACTCAATACGCGCAAGGCATGCGGGCCGGACGGAATAACAGCCGCCCAGCTCCGCGCGCTCGGCGCCGACGGGGTGGAGTTCCTGCGGGAGCTCCTAAATGCGTGCCTAGCGCTAGGATACTACCCCAGAGCGTGGAAAATCGCGACAGTATCCATGATACCAAAGCCTAACAAGGACCAACTCCTGGCGAGCGGGTACAGACCAATTAGTCTCCTTTCGCTTCTTGCGAAAGCTTTCGAGCGCCTGATCCTGGAGCGCTTGCAACAGGAAATACGGCGTCTTAAGCTTCTTAGAGATGAGCAATTCGGTTTTCGAATTGGTCTAAGTTCCGCGCAACAACTGACGCGGCTAAGTACCGAGATCGGTCTCTCTCTCGAAAGACGGCAGAACTTGCCAGTGGTTTTTCTAGACATGCGGTCGGCATTCGATTCTGTATGGCACGAGGGGGCGCTCGCGTGTCTTGCGGACATTGGAATCAGCGACTGCTACGTCAGACTAATCGCCAGTTTCTTGACAGATAGACGATTCAAGGTTCGCGTCAATGGCGTACTTTCGTCCCCAAGGCGAGCCGCAGCCGGTGTGCCTCAGGGAAGTGTGCTCTCACCGACACTATTCGGCCTGTACGTCAACGACGCGCCGCTTCCGGTTGAAAAAAATACAGGCATTCAACATTGCGGGCTCCTAATGTTCGCGGATGATTTCGCTTACTATGCGAAATCGGCGGACAAAAGGAAATCGGTGAGATATCTGAATGATTGTCTCGCCGAGCTTCCCAAATGGCTAAGCCATAAAAAGCTTGCCCTCAACCCTGACAAGTGCGTAGCCGTCAACTTCACTCGACAGAGGGCCGACCCCGATGAAGTCGTGAGCTTGTTAGGCACGCATATACCGTGGCAAAAGACGGTGAAGTATCTTGGTGTGAAGCTTGACAGCGGCCTCCGCTGGCACGCCCACGCCAAGTACGTTAGCCAAAAAATAACTGCCCGAACCACTCTCCTACGCCCACTCCTTCGAGCCCCCGAACTTCATCCTGCCCTCAAACGCCGCCTATTCACCGCCTGCGTGCGGTCCATTTGGACGTATGCCTGCGAGGTATTCGCGGCGGCACCTCCCTCCACCCTCCGCCCGATTCGCACGGCGGAAAACCGCGCTGCGCGTCTCGCGGCGTACCCCCACCTCCCTCCTCCCATTCCCAATAGATACCCTAGAAACACCGACGTGTTCGGAGTTCTGGGTATAAAAAACCAATTCTTGCCGGAGCTCCAAAGGCGGTCAGTGACGGCGCTTAGAAGGGCTCTGGGTCCGAAGGCGCCGCGCATCCTGCGCGACACCGGCCGTGAGGCGAACAGTGACGCGCATCGGTCCCACCTCCGGAAAGGTCCGAAGCGCGTCGCCTTCTCCTTCCGCGCGCTGCCTCACGACACGCTTGCTGCCTTGTGCGAGCAAGCGGAGGCAACCGAGCGTGAGGGGGAAGACTCGCCATCGGCAGAGGGACGCGCGGGGAACGCGACGCCGCGCCCCACCTGCCACGCCTCCCAATGGGCCCGAGCGCCACGGACACTTTGAGTCAAGTCAGTGCCGTGGCGAACAGTGAGTGCAGTGTCAAGTAGTCAGTGCGTTGTAGTAGTAGTCAAGTGCGAATGAATGGGAAGAATGAATGGTTATGTATATAATGAAAATAGTATGAATGATGTGTGAATGTAGAAAAAAAAATAATACTAATAATACCATTATACAAAAACAATTTACGTATAAAATAGAATTACAAAAAATGATTTTAGTGTAAGTTAGTAATGCCAAAGTGCAATTAAGATAACTTTAAGTCTAGATTGTAAGTTAGTTGTAAGAAAAAGCCTCGCCTGTAGCTGCTTAAGCCGCAAGGCAGAAGCATAATGAAAAATTTATAGATAATAAATTCCCCTCCTTCACAGGGTTACTGTGGAGGGGACAAAAGAAAAAAAAAAGATCTTCCGAAAAAGGTTTTTCAAAACATTGAATATCACATTTTTTGAAAAGACATTTTAAAGAGATTTTGTTTAAACAAAAATCTTTCTTCAATTTTGTAGTTTAAAAATGTTAAATTTTTGCATTTCGCATTTTGCAATTGATTCGCCTATTTAGTGGAGAACCACAGCAATACAAGTAATCTAAATATACCGTGGGACGGACTGCTCCTCGATCGATATATGACGCTGGAGTTCACGGAAGTTCAAATTAAGTGGTTAAGCAGAGGCGCATGCTGTCGGTCTCCTTCAACGCAGGCAATTTCGATTCAGCTTATTCAAAGGCACAATAGACACAAAACACTACTATTCTATGAGAAGTGTGAAGGAACAATCAAACCCATCCCTTAAGTAGGACTTCAAGAAGTAAACTTTACGAGTTTCTGAGAGGATGTTGCGTAGTTAAGTGCCAGACACATGGTAAAATAAAATGTTTTCTACTAGAACTTTTTATCCTAATGGCTTAATGTTGAAAAAAATGGCATTCTGATTCCATAATGCTTTTTTTATTATTTTTTTGTTTGAAAATAGCAGATGCAAATGATCAGCGTGCGTCTGAAGCCAACTCTAAGGGCATCAGTCAGAATCTCGGTGCGAAAAAACAAAATTGCTGGTTGAAAAAGTAAGATTTGAAGTATTGTTCTAATCTACTAGTGTATTACATAAAAAATAATGCGAGGAAATGTGTGCTGTTGTACCTTCTCTATTTTATTTTTAAAGGATAAAACTACGATTACTGAACTTTCTTAATTGTAATTTCCCATCACCGTACCTAGCTTACCTGCTTGAGCTTTGCACCCAACTTTTGAGAATCTGAGGCGATTTGTATTAGATAGCCACATTGTTATTAGTGCCCTGACCAAGAAAGAAAGAAAATGAAGTAAGTAAATAGTTGTTTATGCAATTAGTTTATAATGTTAAGCTTTATTGCATGAGTACATGATTTGAAAACGAGCGACTTTACTAGCGAGTTTTTAAATATTTACGAATGCAATAAAGCAACATTATAAATGAGTTGCATGCGCCATTTTTTTTGTATAACAGCATTATAAATTTACAAGAGAATCAAACTTAATTTTGCGAAACAACCTCCTTGTGATGTCTTGGGTATTTGACATAGTGCTAGATAACTGTGGTCGGCAGTTTCGTTTACCTCTACCTTCCTACGATTCTTTCACTGCGATTGGCTAAATGTGTGATGAGGCAATCATTCGTGCCACAAGATCTGATACGTCATCATTTGTGCCGCAAAATTCCCGATTATGAACGATTTATTGCAACAGAAAAGGTCGTTTATAATGCTAGTATACAAAAAATAAGGTTCTAGAACTTCTGAATGTCGCTTTTTGAACAACCACAGTATCTCGAATACGTCCTCGAACAGAAAGAGAATCAAGATGTATTGGCAAAGGCGTGTTACTTAGAATGTCATATAAAATGTGTCATATAAAATGTAATTTTTATCATGAGCTCCCTGTCTGTCTTGAAATTTTTGAATCAATTTCGTATCTACGTTTGCGGATTAGGTCCTAACTTCCTCGCAAAATCATCGGAAGTAATAACTCTTGTCTTTTGAAGTTTCATATTCCATTCGCTGCTGCGAAAAACCGTCCAGATTCACGAGCAAACGCCTTTTATTTTCTCTCTCGCTCTCTGCTTCCTCGCCATCGTGTCTCCGAACGCCTCGAGGTTGCTACAATGAGCTGCGAGGCGAGAGTTCGATCTCCAGCTACGTTTTCGCCTTCTCACACTTGATGAAGACGAGAGAGAGAGAGACAGACAGAGAGAGAGGGGGAGGGAGAACGAGGGAGGGAGAGGGAAGGCGTGAGGCTTGCAAAACCTCATCGCATGTGCTCTTTGTAACAGGAACGAGTTCCCAATCTTGTCTCCTGTCTACTATGCATATCTCTCATATGCATAGCTTGAGGAGTAGGAGGATCGTGTTTCTCGCTAAAGTTCTCTTTTTGTCCACCTGCAGGCGAAACGCTGGTTCCAGATTGTGCGCATAGCGGGTAGGGGTTGATAACAAGTTTATAACCAACGCCTTCGCTGTTACAGCAATTGCTGTGTTCGTGCTGTGGAGGAAATTTTGGCGGATGATATACTATCTGTTCAGTTAGAAACGGAATTTCCTTCTTGTTCATAATCCGTTTCTTGGGTTATAAAAGTGACTGAAGAAATAGTTTAAGTTCGAAAAGTGGGCCACTCACTGTCTTTCTATTTATTTTTACTTTCTCGCATACTACTCACGGTACGGAGAAAGTTATGTAGTGATGCGCCGAAAAACAAAGATTAGGGCTCAAAATGTAATATTGTAGGTCTCTGATACCAAAAAAGTGGATAATTGTTTTTTTTATTTTTTCTACATTTCTATATTTACATTCTCACGATCATGCCAGTAAATTAGTTATGTATGTAAAATGTGAGTCTCGTTCTTTAATCACAATTTTTCTTTATGCCATTTTAATCTCACTCTTCTATATGTGTATGGAAAAGATGTTTCAACAAGATCAAAGAGTGACATCATTTTTGTGGCTCTTAGATATTAAGGCGTACGCAAAGGTTTCCAGGATATGAAAGTTTTGATCTATTGGAACAAAGGGATCAAAGATAAAAGTGTATAAAAACGAAGTGCATTACACCAGGCATTAAAATCTACCATAACCTCTAAATACGCGCTACCAAACACACTTTTGCAATACGGAAAAACATTAATTGAGTTTTATTTGATCATTAACGTATATGTTACCACAAAAATGTTCTCATGTGCACTCGTAAGAGAGCTCTTACTTGGACTTGTACATTTATGACAAGCTCATAAATATCAATATATTTTGTTTTAGAGCCGTCGCAATTTCTCGGACACCTTTGCAGTAATCAACTTCCTCGCATAATTCTAGGTCCCTTATATAATTAAAAGAGATATGAGAGACTATATAATAATAATAGTAATTATTATTATTATTATTATTATTATTATTACTATTATTTTGATATACAGGACAATTGATATCAACAAGACCTGCTTTGATTTTACAGCCGTCAATACCAGCAAGATAATTACTACATATCAGTTTAAAATATCTGATGGCGCATCTAACATGAATTTCTAATGATCTCCGACTTCCTTTTGTGTTTAACGACTTCATTTTGTTTGAGTACCAAAGCGACGCCACTAGCACGATAAATCTTCATAATATCCACAATATCGATAATCCAAGTGTAGCGTTATGATGTTCTAACGTTGAATTTCACTTGGTTTATTGTTCATAAGGTCAAGACGTTGAAAATGTGTTAAAACTCTCTAATTAGTTAACCAATATATTAGTATATATTTATCGTCCAAAGTGTCCGAGATTGAGAGATGATCCTCAAATGCCTTCACAATTGCATCACGTACACCTATTTCAAAACTCGTAACTTTCGTTCGTATATGCATTATATGCAAATCGATCATTTTTAAACAGCGGTCGATTGAAGAGTAAGGTTGGGAATTCCTGTTCTATACCTATTTATACATTTGAAAATAGAAGCCATCGACTAGCGTTACAGTTTTCTCACAATGGATCAGATTTCGGGGTGCCACAGATGTACGACCGGCACGACCTAGATTGGCTTCTTAACCGGAATTGCACAGTTGTATGCTTCAAGCATTCTGAATTAAACCCGGCGCTCTGGTGCATGATGACGCAGTAGAACTATTGTACATGCCTTCCACCACGAGTCCGTGGTTTTTATCCGGCCAATCCATGAGAAGTTTCTGGTAGACAAAGCTGGTTTATTGTTGACACAGGGGGTTCGCGGCAGGTTTTTTGGAGTTTGTCCTAATACCCCTCTCTCATTGCGCCAACTTTTCCATATTGTATCTTCATTACTATCTTTCCCTGAAAATCATTCCCCTATTGTATTTCCAAGTACGGCCAGAAGGCTGAGGTACTGGTATAATTTAATAAAGACCACACGGCGGCGCTTCCGCAGACGAATGCGGGCTGCGGTATCTCGTGGAGCGCGGCGGCCGCGCCGCCGCCCACGAGTCGGCGGCAGGCGGCGCTTGGTGGAGCGGGGCGCGGGGGGCAGCGAAGACGCCTGCGGAGCGGGGTACGGGGAGGTCTCGAGCCGACGGTCGAACGTCTGCTTCGGACGGCAATCAGGGAAAGCGCCCGCTGCGCAGCCAATTCCGCCGCCTCCGCCGCCTCCTGCGCCGCCGCTGCCCCGCCACCGCCACCAATACCGCCACCGCCGCGGCCGCCATCACCACTGCCTCCGCCATTGCCGCCACTCCGCCATTGTCGCTACCGTCTCCACCACCGCCGCCACTGCCACCACCGCCACCACCACCACCACCACCATCACCGCCACCACCGCCACCACCGCTGCCACCGTCATCGGCACCGCTACCACCACCTCAACCCCCCCGGCCACCCACACCGCCACCCTCAACGCCACCCTCACCGCCACCCTCGTCCCACCCTCACCGCCACAATCAACGCCACCGTCACCGCCACCCTCATCGCCGCCAGCATCACCGCCGCCACTGCCCTTGCATCCACCACCACCACCACCGTCGACGTCACCGCCGCCATCGCCACTACCAGCACCACCACCTCTGCCGCCGCTGCCATCACCGACACCCCAAGCGCTGCCCCCGCGCCACTTATTGCCCTTCACGAGCGGCAGCGCCCTCTCTGGCTCATCCGCCCCGCCCCACCTCAGCGCCCCGCCTTCGCTCGCGACTGCTGCTCTCTCTCTCTCTCTCGGTCTCCGCGAACAAGCTATCTTCATTTCAGGATCAATCTTTTGCGGATTTTATTCCAGTCTCGTTTGTGGTTATGTGGTATCCATTCCGCTTGGATGAGAATTCTAGAGACCTGCTACTCTAATCGCTTGCTTCCGTGGTTTCCTTCGATCAAATCAAGGTGAAGGCCAGAAAAACATAAACAATGTACCTTAAATGCGCGAACAGGCTCTCTACGCTTCGAAACGACTGTCTCTTTGTGAAATGTATTCTAATATTCTGCCTGGATGAGAATACTTGTGGCTGGCTACTCCGCTCCATGGTGCCCAGGGTTTCCTGCGATCAATTCCAGGTGGCTGATGGAAGACTATTTCAAACAATGCTCAGCAAACTGCCCGCCATCGTTTATTCCCCACTTTGACCATCTTTTTGTGATGTGTTGATTCATTCCAATCCCTTATAATCTCGCAAGACTCCGGCAATATTGCCAGTACGCAGATGCCAGGCCAAAGCCTGAACGACCCGGTAGGTTAATCGGAAAGTAAGGTGTGTTATCTCTGTCGTATTATGCTCGTACTTTGAAATTACAGTCTCTGTTTATTCTTGAAGCAGTATATTGCCTCTCAATATTTCTGACAGGGGCAGATTTTGTCAGTCTTTTAACTTCATATATTGATTGCTTCAATTTTAGAGTTCAGTTTTAGAACCTTTTATGGTTTGTTGTCTTACATTTAACTTGTAACTGCTTACTACCATTACAACATTGATGTAGGTATCTCTAGTGCGTACCTACTGGAAACATGATTTGGAAATATTTTTAGGAATACGTCGAAATGATATCTCTTGTTAATTGTGGTTGGCGATCCATTGTGTTAATATATAGAAATAATTGGAAAAATGTTAATCGGTTGATAATTGGCGGAATATTTAGAGCGCTGAAAACTTGGTTTGAAATAAACCACGGGGCGTTTGTAAGTAATCTGAGGGTCTTATTGTGGACTATTTGTATTTTTTTTGAAGGTATTTTCCCAGATGGAGCATTCATATAACATTTTGGGTGTAATTGTAGTTCTAGTGTTATCGCGTATATTGATAGCTTAGTCTTTGTGGTTAAGATGGGTTTGAATTGAATTAGACTTGTTTTGGCTGGCTGTATTGAATTTTTTTCAATTAAATCCTGTATCTAGATATAATCCTACGTATATGATGGGTAGATTTTCTGGTGTCTAATTATAATTATGTTATTGTTTATTTGTAATGGGTTAAGGTTAAAGAATGGTGTTAAGGAAAAAAACGTTTGCATTAGATTTGGTTGGATTCAGTTGTAACGTCAATTTGGTTGCCCAATCATCTATTTCATTTACGTGATGTTGGATCTTTGTACTACTCTTTTCTAAGGTATAATTGGACGTACTAGCTGAATCGTAGGCAAACTGGTGGCTAGGCGGGAATGTCTGCAGTGTAAATATTAAGTAGTGGTGGAAATAATGATGTACCTTGTGATAAACTTGCTTCTGCTTGGCTAGGGTTGGAACTATGATTATTTGTTGTTATAGAAAGCATTTGTCTGTTATAAATTAAGTGATTATATCTTGTATGTATTTAGGAGTTCCTATTGCTTTAAGTTTATGCATTAATTCGAAGTGGCAAACTCTATTAAAAGGTTGGGATACAACTAAAAATATTTGTATTGTATACTTTATTTCTTGAAAGGCTGTGCGTACTTGTTCTGTTAACGTTAAGAATTTGTGCGCTGTTGATAAATGCCTTCTAAATCTGAATTAATGATTTGGTAGACCTTTTGTCTTGGTTAGATGGTAATTTAGTATTTTCATAATAATTTTGATAGAGTTGCTAGAAGGATTATTGGTGTATAATATTCTGTCGATCTATTTTTGTTTTTTTGTTTAGGAATCGGAGTTATGTTTTTGTCGGTGTATAGGGAAATATCCTATGAGTAAGGATTTGAAAATGTATACAATTGTGGATGTTGGCCCGTTTTTAGTATCGTGTTGCTAATTTGAGCGGGTCCTGGAGCTTTCATTATTTTTTTATTAGGTACTTGACATGTAATGGTGAAATAAATCTTAATCTGTATGGAACTGGGTATTTTGTTGCTACAATGGAGTGTATTACACTTTCATTTTCCCAATGCTTTTAATATACCCACATTTCTGAGCAAGAAAAGCCTATAGCCATGGACTCCCTCACGCTGTCACCAACTTGCAGCAACGTACCTCATGACACGCCCCCGCACACACAGACGGATTCATGCCCACGCACCGGCTGAGGTGATCAAGGACAACTGATATCACTCCAGTGACTCTGATCGGGAAGTCGTAGGTTCGAGGCCTGACGATGGCAGGATTTTCGACACAAATGTAGCAGCTAGGTCGAATTCAACCGTTGTCTGGAGGAGAATTCCAACAGTCCGCTACTCTGACTGGAAGTTTTCCATGCTTTTTCTCCGATCAACACCATGTGAATGTGAGGAGTAGTACCCTAACTAAACGGCCAGGAGCCGCACGCTATCTTTCCATCGTCTTCCTTGTCCTACCCTTACTCATTACGCGAACGCATTTACACTTGCATGGACTTCAGTACCAAACATGTCGAGAGATCAGTTGAGAGATTAGTGCTTGTCTCGGCTGGAGCGCTACCCTGCCCGAGGGAGATTCCTGGAAGGAGAAAAGCTCACAAGTTCAGCACCGTATCTCACCATTCAGCAGAAGAACATCGCCATCTCCCGTGATACAAACAAGTGTTAAATCGACTGGTGTAATGATCATTGCAGTTGACGCGCCCGGAAAGACGAACAAATCAATAAATCATGCTCACCACTCGCTTCGTGTTTATTATGTTTTCAATAAACACATTATTACTTACAATCACCACATACATCTATACCCATTTTTACAGAAACTTAGCAACAACCTAACATAATAATATATTATATTTTACATCACTGTTTTAGTAAATGTATTTACATTTTCAGGGCGTCCCAAAAGCTTTCGCAGGTAAAATCGTTTATTATTTGATTTGAAAAGGAGAATTTCCTCGTATCAGATTGCTGTGTTAGGGTTCGAAGTTAGAAATTATGATATCTATGATACGGACACCTATATAAATCGCCTTAAAGTTCTAACCCCAGCCATCTTTCTTCATATAATAATTGGTCTTTACCTCTTAACAAATATCGCAAAGCAAAAAAGACACATTTTCTTGGCATCTATATATGACATTTGTCTTTATGTGCATAAGTGTCGCGGCTTCTATACTTCTCTTCAGAGTTCCTCTATGGTTTTTCACTCATGCGAGGCTCGCATCGAATAGGACGATTGCAGCAAAGCCAGTGGGAATGAATTGTATTATCGTATGATTTCAATTCGCACACTTCAGTAGTGAAGCAATTTCGATAGTTCCCCAGAACCGACGGAAGGTCGAACGATAGAACAAAGACTCCGGTCTTATCGCCGTGTTCATTTTCTCTCATTTGCTCTCCGTTGAATGGCGGTATTCCTGTTTGTTTTGTTCGCACTGTAACATGAGTGTCTCGCACTGTAACATGAGTACCTTGTTCAGCAGGGTCGTTCGATGGACTTCGTTTACCCGACACAATGTAGCGTTTCGCACTGGTTCGCTGTTCTATTGAGCCGACTAGTGAATATGCGACTGTGTGGTTTGACTCTATCTCTTTCTCTCCATGTGGCCTTTGTTCGTCCCTTCGTACGTCCGTCCGTCAATGCGACCTTCAGCCCCCACAAATGCCCGCTGACGCGAACACCCACACACGTACTGAGATACACTGTCATTCACCTGCTCTTTTCAACTTGGTTCACGTCAAATTTGGATGCAAATACAGTAAAAATAGATATTTCTGTTTCTGTCATATTGTATTAAAGGGGGTACCGGAATTAGACAGGAAAAAGCGTCCCCGGGGATAATTTTGTTTGTCGAAAATCGTATTAAAGTGTAAAAAAACTAGTTATTTTCCGAATTAAAATCATATTATCCGGAGTACCACGCACAAATGAAAAAGACTTTTTTTAGCTTCTTATATCAGGTTATTTTTTTAACCACAGTACGCCTACGAATATTGACTTCAATAATTTTTGCGATTATAATAAAAATGTTTCGATTGTTTTCATGCGTTTATGTCATAATTTGATTCTGGTAATCAACAAAAAAGGTAAAATAAAAAACACTTTTTTCTTAGTTTTTTAAAGAACATCTCACGTTCCGACAAAATTTTTAAAATGGCTATATCTATATCTATCTATCTATCTATCTATCTATATATATATATATATATATATATATATATATATATATATATATATATATATATATATATATATATATATATATATATATATATATATATATATATATATATATATATATATATATATATATATATATATATATATATATATATATATAATGCCGATCAGATGGCCGAGATCGCTAAGGCAGTGGTGCCGGAGTGGTCTCGGACCAGAAGATCGCGGGTTCGAGTCCCGCCTCGGGCGTGGGTGTATTTGTGTGTGTTTGTATGAGTGTGTCGTCCTTTCACCCCTCATTATCATCATCATTTCATCTTTCATACCCCCAGGACTAACAACCGTGGGGGATAAAAATCGGATCCAGCTGAATGCTGGTCCCCCCAAAGAAGTGTTCGCAAGCACCTGCCACCGTGATATTAAATGAAAAACTGAGCCACGGTAATTGCAGGTTGCTTGCCCTGCGTGGTCCTAGTTGGCCGAAACGAAAATTATATATATATATATATATATATATATATATATATATATATATATAGCCTTCTTTCCCTCCAAATTCGTAAATTCGTCTCTGGATTCTCCCATCCTACACGCGTCATTATGTAAAATATTAAGCGGAAGTCTTTGATCGCGAGTGCAGGCATCGGCAGCACGTGGTGAAACCGCCGTAATGTTGTGTCAGCGACACAATGTCGGGCGCGCTCGCAACCCTTGTTCTCTTTCTCGTTCTCGCGGTCGGGGCTCGTCGCCTCGAGGCGTGTCGGCGTCCGGCGCGCGCGGATTAGCCAAGGCCATGGACTGCTCGTTAGGGCGGAATCGAGCGCTCGTGAGTGCGCGGCAGCCGCCGTCGTCGTCGTCGTCGTCGTCGTCGTCGTCGTCGTCGTCGCCGCCGCTGCCGCCGCCGCTGGGGAAGTCGCGATAGCGCTCCGCGGAGTTCGCCGCCGGACAAAGCCGCCAATCCCTCTCAACTGTTCCGCTCGCGCGTGTGCACAGGTGTGGCTGCCATCGCGCGCGGTGTCCAACACGAGTCTTATCTACGCATGTTTCAAAATGTTTTCTCTTTTCATTATTCCCCTTCCATTATTTCCTTCTCCTTGTTCTTCACCTTACCGACAGTTAAGCTCAGAGTCAGAGTTGCGCTGTCTCTGCTGCGCCCCAGGTCGGCAGCGTCCCGAGGGTGGCGCATTTTCGAGGCTAGATCGATAGCTAGGTCGAATTCAGTACAAGTCCGAAGGAGAATTCCAACAACCTTCTGCTCTGATCTTCCCTCTTTTCCTTCTCCTATTCGGTCGTCGATTTTATCTTCTCGTGCACCATCTCCTCCGTCTCCATTTTCGATCTTCTCCTCCTCCTCCTCCTTCCACTTCTTCTTTTGTATGTCCTTATTCTCAACCTGATTCATCTTGACGCGTCTTTGTATTTTCCTCCTTATGCTCCTTCATGTTATGCATCTTCTTTTTGCCTTCTTCCTATTTCTCGTTTTTCGTTTTATCTTTCACCGCTCCTTATTATTGCTTCTTTTTTCTTCTTCCTTTCTTCTTCTTTTTTATTCTGTATCTTCTTTCTTTATACCACTTTTTTCCGCACAATTTTGTCGCAACACACTCCGGTGTGTGAAGCTACCATTCTGATAGATAACTGTCGAATTGTCGAACTGTCGAACAATGTATAGATGCGGATTGGACCGTGGCAATGAACTTGACGGCAATGGAATTGACTGCTGCTTAAGGACTCTAGAGCAGCGTCCTCTCAGAAACATTACGGAGAGATTGCAGAGCGTATTACTCATTCACCAAATCGAGTGGTTTAATTTTCGTAAACTGACAGCAAACGTTTTCAGGACGAACATTTCACACGCCCGTGTAAGCTGGTAATCAATGTTTTTAGAATGGGTAGAGTTGAAGACTCTGGGTCGGCCGACCCGGAAGTTTGTACATGCTAGGCAATTAATACATGTGGAGAGTGGGGGTTCTGAGATTTGGGGAGGGACAGCGTGTTGCAAATAGGGTTTCCTCGGGCAGAATCCGCACAGATCATTGTTATACTGGGGCGCCGCTAGGCATGCTCACTCATGCACCCTGAAAGTACGGAACGCACGTATCCCTAGGTAGAGCAACTGCCTTCCGGTGGTATTGAAAAACACTAACAGGAACAAGGCGATATTTGTTACGCGAGCAGGCCTTGACATCCGCGGGTTCCTTCAAAGCATCGAAAAATTACATTTCCAAGACGTTTCCATTCCAATGCGTGTGATTTTGCGATCTGCCATGCCCATGATAATTTATTGATGTCATTAATGACGTTTTCCACTAATGACTGTTTTCTGTGTTAAAAATATTTAAACATTATTTTAGTTCGCAAAACGTAATATTTTGTCTTTAAAGAAAATGTACCCATAGGTAGGACCTTAAATTCTGATACTTGCAAAATCGGTAGAGGTACTCTAGATTTAGGAAAGTTAATGTAAAGTATATGAATATACATGATTGTTCGAAGACACATGACGCCCCTTCTGATTCTCATTTCTCCAGTGATCACTGGATCCCAGCTAAGAAATGAGGTTTCTTGAGTGGAAATCTCATTATGTCACTGTCATAATATTACGAAAAACAACAATATTTCATTTTTTGAATCTTGTATGTACAAACAGGCTTTCTGCTCCCATGTTTTTCTGTCCTCAATCCAGTGGAGACCTGCTACGGCATTATCATTCCACTAGGACGTTTCTTGAAGTCTCTTGTTCCTTCTTTCAGGCGGCGATCAAATTCAATTTTCACCAATTTGTCGTGTACACACTTCCGCAAGTACATGTTTTAACATGTTTAAACGGCTTTTGCCTCTTTTATAAGTTCATGTGTTATACATGTCAAATAACAATAATTAAAACCAGTACACTGAATAAAGTGCATAAGGTGAATCGATGCAATAAAAAAGGCAAAAATATCAAGTCTCTGTTCCTGCGACGTGTAAGATACACGTCGATAGATGCTCGATCAAATTAAAACATACGACAATATTCATGTAAATATCCAATATTCGTGCCACCAGGGAACAATTCAAATAGCGGAGAAATGTTACCGAGACTGTTTTGTGGCGGTCCCTGGTGGAGAGTACAGGAGTCGAAATTAATTGGTTACTCCAGAGAATTCAGAGTGCCAAGATAAACATTTTCAGCAAAGAGCCCACTCGTCACGAGGTGAACTCCCAAGTTTCCAAGCGATGTAAATTAACAAACAATACAAACAACAGCATCTTCACATCATACGTCTACTCAATTTAATTTTCTCTTTATTCACTATTCTTGAACTTGAAATCAATGCACGAGTTTCCATGTGACATTTTTTGTTGCATAACTGCTTTTTTTTATATTATATCCTGTTCTTAACATCAGAAATGGATATTCACGAAAATCTACGTTATGTAATTTAATGCGGTGGTAAATATAACAATTTCGAATTTATCTTTTAAACAATTAACTGTTTAGTAATACAAGTAGCAAATCATGTAATGTCGGTACACTTCCTGTTGATCCGTGAAAAAACAAAAATTCGCAAATTGTGCACGTCACGTTTGTATCATCGATATGTTTATCGATGATACAAATGTGGCGTGCACAATTTGAGAATGTTTGTTCTTTCACGGTTCAAGAGGAAGTGTATGGGTGATTTTGCAATGTTTAAAGGCACTTCACCAGAAGTTTGGAATTTTTTTTCCTTCTTTCAGTCTTTTTTAATCTATGTTGCACGTATTGTCTCGAAACTAAAGAACTAGTTTTCTTACTAATATTACAGTGCCTCGTGACACAACAATGCAAGTACGTGCGGCTTGAGTTCCGACCACCGTCTACATAATTCGTCGGGAAACACGAGCACTCAAAAAGTGATATTCATGATTTTTAAAGTGCGATTGTAACGGCTTATGTGGTTCAGGGCATCACCTGATGTCACAGTGGGGTCTCTGAGCAGGTTTTGAGTCCCGATGGTGACCGTATTTTCCACATTAGCTAGTCATATTCACCCACGGACTGGAAGGGAATTCTAGCCCTCTGCGAGTCTGATCGGTAGTTTTTCAGGCGAATGCCGGAGCCAGACCCTAACAAATAGACACTCGATCATTCCTTGTTCTAACCTCACCTCTTACACACACACACACACACATAACTGATTGGGGAAAAACTCCGCCTACCTGTAACCGCCCATTCGTATTTAATCAGATTAAGATAACGGGAGTTGACATGATAAATAATAATTCTGATAAATTACGATAAAATCTGCCAATTATGATAATTTTGAACGAATTCAAGGGAAGTATTGTGTTTATTTTCGTAACATTTACCGAACATTCAAAAAACATTCAACAAACATTCGGATGTGTTTGTTTTACAACTCAACGTCTTGGAAACGTCAAGTTTGCTTCGGCCGCGCTGCAGTTATTGACCGAAGACGTCCAGGGTTATTCAGTGAAAGGAGTTGATAGGAAGTCTGATAAGAGCGAAAGCACACTTGCCTGAAGGTCGAGGATGATAAATCGATATTTGCAGTCCCAGTATTTGTAAAGACATGTCTGTCCTACGAAGGACGCCTTCTTGGCTAAAAATTAGACCATCATAGAGAAATAACTCGAGTTATTCAACCAAAGGATTCAACTCGAATGAACTTCGAACTAGAAGTCCAAAATATAGAGATACAATTGCGATGTCTTTTTTTAATAACTATCTAAAAGACCAAAGGATATTATATTCTCATAATTGAAAGACAATGAACATTTAGATAAATTTTAATTTTGGTACAGCACACAAACTTCCTTCTTTATGGGCGCGTGTTCAGAATGAAAAGCTAGTTGTGACTACAATGGTTCCCTAGCTCCCCATATGCCAAATACTTCTTTTGAATTTTTTTGATGTTGAAAAAATAAATGAGCATGTTAGTGATAAACGAATCCGTCGATTGTAAATTCCTTCGCTCTCAATTTCCATTCTTTGTTAGGTGGCAGTGACTAGAGTATTTTCATATTTATTTTGTTTTGTGAAATCTAAATACTATTGTAAATATTACTTATTAGGCGTTACATGTTTTTATATCTTTTACTCATTTCCTCTTCTTTTGATGTCATTGAATTAATACTTCGTATCACGATCTGACGTTTACGCTCTCGTTATTAAAATGTCACAACACCCATGAGGCAGACTTAGCAGCAAAAAAGTTATACATTTTAATATCCATCAAAGAAATACAGGGGCATCTCGAGCAACAAATTTCTCCTCGTACTGCACTTAAGAACAGAACGCCGGCGGGAAGGTCCGTGTCTGTAGACGAACACGATGCTCCGCCCGTGACTCCGGTCTCGCGCTCAACTCGGCCTCCGGCCCAGCCCCCGCCCCGCGGTCTTGTCCCCGTCCCCACTCCCCGTCGCCTCTCCTCCGTCTCGCCTCTACCCCGCCTCAGCTTCGCCTCAAGTTCGCCCCGCCCGGACCCCGCCCTGGCCTCTCCCCCTCGCCCGACCTGTCATCGCTCCGCCCCATCCACGCCACGCTCCCGCCTTGCCCCCTTCCCCCTTCTCCCAACACCTATCCACCCCGCCTTCCCTTCCCTCCGACCCTCCCTTTCCTCCTTACCTCCGCCCCCTCTTCCCCCGCCCTTCCCTTCCCCGTCCCGCCATCACAACCGCCCCGTCATCACATCCGCCCCGTCACATCACCGCCTCCACTCTGCCTCGTTTTCGCTTCCATCACCCACCCCTCCTCGCCACCTCCCACACCTCTTCTTCTGCTTACGCACCCACCCAATCTTACACCACCTCCCTCCTCCTCCTCCTCCTCCCGTCACCTTATCCTTCGCCTCACCACAACCGTTACTACGTCGTACACTAACCCCATCTGTTCGACTTCCACTCCGCGTCCGCCCTCTCCCCGCTCTTTCCACAGAACCCCGCCTGCTCCTCCCCCCGCGGCCACCGGCCCGCCTCCCGTCGTCAGCAAAGAGTGCCCCAGCTGTTAGCATTCCGCTGCGCAAACTGAGTTCATGCTTGGCGCGGTGCGGGCAAAAACAGTGCGTGCGCCGCGGCCGGAGACCCTAGGCACGTTCTTCTGGCAGGGAAGCGCTGCGGCGCGGCGCGGCGCGGGGGAGGGAGTCGGGCTTCTTGCGTCTCCCCCGGGGTTGCGTGGGCGGCGGCAGGTCGCCGAGCGCCGCGCGGGGCGGGGCGGGGCGGGCGACGAGATGACGGGATAAGGCGAAAGCTTCGGGGCGGCTTTGCTGCGCGCGTTCGGTGAGCGCCGATTAACAACGGGATGTATTTACGCGCGGGAAATCCTTGCGCTCTACCTGCAAGTAAGGATCGTTCCGTTTTTAAATGGTGATTTTTATTTCCGGACATGACAACTGCCACGGCCAGAAGTTCCGTTAGTGTAGTGAATGTTTTGTTGCGAAAGGTGACGGAGTAACTCCCTCGCTGAATGGTGAGATTCTTCGCCGCCCACCTACATGTCGACTTGCGGTGAAATTTCCTCCCCAGGTATCTCCTCTCAGAAGGGTACCGCCCCAGCGCCGGGGCAAGCTCCCGACTGATGTTCCGACATTTGTGGTTGTGTAGTGTGTATGTATGTAAGTGAAAGTGTGTATATGTATGAGGGGAAAGATTGGAAGAAGGAAGAGGGCGATGCATGCGAAACATTAAACAAATATCTGGCATCCTACCGAAATCGAACCTTTGACCTCCATACTACATGGTACGCGACTAAGGCGTTGCCTTGACACTCGCCACTACCACATAAAAGTAATATCGGGGTGGTAACGTGGTACTATCGTTTGTTGATGTGCTAATGTAGAAATGGGAGAAATAACTGAATGTGCACCGACTGAGTTTAGCTTAGACCCAGAATTACAGCTAAATTTGCAGCGACTCTGACTGGGAGATCCTAGTGTTCAAAACCCGACGCTGGCGGGTTTCCGTCACTTGCTAGATTGGTAGGTCGAATTCTGCAACTGTTCGTACTTTCTCCTAACAATACCAGGCAAATGCCGGAGTAGTATCCTAACAAACGAGTCTCGGACCGCACGCTATCTTTCCTTCCTTCTCATTGGTCTATTTTCTCACTTCAGACCGCCTTACGATTACATACACTACACTCGCCCACCAGTCAGAACGCGAGGCATGGTCTTAGCGCTTGACCCGCTGGGGTGGTACCCCGTTTGGGGCGATATCTATACACTAACGGCTCTAATGGCCATAGCAGTAGACGTCAATCAATCAGTCTGAATTTATATAGAATATGTGAAAATGAACTAACGAAAATCATACAAAACGAGTTTTTATTCATTTACGAATTATCTTTTTATTTAGACGAACGTTTTAAATATTATTGCATACAGTGATACCCTCTCGTATTACAATCAAACAATTTATTTTTAAATTATTAATGTTTTATTTGTATTCTACATAAACACGTTTCCTGACCTAATTGGCCCATCTTCAGGTGTACTGAGGCAAATGAGAAAAACAAAAAATACACTTAGACAGATTTAAAACTATTTTATCTTTTCGAAAACGAGAAGACTCTGGTTAGCTCTTAGAGCACCCAGTTTAAAATCAGAACCAAATCTATTAACAAATATCTCCCGAAAAGCCATAGCAGAGTTTAAACAGACCAAAATATAACCATGTAATACAATTTTTAAACACTCAAAACAACTCAATTTGGAACTTTAATAAAAGGGTACTAAGAAAAAAACGATAATCCCCCCTTTAACTACCACCAATGGTATAAAATATTCTACAAGTGAGAACACTGAAGTTTTAGCCTAATATTCTGCCGAGACATTCACCCCCAATATCCCCTCTCCCCATCCAGATCATTCCCAAATCCAAAATTATGCCCACTCCCCTAATTACTATACCCCCAAAAATTAAATACATATCTCCCCAGGAAATTATAAACATCATTAGAACTCTCCCAAATAAAAAAAGCACCTGGTCATGACAATGTTATTTATATCATTCTAAAAAGCTTACCACAAACCATTATCGCCTCTATCAGCAATATATTCAACTCATCTCTATGAATAGGATACTATCCTACAACCTGGAAACATTTCTTAATCATTCCCATCCCAAAACCGAACAAAAACCACAGCAACCCAGATAATTATAGAGCCGTTAGTAGTTTCCCATCATTAGCAAAAATATTCAAAAAACTCATCCTTGCAAGATTAAATAAGTACTTGAACAAAATAAATCTCATATCTCCCTTTCAGTTTGGCTTCACCGATAAAGTATCCACTGCGCATCACTGAAAACCTTCATACATCATTAAAAAAATATCACTCATTAGCAGTATTCATCGACATCACCAAAGCCTTCGATCGAGTCCGGCACGAAGGACTAATATATAAACTAACGACAATAGGAACCCAAATATACTCTTTAAAATCATAAAATGCTTCCTCACAAACAGAACGTTTTTAGTCGTAATAGAAAACCACACCTCAAATGCACGCTCCATAAGAGCAGGACTTCCACAAGGATCCCCCCTCTCCCAACTGCTATTCAACCTCTACACAGCGGACCTTCCTACCTCCAGATTAACCCAAATAGCCCAATTTGCCGATGACACTGCAATCTATAAATTTCATCCATCATTAAACTTTATAGCAAATGAAATCCGAACACATCTTCAAACATTAAAAAGCTGGTCTGCAAAATGGAAGATAAAAATCAATCCCACCAAATCAGCCGCTGAAATATTCACATTCAAACCTTACTCTCCACCATACAATTAAAAATACATAATTTTATAAAACTATCGACTCCAAATAATAAGGCAGTTAAATACTTACTCTCCACCACACAATTAAAAATACATAATTATATAAAACTATCGACTCCAAATAATAAGGCAGTTAAATACTTAGGACTACATCTGGACACCACCCTCAACTGGAAAACTCACATAAACAACAAAGTTCAGCAAGTGAAATTAAAATTCTTCAAATGAAACCTCTCATAAATAAAACAACTGAACTGTTTTTAAACAATGCCACAACCTTATATAAATCAAACATCAGACCCCTCCTCCTGTACGCCTGCCCAATATAGACAAATGTTGCCAAACATAACATTCAAAAATTGCAAGTCATCCAAAACATATTCTTAAGATCCATCACCTAAGCTCCCTGGGTCAACTCCAACACGCAACTTCACACCGAATTAAACATCAAACCAATTTCTCACCATATTGCCTATCTTTCCAATATCTTTTACTCGAACCTACAATTAATCAACCAAAGCAGAAATGTCAAACTGGTCAATTACAATAAGTCAAACTCGAATAAAAAACAGATATTCTTTACATGCATTCTTGGACATATTCAGCAATATAGAATGAATCAATGGAGATGCTCTGTGAGTCCAGTTGTCAGATGTAAATTAGTGTTAGTAGTTAAATAGATTAAGTTAGATTGTAAGCCAGAAAATCAAATGTAAAGTTGACCTAAACTAAACTTTGTAATCTCGGTCAGAACATAAATAATTTAAAAAACAAACAAACAAAAACACGAGAGATTCCTGAGAACCGACAAGATAAAAAACACTTCTGATCCACCAGCAATTACAAAACTTAATGGGAGTGGTGATGTACTGGTAGAACAGCTGTCATTTCTCACAATGTATATTTGCAAATAATTATTATACATTTGAGTAAATTGATACATAACTTTGAATGGAAGTACGCATGTAAAATACACTGCTGGTAGCTACTAATTGGTGAGTTTCGCCATTTTAAACCATAGTGGAAGGAGGTAAATCTCCACTGGCGAGGACCTGTGAATTCAGTTACAGTGGGAAAAACAAAAAGTTGTTTCCACTGGGAGTGAACATTTCACTCAGAGAAGCGCGTTAGAGGCACAAATTAATCTCACGCCTCGAGGCTTGTTGCGGCATACAGCTTGTATACTGCTTTAATTTTACATTTGTATGTTGTATGATGTATGGGAAAGTGATCCGTTAAACGAAGAGAACCATGAAGCACTCGTGTGAATTGGAATGTAATGGAAATTGAGCTATGAACTACTAATAAAACCGGAGTAATATTTTATTACTTATAATTATTTCATATGATGTTTCGCTTTTGTTCGTTTATTCATTCTAAACAAAATGAAATTTAGTTTGGCCGGCGTCGTTTGCCGAATTGCTTAACGAAGCTCCGTGAAGCCACGGAATGTTAAGCAACTAGAGACACCTCGGATTCTTGGATAGACTGTCTCGTAACCTCGGTTTTCAACGGCGCCGAGCCCTTGGATGAAGGAATAAAAGCCAATGACTGACTGCTACGAAACGAGAGAAAATACGAAGTTTAACGAAGGATAGTCTAAATGTATATGCGCTCAATACCCAAACGATGGTGAAGACACGTAGTTGGAAAAAGCCAAAGCAAAATAATTGTTTTTAATGCATTTGTGATAGTCAATAAAGCAATCCAGAATATAACACTTTTAATTTGGTTGGTACGAATTAACGAAATTCATGAACTGAAGATTTAGTCACGACTTCATCTGAGTACAGGTCAAATAGCGTATCAAGTAAGCAACTTACACAATTAAATATGTGCATACAACACCCTAAGAGGAACTTCTTTGCATACCTTCACGACGTGCCGCACATTTTCACGTATTCCCAACGCGACAGCCCATTCAGCGGCGGCATAAAGGCGAAGCAGATAACGGACGACCTTTTTTGCGACAGCTGTTATCTCTAGCCGCAGACACACACCACTCCATGACAAAGAGGCGTTTACGTCGAGGAAAAATTTCTTTTGGCACCACGCGCCGGAAATAGCTCCAGAGAACGCACAAGGGGCACACCTGGTGGAGGGAGAGGAAATTATTACCCATGGGCACCGATCCTTGGGGTTTTGCGCCGGAAATAACTCCAGGGTACGCACAAAGGGCACACATAGTGGAAGGAGAGGAAATTATTACCCATGGGCACCGATCCTTGGGGGTTTTGCGTCGGAAATAAATCCAGAGAACACACAAGGGGCACACATAGTGGAGGGAGAGGAAATTATTACCCATGGGCACCGATCCTTGGGGTTTTGCGCCGGAAATAACTCCAGGGAACGCACAAGGGGCACACATAGTGGAAGGAGAGGAAATTATTACCCATGGGCACCGATCCTTGGGGTTTTGCGCCGGAAATAGCTCCAGGGAACGCACAAGGGGCACACATAGTGGAGGGAGAGGAAATTATTACCCATGGGCACCGATCCTTGGGATTATGCGCCGGAAATAACCCCAGGGAACGCACAAGGGGCACACATAGAGGAGGGAGGGGACATTATTACCCATGGGCACCGATCCTTGGGGTTTTGCGATGTTCTAGGTATTTGTTGCGCCTTTGCAATACGACATTAGGGGCGTTGAGCGCGTAACGTACTGGAGTAATCCTTTCTTAATCTATTCAATCATCGCCAGTCATAGTCTGTCATTGCCTTTTATCCCTTCGCCCAGTGGTTCGTCACAATATGATCCCGAGATTTCCAAACGGTCATCCGGCAAGGAACCCGCGAAGTCTCGAATTGCTTAACTTCCGTGACTTCACGGAGTGCAGTTAAAGAATTCCGCATGCGACGCCGGCTGAATCCATTCTTTAGTTACCGATACACGGTCCATTTTGTAAGCGGTTAGAGAATCCATTCTTCTGTTTCCGATATTCCTTGTATTCGTAGCGATTCTGTTGAATCGAAAATATGATTATAGGAATACTAAACCTCCAGTACCAACGTGTGATAAACCCGTAGTTGCAGATGTGATAGAAGTTCAGGCGTGATCCTCCTCGTTCTGGCCCTTTATATGACTACTTCATTTAGAAATAAACGAAATTTTCTGCTTATTTTCATTAATAAACTAAAGATGTGTATGGAAGGAAAAAAACATTATGAGCATTTTTAGTTTGTTGAAAATGTGATTTAAAGGAATTAAACTGACTTATTTTCTTATTTAAAATCGCATGAGGATATCAATCGATATTTACATAGGATCGATACTATCAAAGTATCAATAGTTCGTAGCTAATATCGGTATTAAATATCGTATCGATTCAAATGTCGCAACATCTTTCATCGTTGTATGCTGCTCCGTTGCCGCTGTCACCCGTTTCTCACTGTTAGTTCCATATGAGTCTGGTACGAGGAGAACGCACAGAGTCGCGGTGCCCGTAGGACATGTGTATACATTGTCGTCTAACCTAGGATCTTATGTAGCTACTTAATGAAATGAGTATCTCCAGAAGATCAACGGCAAAATAATTGAGGCACCAAAAAATCATGTTCGATATATGTATTGAGCCCCAATTTAAGTGCTGTAAAAATATGTAACGTATGCCACACAACATGCACTATAAGTATTAAAAATTTAGAATACATTGTTATTATTATTATTATTATTATTATTATTATCATCGTGGCATTAATGCGAAGTTTTAATCACCAAGCTAGTGTAGAAAGTCAATTGCTTTAGTGACCATTAAAATGACCAGCGGTGAAGGACACTAGTAAAATAGTCTTGGTATTCTATAGATAGATCCTCGAGCATACGATTTCCCGAAGGTTTGTTTGATAGTATGTCATCGAACGACTAGTGCTGTTTCAGTCTGCTAAATAGCAAGGCAAGTAACCAAGGTGAATAACCACGCCCATGGAATGAGTGTTGCGATATGCTTGGGGAATTTTAAAATGGTAATATCCAGCCACCTTGGCCGGCAAGATACGACGAGAAAGCAGGGTTCCAAATACAAAGATAAGCACCAACAATTTTCGCCATGTTCTTATCAACTTGGAGATATTTCCTTAATTTCCTGCCGAGTAAATTAGAATTCTTCTGATTAATGGCATACCTAAAGTCTAAAACGAGAGAAGGCGAAGAAGCAAACTTTATCGTAACTACCACAGGATATGATTCAGAGCATACAAGGCAGGCAGTTGTTTTGGTATAAAGTTCTCTGACTTAAACAGAATCATAAAATTACACCTCAATCACCGTTGTGCGGGCATTGTGACCGCTTGTCCTTTGCCAGCATAATTGTATGCAAGCGTAAGCGTAATTGTAGTTACGTAGTAAACAGCCAGTATTGTAATGCCGAAGAGGAGAGTGGCGATTTTTCTTGAGAAAAACACATGGGGCTGGTGGGTAGGGGTGACGTGAATGACGTGCTAATTCTACCAACCTGAGTTCGAATACCAGCTCAGAGAAAACTAGGGGTGCGACAGCAGCATGTACTTTGTCCCTTTATTTTCACACAAAATTACACGAAAAGTACTCAGATTTTCGAAAAAAATTGTACATGACCTTATTTCAAAATCTATATTTCAGGAACCGATTTCATTTAGGAAAAATTTCTATCTTCAATATTTTAGTTGTAGGAAGACTCCGAAAAAATTTCGAACTGTTACTATTTTCGAAAAATCAGAGTTTTCAATGAACGTGAGACCTACACCATTCTCTTGAACATCATTCACATTCCAACAAAAAATCAAAAACGATGGAGCCTTTTTATTAAAATTTGGAAAATGTTCCAGTAAAGAACCCTCCAAAAATGACATATTGGTTTCAAATTCCAAGGCCCGCGACATCAGCCAGATCGATGAGGGTATATCAATTTCAGAAAATACGGACTGAACGATTTAGCCGCTAACGTTCACAGACGACTGACTTGCAGACGGGCGAGCTGGGGGCAGACGTTTTGCCGTCATTCAAGCTTTTGCTATCAAGGACTCAAAAAACATGGATTCTGTTTACACCACATGTTAGAGGTCTTTCTTTTTCATTTTAGCAATTGGATGTATCCACTCTTTCCTTACCAGGGCCCAGTGAAAAGAGTTTTTCTGCTGAAAATTCGTTTTTTCACGCATTACATAACTTTCTCTCTACTGCTTAGCGAGAAAGTAAATTTGCTGATTGGAAACACTTTTTGCAGGTTCACGTACTAGTATTATAATATTGCGCACACGTAACAAATAATGCGATAAAGTAGTACATGCCATTGTAGCAGTACTAGTTTTTGCGTGTTGTAACCCGTATTGTAACCCATGACTGATTTGTAATTTCGTATTGTAACCCATGAATGATTTTCAAGGAGCTGAAGGATTTTTGGATGATTAAATTTTTAAATAACAGTGTTATTTTTTATAGAACAATTAGGATGTGTTGTGATTGTTCATCGAAACCGATAATTCACTATAATCCTTCAATTGATCGTAAACAAAATATGAAAATTGTGCATAGTGAACGCTCTGTGTTGGCGCGACTCATATAGATCGACAGTGGTTAAAGGTTAAGTCCAGATTCGTGAAGAAAGCAATAATATTCTAGATTTTAAATCTTAACATATACGAGAGGCATTCAGTAATTAGACAAATAGCACAGCAAACATTTTTCAGGACATCGACAATATTTTTGTCTACTTTTCCAAGTGATCTTTACCGACTCATTTCATTAAAACAAACATAAAAATGTGAAGAGGTCATGTCAAGGATATAAAGACAATGAGGTTGGAGCTGCCAATCCACTGGAAGATAGAATATATACGGCTGAAGGATATCCTTCAAATAGAGTAAGGGTATCAAAAAGAAAATCTCGGAACTGATGATACTCTGCCCGATGATTGCAGTGCTTTGTTGATACCTCATAGACAGCTGTCAGCGCATTTATCGTGCACTCTATTCAGTAACAAGACGTGAAAGCATTTTGTTTGCGATATTGAAACATTTGAGTTCATAGTGTTATTCAGTGTTACGTCATTACCGCTTTTGTGAAGAAAGTGGAGTATGTCTTCCTCAAGTGATAGTGAAAGGAACGACGTTAGTAATGTAATGCAGTTCATTGTCGATGAAGTGAACAGTGCACCGGTAATTTTAGAATCCCCAAACCCCAAAAGTGAAAGGGAGAGACGAGGTCTTTCCTACAGGAATATCAAAATACGAAAGAGAAGGCACTTCATATTAAAAGCTTTCTGAAAAAAGTAAATAACATGAAATCAAGATTGAAGAAAAAACAGACCTGAAGAAACTGGAAGCAAACAGATTAATTATTAGATTAGGAGAGAAAATTACTGAAAGCTATGCAATCGAAATAAAAAAAAGGGGCCATGCAATTTGGTGTTGCGGAGTAAATCAGCAGCCAAAACGTCCAAATAGCACACCCTTCATCTACTAGGCAATCTTTTAGCAAAAGAACGGCAACGCCTAGTGTTAGTAATGAGAATTAGTAAAATTCAAAAAATATATTACGAGAAAAATGTGATGCTTCATGAGAACTCCTCACAAAACTTTGTAATTAATGTCTCGTATTATAATATATAAATAGGTAATTAAAGTTAATTTTTTATTATGTAAAGGTATTTAATTATCAAAATTATTAATACTTAAACTTTAGTTTCTACTTATTTCTTCTCCTTGTCGACTAAGAAGAAATTCATCATTGTCATGGAGCTCCTGTTTTTTGTCCCTATCACTACTTTTAAACAATTCCTTTTTTTAATTGTTGTGATGTATTCGACTGCATCTGTTGCATTCTGGACCGTGCTGTTGCCATATGCTAAATAAATGAACTTGCTCAACTGGTTCGAAGTCAGAATTGCCCAACGTTTTTGCAACGTTATGGAGCGCAATACGGAAAATTATTTTTGGCACATTTTGTAATTTTACGCTACAATTGTACATTAAAATGGGAAACCAACGTGTCAGTTGTCTGAATCACCGTTATGTTATAACTCGCTGTCTTGTTTAAAAAGTTTGTCGCAATCCAGCCCAGCACCAGGGTTAGGGTTTATAAAGGGAGTCAATTGTAGGTACGCTGGTCTTATAGCTATTACCATTCCTCACATGCACAACTTCTGGTAAAACAATAAAATAGGAAAACAACATTTTACTTTAACTATGAGTCTGCTACTAACCACAGTATTCTCGAAATATATCCTTTCAATTTGACTTAGAAGGTAATGGTTATACATAATCTTTAACTTCTGAGTGAAGTAAATTGTTTAAGATCCAAGGATATGCTTATACTCTAAAACTATACAGCCTTCCTTGTTTTTTATGCAGTTTTATGTTCCAGGATTTCCTTTGCATTTCGCGAATATAAGCATAAATTTATTTTTATACTTCCGGCCCACTATTCGTAAGGATAGTTTCCAGCATCAGTTAGCCTTAAGAAGTCGAGCATTGTCTTGTAGATGCCTTTCCTCTACCTTCCCGGTCATTTCATGTTCAAAGTGGGCTTAACTTTTTTTTAAGGTCACATGAACTTCTAGGTCATTAGCGACCACTATTACTTGTAACGGTATGGTAACTGTGAGGACGACACGATATGATGATGATGATGGTGATAGGGGGTGAAAGAACGAACACAGTACAACCATGCCCGAGGCGGGACTCGAACCCGCAATCCTTTGGTCCGAGATAGCTACGGCCGTACTGCCTTAAAGATCTCGGCCACCGGATCGGCGAGCTGAACTATGTTCTTAATCTTGTCTGAGAAGTATACGCTGTTGATAGTGCGTTGATCCTCCAAATATTCACAGACAAGCGGACCAGGGGTACTGCAAGATTTTGTTAACATGACATTTTCAGTGGATTGTTTCATTTTCATGTGGATTGTTTCATCAAAATCAGTGTTTTGAATTTCTTACAGACTGGCGATTCTGGCGTTTCCATTGCCCGTTTGATTCTTTGGTGCAGGTTCAAAACAATGAATGTATCTGGTTAAAATTCCGCCCATGTACCCGTCACCTTGAAACTGAAACCATTTTTTAACTACTCGCAGCATATGCGAAGTCTCTCGGCTGTGTGATGAACGGTATGCTCTATTAAAACCTTCTCTGCACAAGTCATAAGGTAATGAATGGAATGAGTTCTGTCAATACTTGCATATAATGTTAGTATCGTCTTGCGAGAGTCGATATTGTAAAAGCTATTTTTACCGCGCCGCGCTGTGATTAGTCTTTCACTCCGACATTAACTTAGAGAGAAGGGAAAGCTTCGATCCTGCTAATAGGCCCCATACGCCTGATGTAGCGAGATTTTATGAGTACGTATTCTTAGAGAGGATTGCGTTCCCACGTATCGAGATGCTAGCTTGACAGTGCTTCTTGTATATGTGATGGTGAAGGTGAGTGTGAAGGGAAAAGCTAAGGAACCTTGAAACTCCCTGGTGCTACTGAAGTTGATGCAAACGTCCATTACCCTAAGTGTGACAATCGTTCTCCAATAGCATCAACTGCCTCTGATTTCGAACGCGTTGTCACTGCAGCCCCTCTGACCGGGAGGTCCAAGGTTCGAGTGTCAACGGTGGCATGATTATTGACATTAACTTGTTAGCTAGGTCGAATTTAGTCGCTGCCTGTAGGAGAATTTTAGCTGCCGGCTGCTCTGATCCGTAGTTTTCCGTAGTTTCTCTGATCAACACCAGGGGAAAGACGGATCAGTACCCTAACAAACGGCCCACGGAGGGCGCGATCTCACATTCCTCTTCCTTGTCCTATCCTTACTCCTTACACACACACATACACAAACTAACATTAATAATACAATCACACATGCCGGGAGACCCGACAGAAGCTAAGAACTTGTCCCGACTGGGGCGGTGCCCCGCTGATGGGAGATACCTGGTAGGGAAAACACCGCTAACCGTCGGTAGGTTGGCGCCGGATCTCGTCATACAGCGGGTGAAAGATCACCGCCACTTCCCGAGCAAAATACCTGCATTACACTTACGGGACTAATGAGTCTGGTAGTTGATGTTCCCAGAATATCTAAACAATCAATAAATCGAACGCGTGGTGGCATCCCGATGAACTGCGGAGGGCAAGGTAGCTGGTGGGTGCCATGAGTTATCATTCAGCATTTAACCACATTATCAGAAGTAGCTTTTCGATGCTGTATAACGTACAACGTACGTCCTAGTTGCAGATACTATTTTCAGCCAACGAGATTGTGTATTTGTGATATTTTCTACTTTCAGATTATCGATAGCAAGAATTTACCTGTAAAAGCGTGTTGTTAGCAAATAATTATGCTAAATTAGTGTAATAGTATTTAATAGTTTCATTAAGAGAAAATTTAATTTTCTAAAGGAGGGGAAAGCTCTGAGTTGTCAAAGTCTTAATTGTCCTCTTTCTTCTGAACCGCGGTTGTTGTTGTCTTAAAAGTCATAGTTGTCAAAGTATTAATAGTCCGCTTTCTTCTGAGATAGAGCTGTTTGCACAATAGACAGGTACTATAAACCGGACATATCTCTGTACTCAGTTTTCGATGAATTACTATGTTGCATCAAGGTACCACTTGGCTATGCCATCGCTTGTGCAAACGTCATCTTCGTATCAATCACCGTTCAGAATGAAAAAGGGCGGTTGTGCCTTATACCATTTCGTAGCTTACGTTCCTCTTTTTAAAGAAAAACTTTGATAGTTTTTCTATCTGCCCATTAGAAATTTAATTATCAGCATAAATTGCCTGTCAATATAAGTTATTGTTCCCTCCATACACATCTCTTATCTATTTTTTTGTTTTGTTTTTTCAATTTAATAGCTTCATAAACACAATCCTTTGGTCAAGCGCGTCTCTCCCAAAGTCTCTCTGATGACCTCTTCTTCCAAGCTATTGGCGGTGCCTTGGTCTTCTCAATGTGCTTTCGCCGCCGTGCTTTCGTCCTAAGCCCGTCCCGCCGCAGCCAACCTCACCACTCCTCGAAACTCTCTTCCCCACTCTAATATTCCTCCTCTCCGCCTCGTCGATTTCTCCGCCCCACCGCGCTCCACACTCCGCTGTGTTCCACTCCGCTGTGATGCACTCAGTGTGTCCTCGCCACTAACCTAGACCCTGCATATATTCCCTTACCCCCGCTTCCGCGCCGTACCCGACAATCCCCGCCCTCGCTCGTGCTCTCGTTCGTCCACTAGCCCGTCCACTCGCCACTGCCCTCGTCCGTACCCTCGCCCGTGCCCTTGCCTGTCCACCCGCCCGCGGCTTGTTCGTCCCTTCGTTCGTGCCATTGCCTTCGTCCTTACCCTCGCCCATGCCCTGCCAGTGCCCTCGCCGATGACACTGTCTTTGTTCTTGCCCGCGCCTTCATTCGTGCCCTCGCCCATTCCCTCTCTCTTGCCTTCGCCCATGCACTTGCCCGTCCACTCACCCGTGCATTCGTCTTTGACCTTGCACACTCACCTGTGTCCCCTGACTCCGCCCCTCGGCCCATGCCCGCTCTGTGCGCGCTCTCGTTCTGAGACCAGCGTCCGCGCCTGACGCCAGCCCACTCACCTCGTCCCACCCCGTCCCACCCCGTCCCACCCCGACCCACCCCGTCCCACACCGTCTCACCCCACCCCATCCCGCACACACCTATTAGTCCGCTTCGGCACCTACCTCCGCCCACGCTCTTGCCTTCGCCCACTGTCGTGGCCCCGCCTCCCCTCCTTCGCGCCTGCCCCATCCGCCTCCCAGCCATTGGCACGCCCCAAAGACTGTTCTGCCCCGGCCCAACCTCAGGGCTCGAATTGCCTGGACTCTTTTCCAGCGTCCTCCCGCTTCGGAGGGCCCCGCCCCCGTTCCGCCCATGTACCGCCCCCGCAGCCACTTTCCTGCGTCCTTTCACAGGCCGCCACCTCTGCCCACAGCGGCGGGGCGTTGCGAGTTGGCGAATCGTCTGAATGGACGCTGCCGCCCCCGCCGCCCCCGGCGGCTCTGCTGTCCCCGCGAACCCCGCCGCCCACCACCCGTGCCGCCCCCGCGGCCTCCGCCACCCACGCGGCTTCTAAGGCCTCCGCCGCCTCCTCCGGCAGGCCCCGCCGTCCCCGCGGCCTCCACCACCCACGCGGCGTCTAAGGCCTCCGCCGCCTCCTCCGGCAGGCCCCGCCGTCCCCGCGGCCTCCGCCACCCACGCGGCTTCTGCCGCCTCCGCCGCCCCACCGCCCTACCGCCACGCCGCCCTGCCACCCCCGCCGCCCCCCGCTGCCTCCGCCGCCCCCGCCGCCCCCGCCGCCCCCGCCGCCCCCGCCGCCCCCTCCACCAGGGCGACGAGATTCTGAGCCGCGGTTCGGGAGCGGCGTGACGGCCAAGCAGCGAAGCGGGGCGCCGTCTCAGCACTTTCGCTCGCTGCGCCTTCAAAGGGCGGTGATTGGCGGGGTGCATCCCCCGCTCCCGCTGCCCCTCCCCTCCCCGCGTCGCTCCTCGTCCCCGCATCCACCGACCTGCTCAACAGCTGGAAGTGCAGGGCGCGCGGCCCAGGCCTCCAGGCACTCAACCCGCACAACCGCCGCGTTTCTCTCCCCCGCCTGGGTTAATCTCCACCGCTCTCTCCTTCGCGCACCGTTGCCTCTGGGAGTCTACACCTCTGCACCGGAGGAATGAGGTTATGTGACGATTGGGCTCGCCCTTGCTGTGTTCCCGGGTTGTATTACTCGTTCACTTTACATGTGCAGACGGAGCGCTGTGGTCTGTTTACGCGAGGTCACCGCGGAATGAATGAGAATTGCACGTCTGCTGTAAATACTGAGCGATTAGATTTGATATAGGGATACGGGGCCGCTCATTGCAATGAAAGGAAAAGTAGAAGCGTGCAAGAATATAGAAATTGTGTTGTAGATAGAATATAGAAATATGTTCCGTGCCATTTGTGTATAACGTGTATTGATGACAAAGCATATTGTACTGCAGTGCTGTCCATAGGTCTTTCTAATGGTGCTGATAACCGTTTTTCTTTTCCTGGTGGTAATAGTTCACTACATTACAATTAATGTGCTGCCAGAACGCACTCTTGCCTGCCGAAATGGATCTGATTTTTCCGCAGACTTCTCAAAAACTACAAAAACAAAACAAGCACTTTTTCCCGGACTGCGTCAGCAGCTCATAGACATCGATACTATTCGTGTTCGGGCCCTCACTCGGGCACTCGGATGTGTGTTCGGGCCCTCACTTTTAAAACAACAGTAGTTCCTAATTCTGCCGTCTGCAAATGTATAGTGAACGAATAATACCTACACGTGCTAAAGAGACACCCCGGAATATTGAACTGCATTATGTTGAATACTGCTTAGCGGAAATCGGTAAGGCAATTTGATTTTATCCATTAATGTGCTCCGTTACACATTTAGTACATAAATATTAAGTGTGATGATCTGCTACAAGGTCTGGTAAAAAATGTGTTTTATTGCGAAATAATCGACCATGTTGCATGAGATTGTTCAGTTTGCAGATTGCATGTTCAGTTCGAGATACTGAAAAACGGTTGTATTTTTCACTTTTCTGCGACTGCATTTTTGACACAAGCTCAGCCGAAATGTAGTCAGCATTTGGGTTGTTCTAAAAGGTTACCATTCGGTGTCAAAGTCGTAAAAAGATGTGCTTATGACTTTTATTCTGTTCGAGGTCTTTCTGTATGAGATGAGAGTGTGTTACTCATCAAAAGGTTGAAGATTGGATATATGCTCTCATCTATTGATTATTTATTGTTTCTCATGGTGAGACTTCATCAGTTTCAGGTTACGTCTGTCTGCTATAACAACTGTGATATCTTAAGCCAAAAACATTAATATGATGTAGGGTAGTGGTCAATGTTTTAATGACATATGTAATTGACAAAAATGTTTTATTCGCAATCACATTGGTAAAAGGTAATTTAATGTAGTTGCGTCACGTCCGATTTACGTTATTTTCATTAACTCTGATGCAGTATATTCTAATTTAAAAGAATTGTGTTGTACCAATAAATATTGCAAAATATTGAATGCTTATGGAACAAAAACTTTTAAACAGATTGCGATAACTTGCTATTCTTAATAAAGAGTGGGTGACTAACACACTCCACAAGTTTTCATTAATTCTACTGATAAATCAATAAAAAAATAATCGTGAGGCAAATAATATGACATTATCTTCTTGTTCTTCTGAACGTCAAGGGTCAATAGGTTCTGGAACCTATTCCGGTCTCCATTGCCTTCTGGGACTTCTTGCATCTCTTCTTTCTCTGCATCTGCAGTCCACTGCGAGTGCTGGTATTCTGCTATTGGGAATTCTAATTAGATAATAATAGATCTTTCATCTATGGCAATAGCAAATATCTTCCAAACGGTTTAAGGTATTGAAATTCGGTTTGCGCAGAGTTGTGGGTGATAACAGAAAAAAAAATATTTGTTCCATTTGTAACATTTCGGTGATATTAACAGAACCTTGAAAAACTTTTTAAAAATAAGTAAGTATTAATTTCTTTTATTTGCATTCTAGAGTTTTAGACGAGAGGAATACAACGATATAGTTGTTGATATTTGTAAACAAGCTGCAGATAAAAGGCGTTCTACAGATTCTCAGGAGCAAGGTTTTTTCCCCTTCGACAACGGTTTGCTGAAAGGTTGGAAGATGTATCCTTCACGGATATCATACCGCTGCGCTGTCTAGATGGAACTCGAAATCAATTTCGTTTTTCTTGGAAGTAACTACTCTCTTTTGAATAGATTTCTTGCATTAGTCTCCTTACATACATTATATATTCAATTGTTTTTGAATTGTCTTGCAACATAAAATAACTGCCCTTCGGTAATAGCTCGAGTAGCAAAATAATAAAATATGTGTCCTATTTCATAAGGGAATGGTCAAGATAAGGAGAATATAATCAGAAAGCAATCAAACGCACAGCTTACTTTACTCGTATGTATTGTAAACAAATTAGTATTTGATTTATTACATTTTAGCATTGTCACTTACATATATTCATGTTTGTATGATAATGTATATTTTTTTTTCTGAAATAGGTCTAAAGATAATATACGATTTCACTGCATTTCTATCCATCTGTAGTTTGCTATTCAAACAACAAAATAGCAATGCTTTATAGTTGCTACCATACCAAAATACACAGTATTATGTATATTATTTGAAATTAATTTTAGGTAGTAAAATATATTTAATTCATCTGAATTGTGAATTACATGGTGTCTGCCCCACTTAGGGTTCGCAATGTGCGCGCAATGTGACAATGTGCAGATCCACGAAAGCAGTCTCGTACTCGGAGAAGTAGGAAGATAGTGAACGTAAGGATCTGACATCTGTGAAAATGAGAACGCATTCTTTTCTTCGGTATTTTTTTAACTTTGCAATATTAATTTTTTACAATTTTGGAAAAATTAAGCGAGTGCCAAAAGATAGATCACTCATATACATCAAGGACCTTGAGTTCGTTTAGATCGTTGGGGGAGTAACAATTTTTGAGAAAATCGTGTGAACGGTTTAGGCGCTAGCGTTGATGGACAGACGGTCAAAAGTTTTGCCGTTAATCGAACTTTTGGTATCAAGGACCCACTAAATACGGATTCTGACTACACTACATGTTGGAAGTATTTAACTACATTTAGGAAAAAGATTTATGAACGTTTTTGTTACCAGAGCCCAGCAGAGGTTTTCTGTCGAAACATTTTTGGCATGCGATTACAATTGTTTCTCTTCTTAGAACTAAGGTGAGAAAGTAAATTTTGAGTAGAAAAGCGTCCGAAGATCTTGCTGGCCAGTTTTGAGGTCCACTGCGACCGATCCATCTTCCTGGATGCTTCAAATGAAGAAAGTTTTGCCCATTTCGTCTAAAATGTGGCGATCCATAGTGCTGAAAGCACGAGTACGTTCAGGGAAGGCAGCGAGAGAGGCACATCCTCTAGTAGAGAAGGTAAGTCATGTTGAAAGAACATCAAATAAGTCTTTGGTAAATGCTCCATCAAAAAAGTGTGGTCCTATAATTTGATTTTGACTGGTATATACCAAACATTTACGAAACATTCTACTTGCTACCGCCATTCACGTATTGCAGGTGGGTTAGAAGGATTCCTTAAATGTCTCAGGAATTAATAATTCTGCTTTTCGTGAACTGTGCTTCGTTTGGGAAGAAACTTCTACTGCATATATCAGGTCTTTGAAGAAGCCTGATACAGAACTGCGTATACGATACACTGCGTAACGGTTGAAACAAAATTTGTAAAAGTACAAACGTTTGTTTTGAAGAAATTCTCTCAAGGTCACTTACTTCTTCCGAATTAGGAGAAAGACCGTATTTGGAAGTTAGAGAAAATGAACCAGTTTCTCGCAGCCGTGTCAATATTCGCTTTTATGCAACACAATACTACCATGTAAATATATGGTATATTTATGTACTGCTCTTTCGGAGCTGCTGACGCAAACATTGTAAACACAAATAATGACTGCCTATTCCTCTTATTTGCTGTACATTTTCGTTTCTGTAACATTTTCATTTGAAGTGCGCGTCGCAGTATTGGATAATTGATTAGATACGCACATACATGACTTCTTGTTTCTGCTTTTTTCTAAAATAAGCGTCAGTAGCGCAGTGATAATATCGCTTTCGAATCTGAGGGGCTTCTTAATTCATGTTTCTCAATCTCGCGTTCTGCGGATCATGAACTCTTCCCTTTGTACACTGGACAAAATTAATCATGCGAATGTTGCTAATGAAATAATATTTGACTCCATGTTTCCAGGCGTTCATTTTACTCGGAACATCAAAGTAAAGTTTCGTCATTTCCATCTTGGACTCTCTGTATAAACGTGATGAACATCAACCATCCAACCACGACCGAATAGGTGTTAAAACACGTAAGAGAACTCGGACTTGTCTTATTTTATACATTTATTTATTTATTTATTTAATATAATTTAATAAGTAAAGATAATATGTTTTTGAGATCTGGGTAACTGCTGGATGGTTTCATATGATACAGGTGTAATTTTAAGACTGATAATGTGAATTCGTTATTTCTTACATATTAATCAATGTGAGAGAACTAAGAAAATTTGTGATTATGTGCTCTATAAGTTAAGAAATATATCGAATTATGTGCGAATAATTTTCATGGGATCCATTAGTTCATAATGGTGGTTTCATCCACCACGCAGGATTATTATAGAAAGATTTTCTTGCATTTCACATTTATTCTCAAAATGATGCTCCAGTAAAAGTGAAGAAATCAATGTTCACATATCTTATAATGTCAGAAATAAGATGAAATGTAAAAAAATCTTATTATATTTCTGGAATATAACATTTATGCATGTTTACGCATTTGTGAGGAATGAAGAGGTATACAATGAAAAATACTGGCGTATGCCAAAGAATCGTGAACCTATTTTTAGATTTTCTTGTGCCATTTCTAACAAGGGATGGAAATATTTTTGTCGTCGAAAAGAAACTACATACTTACTGTGTACTAAGACTTCTCAGAACTCGTTTCGTACGCAAATGATGTAAAAAAATTTTTTTGAGGGTTAAGGAAATGGATCGTTACCGGTGCTTGTTAGATTCAATTTAACTTGTGTGTTCACTCTATTCAATCATCGATGACAATGGTGTTCTGTTCGCAGAAGGCAGAGCATTCATTAGTGTTTTCCTCTAACTACAGTTTCACCCGTCGTAATGACCATACTCAGTTTTTTTTCTCTTCTTCTATCTCGCCCTCATTTTCGTACGAAATCTCCTCGGGCCATCGTACGGCTGGCGGGGTGATTCTTTAGGCCTCCTTTCGGAATTCGTTGCCGAGGTTTACTCGCTTCCAGTGAAACGCTTTCGGAGCTTAGAGAAGCACAAGTTTGTTTGCGCCGACCCCTGCGCCCCGACGGACCGACGGCGGAGGCGGCGACGGTGGCGGCGTTGGCGGCAAAGGCGTTGGGAGCGGCAGCCCCAGATAAGTTTGCTTTGTTCGCGAGGGAGATGAAAAGTATTACGAGGAGGCGCCGCATGAGACGTCAGAGCGAACAAGTGCGTGGGAGGTACGTCCTCCTCCAGTTCCTTTTAAACCAAAGCCGCGCTCCGGCTGAGGCGCGGGATCCCTCAAGGTCGGGAAAAATTTGGGCGCAAAATGGCTGCGAAGAAAGGTGGCTAATGAATTTGGCTGCAACAAAAACCTGCGATATTTCAGGATCGATTTTGCCTGCTTGCCTTGTTCGAGTATTTTGTTGCGGAATTTGGCGAGAAATAAAATGCTGAGCGATTTCAGTAGGTAGCAGCGGGTTGTCAATTCTCAGTAGGCTTTTCACTTGTGAGGAGCATGCAATAACTATGACGAAGGAGTTATGAATGACAGCCTCCCTTGAATAATAAATATAAACAGAGGTGAATGAATATTAGTGACACTGACGGTTATTGATGGCGTCAATTTATTGTGTTATATTATGCGTTTTGAAATGTAGAGTTGCGTTTTTGAGAACTTATTTTGCTTATCTTGACAGCATTGTTGAATGATAAGCCTCAAATTATTGAGAAAAATGTTAGCACTAGACCATTAAGACTAAATGGATAGGAAGAGGAAACAAGAATTGGCGCCAGCGGAATCGGAAGATGAGAGTGGAGTCTACTTGTGAAGGGATTTCATGCAAGCCTAGCTACCTCTACGTTTTTCTGAAATCGAGTTATTGGTACTGGGACGCTATTAATATTAAAATGTAGTTTCCTTATTGGAGCCCTTCATAACCTCACAAACAGTTTTTAGTTCAAATCCAGATTATTCTTTCTTAAAATGTGAGAATAAATTCCGTTCATATCAAGCCGCGTGTAGACGCAATAAGACTTTTTCCTATTTTAAAATTGTAGAAAATGTAATAAACTGGTTTTGATAAAAAGACCGCAAGTGTACGTTTTTATTTATCTAGATCACAACATTCTACGATTGAAAAACTGACATTTATTAGTTTGATATTTTTTTAGTGAAAATTTTCCATCCATGATGTGGTGTGTTAAAACGTGAAATCGACAAGAACTAGAAGCCTAATTGAGAAAGTATTAAGACACGCATTTATTAGTGTCTTATACTATAATTTTTTCAGTAATACGTAGGGTACTCGAAAATTGTACGTCTAAAAAGGGAAATACTTTTAAAGGTACATTCCATAACTTCGGCGCTTCAGAATATTTTGAAGTTTGAAGTCGAAGTGTATTGTTCTCGTTTCCCCCATGCATTTGCAAATCTTGCAAGAAGCATGAATGTAACGTGGAAACGTGTATAGTTAGTTAACTTTAGTGCACGTGTGATATTAGCTAATAACCAGAGAGAATATAAAGAACTTACCATAAATCAAATTCTCGATTAACACGTTCACAAAATTACATAACAATAAAATGTTATAACTAGTAAATGGCTCGTAAGTAATTAAGCAATGACAGCTCACGAAAGTTATTTCCATTGTCGTATTTCGAAACGTTATGGTTTTGCTTTGTACATGGAATGCCTTGTACAAAGCACGAATTGATTGTGTTTCTCATGGAGGGATGCGTATTGTTCATGTATGTACAGAATAAAAGTGACTGGATCTTAGATTCAACCCTCCGGTTTACAATGTTCGCTTGGCAATGAATCATAAAGATGAACCGACTGAGTTGTTTCAGTGACAACACTCCTTGCCACTGTAGCGTCTTTGACCGGTAGATCGTAGGTTTGAGTTTCGACTGTAGCCAATTTTCGACAAATAGGTCGAATTCATCCACTGGTTTGAGAAGAATTCTAGCAGCCGCCTGCTCTGATCGACAATTTTGCGTGTTTTTCTTATCAGTATCAGATAAAACCCTGAGCAAGTTTTTTTTAGTATATCTTTATTAGTGAACGAATGTACATAGTTCAGTATTATTTATACTACATCATATGGATTTTACCTTAAATGCTAATCTTACAACTAAATCTAACTACACATGAATAGGAAACTCACAGAGCACCTATGTGACTAATTGAGTTCTGAAAATATGCTGAGGAATGAATCTAATGGATATCTATTTTTTATTCTTGTTGGGAGCTGGTAGGTAGTGGCTAGGCCGTAATGGGCAAGTCTGAGGAAATTATTTTGGATGATCTGTAATTTATTTATATTAGTTTTAGAAGCATTGATCCAGATAGGGCATGCATAAAGCATTAGGGGTCTAATTATTGATTTATAGATGGTGATGGAATTGTTTAATGAGAGCTCACTATTGCGATTTAAGAGTGACTTTAGTTGAATTAATTTTATTTTGGCTTGCTGTGCTTTTACTGTTATGTGATTTTTCCAATTTAGTCTGGTATCAAGATTCAGCTCTAGGTATTTGACAGATTCATTGTGTGAGGTCCATGGAATTGGGTTATTGTTTATTAGGAGTGGTGTTGGGGTTGAAAATGTTCTTAATGAGAATATTTTGGCGCATGATTTTGTAGGATTTAGTTAGATTTTCCATTTGACAGACCATTCATCAATTTTATTTAAATGTGTTTGAATTTGTTTACAGCTTAGATAAGTTGAATTATTGGACATGAAAATTGCGGTGCCATCGGCGAATTGGGCGATGTGCGTGTGTGATGTTATGGGAATGTCGGCTGTGTATATGTTGAAAAGCGTAGGGGACTGTGGTGAGCCTTGAGGTAGTCCAGCTGTAATTCTGCGGGGATTGGATGTGTGATTATTAACTGTGACTGAAAATGTTCTATCTTGGAGAAAGCTATTAATGGTATTAATTAAATAGTTAGGGGTACCTATTTCTTTAAGTTTAAATATTAATCCAGGATACCACACTTTGTCAAAAGCTTTCTAAATGTCTAAAAATCTCTAAAAAGGTAACTATTGTATGTTTTTTTTTTTTTGAAATGCCGTGTGTATGTGCTCCGTGATTCCTAATAATTGATGAGAAGTTGAAACTTTATTAGTGAAGCCAAATTGGTGCATTGGGATTGTTTGAGTTTTATTCAGATGGGAATTTAGTCTTTTAAGGATTAGTTTTTCTAGGATTTTTGATAAAGTGGGAAGAAGGCTAATGAATCTGTGGTTGTCAGTTCTGGATAGATTTTTTGAATGGCTTAGGGATGGGTATTACATTTGAATTTTTCCAAATAACGGGGAAGTAACCAGTTATAATTATTGAATTGTAAATATTGGTGATATATGCTATTGTGGGTTTAGGTAAGTTTTTTAAGATTTTGTTACTTATTTTGTCGTGTCCAGGGGCTTTTTTTATTGGCAAATTCTTAATTATATTAATGACTTCATTTGGGGATATGTAGTTGATTTTGTGTGGTACGTTATAGTTGGGGGCTGATGCTATTTCGAGTATGTTTGAATGCAGTGGGTGAGTTGGGGTGGCATTGGGAGTAAATGTTTTAGCAAAGTGATCGGCTAATGATTCAGCCTCATAAGAAGCGAATTTCTTGCCCGTTGAAGTTGTTAATGGGGGTATTATTGCTTTCTTTTTCAAGATATTTTTAGTGAATTGCCATAACGTGTTGTTATCTGTGCCGAGGGACTGGATTAAGTTATTGTAAGTTGTTTGTTTATGTTCCATTAGTAATTTTTTTACGATTTTGGACAGTAAATTTAACTCTTTCTTAAGCTGTGGGTTTCTCATTATGCACCAAAGTCTTCTTGTTTTGTTTCTAGTGTTAATAATTGTGAGAATGTTTTTCGGAAGTTTTTTATTGAAATGTTTAGTGGTGGGGGGCTGAGCATTATTATTAAGAATGTTGATTGTGTTAATTATCATATTGTTTAAGAAGGCTATAGCTTGTTCTATTTCTACGGGAGTTTTTAATATTTTAAAGTGGGGTGATTGATTTTGAATTATGTTCTTAAATTTTTTCCAGTTGATGTTTTGTGTGTTAAGTGTGAGAGTTGGAGTGTGAGGGGGCGTAATTTGTTGAGTTGAGATGATGGTTGGCAGGTGATCCGAGTCTAGTTCAAAGAAGGGAGCTGAGTGAAAAGTGGTTTGAGTGTTAGAAATTGCAATATCAAATATGTCTGGGTGTTTATTGTGATCTGTGGGGTAGTGAGTGGGTTCTGCTGGGATAATTAACTGAAATTTGAGGTCCGTAATTATTTTGCCGAGTTGGTGTCCTGCAGTGTTGGTATTTCTACATCCCCATATAGTGTTTTTAGCATTAAGATCCCCAATCAGAAGAGTGGGCGAATTCATCTGGAATAGCGCTGAAATATTCGAGTCAGAAATTTTTGTTTTCAGAGGCTTGTATGCAGCTATTACGGTTACTAATCTATTGTTTAGAGGGAATTTAATGGCTATAGTTTCGAGACCTGGAGTGTGTGGAAGGTTGATTTTAATAAATGGTATGGATTTTTCTATTAGTATTAGTACACCACCTCCTTTTGCATTTGATCTGTCGGTTCTGACTACACTATAGCCTGCTATATTAAATGTAACATCTGATTTTAAATGCGTTTCCGTTATGCAAGCTAGATTTATTTTGTTATCATTTAAAAAATACATTAGTTCTAATTTTTTATTGTTGATGCCATTCGCGTTTCAGTTGAGCAGATTTAAATTATATTTTTTGGTACTGTTGCATTATTGTTGTTAAAATAGGCTGAGAGAGATGCTTGTAAATTGCTGACTATTGTTGGGATGATATTATTAATAATATTGACAAAGAAGTAGGTAATTGAGTTAATAATGGACTGAATGAAAGAGTTATTTATAAGAGGAGGATGTGTGGATGGGTTATTGTTAGGTTGGTTGTTTTGATTTGTATTTTGGGGAGGGTTTGGAGCAAATGTGAAATTTGGAATATTGTTAGATGTGGGGAGAGATGGCAAGTTTTGTGAGGTGAGTCTTGGAGGGTGGTTGTTTCTTAATCTATTTTTAATATTGTCTGATTTGGGGTTATTTGAGGGGGTGTCTATTTGTTTTTTATAGTATGGGCATTCTATTGATCTTAAATCAGCTCTGTGAGATTCATTGCAATTTTTACAGATTGCAGGTAAGTCTTTTTTAGGGAAATTAACAGAATAATGATCTTGTGCACAGAAAATACATGCGATTGAATTGTTACAGTTATTCTTTGTGTGTCCAAAGTCTAAGCACCGCATACACTGAACTGGACCTTTTGGCCTTCTTCTTCTTCTGTCTGGCTTAACACTAATGTTACAGATCTGATTAATTTGTAGCACTTGTTCGATATTTTGACTACCGTTGAATTCTGCTGCAATAACTAGAATGGGCACGTTATTTTTATAAAGTCTTGTTACACTGATGATGGACGGGAATTTGTGCTGAAGGTCTTCGGTTATTTCCTCTAGTGTAATTGTTGGGTGAATGTTTTTGAAGACGACAGAAAATTTTTTATTGGCTGGGTCTTTGTAGGTGTGAAATTGTCTTTTAGTTTCAATGAGGTATTTGATGGCTGTTCTGAAGTCTGCTATTGATTTAAACATTATTTTAATTCTGTTTCCGTTGAAATCTGTTGTAAATTGGCTGGTTAATTTGCTTTTAATCTCTTTGTTGAATTCCGAAATATTGTAGATATTATTTACATAGATGGGAGGGATTCTTAGGTTTTCGTCTTCTTGGGGCGGAGTGACATTGGCAAACTCAAATCTTTTGTCTTGATCTGATAGATTTTCTAGCAGAGCATATCTGTTTCCCACTGGTATATTATACTGAGTTGAATCTGAAGTGGTTGATTTCTTATTTGGGAGGTCTATTTCTCCTGAGGTATGGGTTCTTTTTGCACTGTTAGTAATTGTTAACGACTCACTGTTGTCGGAAAAGGCTGCTTCGCCGCTAGCTGCGTCTTTTGCTGAGCAGAGGTTACCGACCTGGATGTTTCCGGCCCCGGTGAGCTGTTGCGAGCTGCAATCGGCACCTTGAACAGTTGCAAACTGCCCATACATGTTTGAGGCAAGCTGAGGGTTTTGGCAATTCGGGATGGCTCCGAATACGAGATGATGTTGTTGTTGTTGAATTTCTGGACTGCTGGAGGTACTGTCCATGGCATACTCGCTGTTGTAGAGAGTTGCCATGGCTCCTGCAATGCTGTGACCTAGGTCACAGCTGGCTGAAGGGGGCTCACCGCTAATAATAACTGATATGCGACTGTTGGGTTATGGCACACTGTATGTTAGCTGATTGTACTACACAACTTCGCAACACAACGAGTACTTCACTGTTATGCACTTAGTGAACTGAGTAACTGCACTGACTAGGCCGGAGCGAGCGATGTTGTCGCCACGGCTGTTCGGCGCGGAATGATGACACAAAACGATTAACGTTGTTAGTAGATATCTTGACACCCTGATTGTGAATCTTTATCCATCACATGGCAAGTCCAGAGTTGATTGATACGTTCCGAATATGTTCCTGTCGATACATTTTCTTAGAGTTCTTTCAAGAGGCACAGTTTTTGTTACCATCATTTACTAGAAGACATCTTAAGCACGCCTTAAAGACACATTATCCTTTTGTCCGGAAGTTTAAAAAATATGTACGTTGTATTTCATATCCCTCTTCCACTACCGACTTTTTTACATTGCCCAGAGCAAGTACCGTAACATACAGATCAGCCACCGCGCTCTGTCTTCCCTTCTTCATCTATACTCCCCTACCGTTCATTTACACACACACACATACACACACTTACATGCACTACATAACCAAAAGGGTCGGGAGCATAGAGCGTCCCTTACTCACTCGCAAAGATTGGTAAATAATATTACTTGAAGCTAGCAATGTATTTTTAATATTCGATATCAATGTTTAAAGCACGAAGATATGCAATAACGGTCAATGCAACGATTGTCATATGAAAGTGATTTTGAAAACAAATGCTATGATCAGAGACAACAAATGAATTTGAAAGATCTAAATATATTATTATAGATACATCGTTTATATGCACGGATGAAGCAACATTTTTAAGAAACGAAAATATTAGTTGTTTATATCACTTTCAATAAGAAAGAAACTCAAGCAAGTTCTACATCTTTGTCTTGCATTGTTATTGCACTGCATTCGCACAATTGTGTCGGGATATATCGTGTTTTGATGTTTTCGAAATTCTTTTGCCGACAAACATTGAAGGATATACTTCCCATTCAATCGGCCAAGTCAAAATATTTGGGTTATAAACATGAAAGAATAGCTGATGCCCATTCGAGGAAACTGTCACTTAGTTCATTGTAAACGAAACGCGAGGTACAACGAGCATGTACTCAGACGCACTCCGTATTAACTGGGAGCCAGTAAACCTGATACTCTATTTCTATTACGGAATCTTCTGACGTAAAAAAAATGTTCCCTCACAAAACGGCTGCCAGAATTCTGGAAAATGTTTTTTTATTTAACTTCTCGTTTTATGTTTTCTCGTTTTATATCGCTCTTGATCTTCAAAGTGTTTGTATGGGTACACGGGAAGCTGCGGGCACAAGAAAATATTCTGGCTTCTAGTGGAGAATATTCATGAAAATACATTTCGACCAACATTTATTTCTGAGAAGGCTTATAAAACGCGCATATAGCCTGTATGTTAAAAATGAAATTAATTACAATATTTCATTATGCAAGGGCCGTCTCACATCGTTATATCAAATAAGCGTTTTTTTTAATAGAAAGTTAAAAGTTGCATATAGAATACCAAGGAAAAACATTCGTGTCCAAGATGTGATTAGAACACACTACCCTTCGGGCCGAGTTCTGACGCTACGGGCCTTTCCGTCCATCAGTATGATTTTTCTGACCAAATATCATTTGTATGTAATTCTATTTATTACTTGCATATACTTTTAAATAAATAAGATAAATTTATTTGAACTGCAAATGGTCATAACCTGGTGGCAGCTAATTACATAAATAAAATTCTACAGCTAACATGCAAATTATATAATAATAATATAATAATACAATAATACAATAATACAATAATATAATAATACAATAATATAATAATATAATAATATAATAAATTAATAATAATATAATAATAATAACGTTGATAATAAAAATAATGATATAAAACTGTCTAATTCATAAAAAATTTAAAATTACCTTAAAAAAAACATAATCAAACTCTGCACTGAATCTTTGTTCAACTGCACTTCACTACACTTCACTTCACTTCACTTCACTACACCTTTCACTATGACCCTTTAATCATTTCTTCCATCATTTCTCTGCTCTACACTTCACGACACCTCACTTCACAATATATAACTGACGCATCGCTCTATAACCTACTATTGTCAGCTAATTCCCTCATTTATATAGTAATGTCCTAAATTAACTTCCTAAATTGTTGTTCGCGAGGAGGAAAGGGTTCAAAGGGTTTTGCAGGCAATGTATGCCTGCAAAAACCTCCTGTTGTTATTTGTAAAGGAAAATTTCACCACATCTGTTCCTTGCGATCTTAAATTTATTTTGTGCCTGTGATCCCCCCTACTGATGTATGTAGGAATACTTAGCCGCCGATTAATTTCTTTCCACGCTGGTTGACCGCTATAAGCTTTATACAAAGCGCATAGCCATGCTACTGATCGCCTATTTTCGAGAGAATACCATTTTGCCAATTTCTTGTCCCTGAAAGTAAATTTAGCTGCCCTCCGCTGAATTCTTTCCAAATTTTTACACTGTAAAATTTTGTGCCGATCCCAACAAATTGTTCCATATTCCATTATCGGTCTAACAAGCGATAAATAGGCAATAGGCAATTTTCATTATATTGGGAACAGGGTTACTTGATGCTTCATACAAACTTCCACTGTTAGATAGATGTAAATCCGCCCAATAACAAAAAATCAATATTCCAAGCGGAAAATTTGAATTTGTATCAAAATAATTATATTAGATGGTTTTTCTGGGATAGTGACCGTATGAAATGCTTGATTAGTTGCATTTTTGTTTGTGAACTTTGTAATCTAATATAACAATGTAATAAAACAATGCTTTTGGTTCGTGCTTAATGTGCTGCTGTACCGTTCATCCGATTGCGATAAAACTTTGTCTATTGATTGTTTACACCTGCGGCATAGGCGTAGTACAATTATTGTATCTTCACTAGATGGAGATCAGCACAAGATGGTGCTTCAGTTAAATGCAATCCCCAATCCACATGAGCTTCATTATCGCTAAGAGTTGCCGTTTGACGAGGGGCGAGATTGAGGTAAATAGGAGGAGCGGACGGAACAAGTTGATGAGAGCAGAGAGAGAAATAGAGAGAGGAAAAGAGATAGGAAAACAAAGAGGACAAAAGAGAGGGAATAAGAGAGAGGGGGCAAAGGAATGATAGGGAAAGAGGGGAAGGGAACAAAACAGATCGAGAAAAAGAAAGAGGGAAAAGGAGAGAGAAGGAAAAAGTGAGAGATAGAAAGAGAGACCCAGGGAAAAAGAGAGACAGAGGGAAAGAGAGACAGAGGGAAAGAGAGACAGAGGGAAAGAGAGACAGAGGGAAAGAGAGACAGAGGGAAAGAGAGACAGAGGGAAAGAGACAGGGGAAAGAGAGACAGAGGGAAAGAGAGACAGGGAAAGAGAGACAGAGGGAAAGAGAGACAGAGGGAAAGAGAGACAGAGGGAAAGAGACAGGGGAAAGAGAGACAGAGGGAAAAAAGACAGTTAGAGAGCGGGAGAAAAGAGGGGGGGAAAGAGAAAGGGGGGAAAAAGAGGAAAACAGAGTGAGGGAAAATAGAGTGAGGGAAAATAGAGTGAGGGAAAATAGAGTGGGGGATAGTAGAGTAGAGTGGGGGATAGTAGAGTAGAGTGGGGGATAGTAGAGTAGAGTGGGGGATGATAGAGTGGGGGAAAGGGATGGGGAGAGGAATACTTCCATAATTATTTCTACTGCGGCAGCAAGGCGCCGGGTACCTGCTACTTAATAATTATATTTGTCTTAAATTGTACTTTTTGTAATAATGCGTCATATATTAATATTTAAAAAATAGTTATGACCATTCTTATGACTTTAGCAGATATGAGTAATGCTTTATGGGATAAAATAATTTATCCACTAACTATAACTAAAAATTCAAACTCACTGTCAACACCGTTGAGGTAGTTTTTTTGAAAATATCGTCATGATCATAAAACCCGCCCAAAACCGCACATGTTTTGATGCATTTCCGCACGTTAGGCAGTATTCCGCAAAATTCATTTTGTCCCGCAAAAGAGAACCGTTTTCCAGCCCAAAATGCAGAATTCCGCCCAATCTGGCAACTCTAATTGGGATACAGATCTTGTATATAGGTCAGTGAAAGTAGCTAATTGCTCTTCTGCTCGGTTTTAGCGTTCTCTTTCATCAGAGACAAAGAGCAGCTACAAAAGACAAAGTGCAGCTAACAACTATTCTTGAATAAAGTTACGTGCCCTGTCTCTTGCAGGTTTGATGACAGTGAAATATACCGCCGAAAAGTTGACCAGCATATCATGTAGCTATTTTAACTCAAGATACCATATCTCAATTCAACTTCAAGGGATCAAGACACAGAAAATCGATAGCGGGGATTATCGATACATTGTAGATGAAAAACGTTTAAAAATACATAAATACATTTATTTATTAACGCCAAAAAATATAATAAATATACGAGGCATCTAGAGAGCTGCATGGAAAGCTTTCTTGGTCTTAAATCAACAAGGAAGTCTCCCAAAATATGGTATGAGGTATAAAAGGTTAGGAGTTGATAGAAGAACATAAAACGAAGCTGAACACGTGCACTTGTGTGTGTAATCACGCATCTCAGTTCAAATTTGAAGAGAAGCATTCAAGATTGTAAATCAAGTATTGCTCCAACTCCAAACACAACCCTTGGTTTCCCGTTTTGATGGGTATCGAGACCTGAGATTGCTTTCAAGACATTCTCGGAACCCGCAAGAGACTTCACAAAGATTCCAGGCGACGCACACTCTATTGCTTATTGAACAAGTTATGTGCAAATACAACCATGGACACAGTCCTTGAGTATGTGGCAAAACGAGAACCTGTAAACGCAAGGGCAGTCAACAGAATAGACCATAAGATCAAAACTGAGTTGTCAAACTGTGTAGTTAAATATTGCTCTAACACGACTGTTATTATTTACTGTTTACAGTATCGAAATACTACATTTCGAGTAAATAGTACACGGCAGGAAACGCGTAAGTTACAAAGCCCAATCAAAGGAAATTGTATAAATTACGTACGTACGGGTTGTGACCTTCTCTGCGGCGTATTTTGGACTAAACAAATGACGTACTGCTCAAAATGAATGGAATCGACTTTGGAATTTCTTCTTTATTGTTCCTAAGTTTTGCGCGTTAATATGTTTGCTTTTACTTTCTCGCCGTACCATAAACCTACGTAGTAGAGAAAGTATTGCTGCAGCGAAAAGTGACCATTGCATGTCAGAGACTCGTATTGTAGAGCCCTGATATGGATAAAGTAGATAAATCATATAAAGTAAATTAGCTACTCTAACACGTTGTGTAAATTCAGAATCCAGTGAGTCCTTGATACCGAAAAAATAAGTTGACGGTAAAGTGGTATGTTCGTCCGTCTGTTCGTCTGCGGTCAACGATAACGCCTAAACCATTAGGACGATTTTGTCCAAAATAGATGTTCGTCGCTGTATTTGGCCGAACTAAGATAGCGTGAATTTGAAATGGCTGTTGTGTTTATGGGGGTACTTTATACATAGCCTTAACAACTTTTTGACAAGTTTATAAAAAATAATTCGATTTTTTGTATGAATTTCTTTTTTTTTCGGAGAAAGCAAATGAACCTTAAGAAATTGGGCATGTCTCATTTGCGTTAAAATCCCTGATTTTTCGAAAATTGCAAAAGTTCAAAATTGTTCGGTGTGTTCCTACAATCACTGTATTATATAGAACAATTTTCGTAATAAATCTGCTCTTGGAAGTTACATCTTTAAATAAGGTCATGTATAATTTTTGGCAATATTAAATTTGGTGTATATTTGAATGAATTATAGAAAATATTTAAATAATTATTTTCTACAAAATGCTACAATTTGTTTCTTTATGTTTTTAATAGAGGAAAGTAATTTTATATAAATAGCGGCGGTGCCATCTTCTGTAAACTGTTCGGTTGTATTTCGTAAAAATTAAAAAAAAATAACGTTAAAAAAGTACAGAAATTAGTTTTTTTCTGGATAACTTTTATTTTCAAAATTGATTTTAAAATAAATGCATGTCTATTTTTAATATACTACATTTAATAATATAGAGGTCGTGATTATCTTAAGGGATGGTTTTTCGCAAGTTGTTCCTATAATTGTTTAAATTTAATTATATGTTCTACTGTAGTATTATTTATTTTGTACAAGTGATGCTAGCGCTCCATAGTGCCGTATCTATCAACTGTATGTTTCCCTGGATATAAACTGGTAAACCGCGGAGAGGAGGGACGCATTAGTCTTGTCGCTTCAGTCAGCCTCCTTGTGTGCATTAGAGTACCACGCGGCCGTGAGGTTGTTCTCGCTGTTCATGGCAATGAGGGGAGATGTTGGTCGGCCTCGTGGTTCCTTGCTCCACGCTTGTTACGTTGATGAGAGAGTGTTGAGAAGATGCCCAAATGTAGTGTAATTGGATTATTAGAATTGGCATTATAGATGATGGGCATTTCTCTTTAAAAATGTTCCTAAGGATCAAAAATAGAGAAAAAAGTGGATCATTGCAAGAGGGAAAGAATGAAGCCACATGTAATGCAAAATAAGGTAAATTAATATATTGCTGAATAATAAAACTATGCTTATCTATTAAATTATTGCTCACAAAAATAAATGAACATGTTTCATTACGAACGATAGAATTTACTGTAAACACCTGTGCTTTAGTGGAATGTTTATGGCTGGAAATATTATTTTTTGTAAAGCGTCGTGTTTAGATGTTAATGTAGCATACTTACAGTAATGGATTTTAAACTCTTCTTTCGAGTATAGACAGAGCACGAATATTTTATTAATCGCAAGTCAATCATTTTAATTTCTCAGTTCCTGGTGTCTTAATACAGGAAGTGTTTGTTTAAATAATGTAATTAATTTTCACTTCTGGAAAGAAACCAACTGATAATTAGTTGCAATTCATTATTATATATTGAACATTTTGGTATTGCGCAGTAAGGATAAAATTAGTATTTTCTATTGTATGACATTGTTGGTATTGTGGAGTATAGATATCATTTGTACGGAACAATATTTGCGAAAACTAATTGAAGTTTATTGATGCTTGTTTTTAATTCTAAAATATAGTGTGACTAGAGAAGTGTACCGATTTGTGAAACTTAATTACTGATTAGTTTTTCATGATTTTTTGCGTTATATGCCAATTTTTGTTCAGTACAAAAATAGCTGAATCCTAGGATTAAACTGTATTTGTTCTAAAATGTGTTATAAGTAATAGGCATAAAGTTTAATAAATCATTCAAGCTACATTTCAGATCAGTAATTTTGAAATTTCAAATGGCTCATTTAATTTCTAAATTCAATTGACGTCCCACCTAATTAAAATACTGAGCTGTTAGAAGGAAGAGATTGCATGACACAGTTTATAGCCTACATTTAATTTATTGATATTGCATGCACATTTCTTTCATGTAATGTTGTAGAACCCCTAGTTTAACATGAGCAGAAAACATTATTCTTCTATATCGGGTGTCCCACCAGCTAGCAATGTGCTGCATAGATACTACATTTTATTGTTTGTCATACATTTAATTTTGGACAAATCTAGTCATTTTTGATTTTTAATTGAAGCTATATTTATTTTATCTGCAATGGATAATCCAAAAACAGTTATATACAACTATATATAATTTGTTAACGATTTCGAATTCATTCTGGGTAACAATTATATTTCTGACACGTCATTTGTAATTATACACAGTACAGACAATATTTACTTTGTACAGACAATATTTCCTTTTAGCAGCGCTCGCAGCGCTCGCCTTCAAGGCAGGTGGCCTTGGCGGCGACGAGACCATTAAGCTATGACAGGGAGGGATGCAGGCATCACTAAATCAATCTCGTGTTCTGACAGGAAGGGCATAGAAACACACACCAATATTAAACATCAAAATGAAAGAAAATGTTTTTCTTATATTGACTGAACTAAATTGAACGTTTGTTCCATTGATTAAAATTCTAAAATACCAACAATCTAAAAAGGGCGAGATAAAAACTGAGAGTATAAGAAAGATGATAATAAAGGTCATTTTCAAAATTAACCGAATCGAGTTAATTTGTAATGACTGTGGAAACAAGACAGCGTATTCAAATATTTCATGTAAAAAAGAAGGGAATAATTTATTGAAGGTTTTTCATATCTGCACAATAATTATGAAATCACTGATTTGAAGAAATTTTCTATTGTCCTTTTCCGTTCATCTACATTTCTTCACAGTACATCGGTGTAACAAAAGATTAAAACAGAAAACTAAATTTGTTTCATACTCCTCTCCTAAGATTCATTTTCAGCACGACTCTGCCCTGCACATATTTCCATTGCGTCACGGCGTATTCTGAACAAAGAATAATCGATCGATAGGATTGAATTGTGTGTTAAATCGGCCTGCATATTTTGCAGCCCTCATTTCTTAATATTTTTTATGGGAGGAAAATGAAAAAAAAAACTTCGTATAAGAGGGAGTGGCCACGACTCGGGAACAATGTTGAAGTTTAAAAAAATTATTAAGTTCCTGTGCTAAGTTTTCCAGGAGCTTCAGGTAAACTGTATCTGAAACGTAATATTTTTTTAAAATTTTAACATTATTTTATTTTAAAAATTCAGAGTAACATCATAAACATTCTGATTTTATTTCAACAATATGATATTCCTCTTTGACCTGCTTTATCAGTAATCCCCAAAATCCGTTGACTGATAATACAAGTGTGCCAGAGAAAAAATGAATATGATTGATCATGCAAAACGCACGTGATCTTGCGAAATCTATGGATGATACTAAAATTGATTTTGTTACATGAAACATGTAAGGTAGATACTTACATGCTGTACCTATAAAGTACATAAAATGAGGGATTGAAATAAAAAAGGATAAAAGTGCCATTTTTATACTTTGGAGTTTAACGTTAAACGTTTTGGCACATACAACTCCTGCCTTTTATAATCGTACCCCGTAACACTATTAAGAAATGTGCCTGGACTTTGGTTGTTATTTATATTATAGGGCTTGATTCATTCATCATTATTCTGGCAAGAACATAAATTTAACAGAAATGGCACTTACATTATTTTTTAGTTCACGTCTTCAAATCGTCAGTCTGCGATGCTGCATGTTATCTACCGTGATTCTTCTAAGATACCCTGATTTGAATGAAGCAAGGTGTGCGAAGTTTGGAAGGTCTAGTACGGCCACGGGCACGTCCGGGCGAATCGAGTTGCGCGCGGCGCCAGTGGCGCGGAAGTGGCGGCGGCGGAGCGTCCGCGCTTGCACGAGTCATTGGCGGGCAGCGGTGCCGAACGGCGGCGTGGCGGCGCCGCAGCGGCGCTCGCGCAGTTAGCACGGTGCGCCGGGCGACGCACAAGGTGAGGCGAGGACCCGACGCGCGCGCGGAGGTGGGCTACCGCGTCGCGGCGGCCTGCGTGGCGCCCGGCCGTCGACGTCACCGCTGGCGCCGCGCCGTCGCCGCTACCACCTACGCCACCAGCGCCCCATCGCCATCATTTTCCACCAACTCTCCCACCGCCACCACTACCACCGCCGCTACCACCAGCACTAACACCGCTGTCACCAACGCCACTACCGCTGCCACCATCACCACCACCATTATCACAGCCACCACTAACACCATCATTACTGTCATCAATAACAACACCGCTACCACAGCCACTAGTGCCTCATCATTATGGCAGCCAATGTGGCTTCTTCAATGCCGTGACACCCTAACTGTCACTACCACTTCACTACTTCCATTACAATCATAATATCTACTATCACCTCTAACCATTCCTACTCCACCATCAACACCACCACTGCATCGTAAATACCTGTTAAAAAACTCCACTTCTGTGCCATTACCATCAGGGTTTCACTACACCACTTTAAGCGCGGACCGCACCACCGATGCCAACCACGATTTCAACCATCATTGTCACCATTGTCAATTCTTCCGTTACAACCTCTATCTATTTTTCCTTCTACCTTTGCTACCTCCGTCATTACTTTGACGCCACAATTCTTGTCGTGATACCTCGAAACGCTGGTGAGTTAAAATCATGCAACGTGACTTTTTTTAAATATAATATTGATTGCTCTTCTTTCAATTCACGTTTTGCCTTTAAAAATGTGTCATTGCAGCTGTTTTGTTCTTAAATTTTGTGTGCTACTTTACATCTTGTTTAAAACCTTTGAATTGTTTACATCTACTCGTATAATTAGGCAACAGTAGAAAATCACTTGGTTTGATCTAAAAGAAGTGCGTGAGTGAAGAGGCTATCAGAAAAAAGCAATGAATAGATGAATGAGTACATTAATGAGGAAATAAATTTTAATGAATATTACTACAAAATAATGACCAGTTAAGAGTTGTCGAGAGACAACTTTAAGGGTCTTCGTTACAAATTTGCAATCTGATTGACTCCATTAATGAAGTATTCGTGCTATATTTATGTTAAGTAAAAGTTCCTGCACGTGGCATTGTTTGAATATATATATTGGAATATCTACTGGTGCGTATGTATTTTGAAATTGTCTTCTGGCCTAATTTGCCACGCGCCGAAGATGAAAATGACAAGGCTTGATCTAAGGGGACGGAATAACACTGCTACGGATAAGCGGTGGAGCCTCAGAGGAGCGTTGACTTTGCGAAGGAAAGTATCTTGGCGGACGTGAGTTGGTTGTTACGGTTTTTGAATTATTTTCGTGATATTGAAACTGGTTTTAAATATTTTGTAACTACCGTGGTTTGTAGTTTTATGTTTAGTAAGCTATTTATAGCTATAGTATGTTTTAATAAGCAATTTACACAGGTCGGCTTGACATTTTTTGTCATTTAAAATAATGATGTTCCGCAAACCGCATGTAACGGAGTGCATTTTGCACTTGGCCTGGGTGTGCTCAAGGTGCCCTGGCAATTTTTGCTTTGAATTATTGAGTGATTTATTTGCCGAATGTTAATTGAAACATGCTGGTTATATTTTCTTGATCATTCAAATGTTTATTTGACTTTATAGAACATGATTCTCCATTTACATTTTGTTACGTAATTTGTAAACCCTTTTTACTGGGTAACATTTACTTATTAACTGCTCGGGACATGTTTCAAAACAATGCAGTGAATGCGATTGTGATGCGATATTTTTGCCGCCTATTTTTGATGGTATAATGCCTTAGGGGTTACGGAAGGGATGCGTCTGGGAGAATGGTCTTCGATATTACTACGTGATCATTTGAAATTTGTACATTTGGGGATTCGTTTAAAATTGGTTTCAAGATTTTCTTGACCTTTTAAATACTTTAGAACATGAATTGACGGCTTACTAAAAACTTTATGTATGCAGTCGGTGTTCAAGGAGTCCTACTCAAAGACACGTGCCTTTCGCACAGTACGCGCAAATATTAACCAATAAACAATGTGATTAATTCCACAATCATTATATTGTAACGTTTCTCGGTGGTGAATTAAAACACACGCAGGTAAAATATAACAACGACGTTTATTTTGTAAACAATGCTACACTAAAATACTTGATCTATTTATAGATATATTACACAGTCCTTGTGTTCTTCACTTGATTCTTTTTCTTACACACGACTCCGTTCTCTTGATTATTAATTTACACAATTCACTTCTTCTGATTATTTATTTACACTGTTCATTGCAATCTGATTATTTATTTACACTGTTCAATTCTTCTACACTATCACACAGTCCGATGCACTGTCCTCGGTCCACTGCGCTGACCACAATTTCCTGCGGAGGCCACAATTCACTGCGCAGACTACAATTCACAGCGCAGACCACAATTCACAGCGCAGACCACAAACCACTGCGCAGACCACAAACCACTGCGCAGACCACAAACCACTGCGCAGACCAGGGTCCAACGCACTGCTGTTTACCGCGGTGCACACTTCACAGCTCAGCTTCCACTTCAGACACACTGACGAACTGACTACTTCTACTACTTGACTACTCGCGGCTACTTACCTCCGACTACTACTTGCGGCCGCCGGCAGGGGCGAATTTCCACCTGGCCGGTGCTCGTGTCGACACACCCGGCACTTGCTTTACCTTTCCATGCGACTCGCAAATAGCCCGGAACCGTCCAGTTCGGGGGGAAGGGGGAGCGCCGGCAGATGACGCAATCCGTGCGCAGCGAATTCCGGCAGGTGATGCAATATTTGTTACAATATGATTTATATTCCCCAATCGCATTCGGAACTAGTGATGGGTTAGTGGTCGTCAGGTGATTTACTAATTTAAAAAAATGATTTTCTAAAATCAGTTTTGTAAAGGGTTTTGATTTAGTCGGTACAAAGTTTTACAATAAGTTTCTTTCCGAAAATTCTCAGTGGTTAAACACAATTTGGAGGAATGCCTCTAGTTTTTTCATGTCACTAAGCCTCAATCAAACAAGACGGTATAACACTCATAATTGGATAATTTATAACAGCTTCCCTTCAGAGAGGAAAACTAACATTGCTTGTCTAAGACGTCAAAATTGGTGAATTTCATTTGATTGTCGTTCATTACTGTGTAAAAAATGAAGGTCACGTTGCGTATAATAATAATTATTATAATGTGATGAAAGTGCGCCTCAGTGTAGAAATAACATAAAAGTTCTTAGTTGTACGAAAGTAGTTACAAGACTACAACAGATGAAGGCTCAAGGTGTGACGGGTCGAAGTTAAATAAAATGTTTATCGTAAACATCATTCTTTGCCCGGGTGTGTGCGCATGGCTGGGTATTATTCAGCACACTGGCAGACCCGTTTATATGATCGCACTACGTTTGCACATGCTATGTCGTTGTTTGTCCTGGTAACATCTGCCATATGAATAGCAAATCGTGACCTCCTCGTTAGATATCGTTTATTGCGAGAGAGAATGCCTTCATGCCACTCACGTTTATTTGGAAATCACATTTTGAGGTGGATCTGGCGCAGTAGTTGCTTTGAAATCATCCGTTTTTGTAAAAATATCTTGTTAATATACAATGAGAGTACACTTATTATTGAAAATTTAAAGTTATTAATTTTGTGATAATACAAACAATTTTGAATTGAATATTTTTAAATAAATGGCCATGCCTATTCGATTGTTGTCATCTTCCAAATTAATTACCTCACCCTGATCCCAACGTTTAAAAAAAATGCTCGACAACAGGCTCTGCAGCTTTTTATAATACATTGTTTTTTTTTGTACAATTTGATATTTGATGAATCTGAACGATTGTAGGATGCAAGGGAGATTATGAGAGCGGGAAATGAATGAACTTAGGAGCGATGCCGAGTTAATTATGTAGCTGAATATTTGGGAAGTACAAACCAGGAAGTTTTTATAGTTCTTTTATTTAAAAGACGTATGTGGTTCTGTCGAATAATTGATTGGGAAAGATGAACTGCACCGTGTAAGCGGATGTGTAAGGACTTTTCGAGCTACAGTTTAATTTAGGAGTTCGACAGGTGGCCAGAGTTATTCGGAGTCCGATATTTGGTTTCCATGTAGGCCTTCTATCGAATAACACACAAAGATATTTAACTGGTTTGTTGGATTGAAGCCAAGTAGTACTTTGAATTTGATACATGAGAGGGAATTGATCATTTAGTTGACCGAGCGTGCAAATTTTCGCTTGATTTTTTTGTTGAATTTCTGGATTGGCCATTTTTTCGGCGAAGTCAGCCAACTACTTGTGGTGATGTATGCATTCTATCGCTGAATATACATAGTGTATCACAAAGCGAGCAGCATAGTCGATGAGCCTTGAAATAGATGTATTTGTGGAGGATTGTATAAGTGCTGGGTAAATATTAAGTGTGTGTGGAAGAGCACGAATCCCCGACACACTTCATAATGAATGGTGATGAGAGCTCCAGACCTTATGATCGAGGAAGAGCCATCTACGAGGAATCACTTAATGATTCGCGAAAGATATTTAGGATTCACATATAAGGTTTCTGTAATAGCCCTATTGTCCAATTTAAATGTAGCGTCTCCTTAAGGTCACAACCTGGAAGGAAAAGGGGACATGTCATGGAATCTGAATCTTTGTTACGACTAAATATTGGGTATTCTAGCCCCCGATTGGATGACAGTGTCCAATTTATTTCCAGCTCGTGACCTTGAGAAGTCTTTTCATTTAAATGGGACTATAGATGCTGGACGGTGTCTAATTCTGTCAAGAAATATGTGTTTATTTTTTCAGCCAAAAGCTTCCATTGTGTATTCTAGTACTCGGAATATTTAATTTGTAGGCAGTACTTGTTGAAAAATCAAATTGAGGTGGCAATAGGACGTGAACAGAACTGAGATGAGATATTAATCCGTTAAGCATACACTTCTAAATCAGCCTATATGTTAATAACTAACATACGCTTACATTAAGATTGATCGATGACAAATCCACTCTGACAATTGTTAAAAAAATATAGAAAAAATTATCGCAATGAAGTGAGGAATATCTATTGCTTCTTGGAGTACAGTAGAGTGGGACAATTTCAGGGGTAGAGAGTCTGCTTCTAGAAATGTTAATTTTTATTTGGACGCTGTAATAGCTTGCGTTGCACTTTCGAACGTATCTAATGTACTATAAGTTCCCGCTCTTCTGAGCAAGAAGACTGTAGATGCAGGGGCGGATTAATATTTTTGCCGCCTGTAGGCACATCAAATTTGCCGCCCCCTGTTTAAAATTAATGTTACATTTCAAATTGTATCGTTTCAGTAACAATTCCTCATTAATTTAAACGTTTTAACTTTAAAAGTAACATTATATTTTGCACATTGTTTTCATAAATTATTTTTTTTTTTTGTATTAGCTAATTTTGGATATAAACTGTATCTTCATAGCAAGTAACGTTCAACATTATTAACGTTTCAACACTGAAACGTTAACATTAAAAGGAAACTAAAACATGACAACTAGAATTGCAACATGTTTTCTTTCGTCAACTGGCCTTAGTTTCAGATTCATATACTTCTGAAATCATAAGGTATACTCTAATGAAGTAGACAAATAAATAGCTTGTATTAAATATTAATATGATATTTTTAAAATAAAAATATGATTTATGCTGTTATAGTTATTAGAGAACCTACATTTGGTTTAGAAAATATCAAGAAAATTTTGCGCCTTTGTAAATTTGCCGCCCTTGAAAATTTGCCGCCGTAGGCAGGTGCCTACTGTGCCTATGCGTAAATCCACCTCTGTGTAGATAAGTGACTTCGCAGATTGAGTAAATTTACAGTACAGTCCACAGACAGTGTATAGTTCACAGACAACAATGTACAGTTCACAGACGAGTACATTCACAGGTTGACCACCTGCAATCTGCAGCATACAATTTGGATGTTGGAGAATATGATATATGGAGGGTGATTGTTAAAGCATATACAGCTCAGACCGAGCTTCAGTGAGCAGTTAAATCTAACCACATGATTCTTTCATAGTCGTGTGATCAAGTTAGCCTTGAGGTAGCTTTGCAGGTTAGCCATTAAAAGTGCAACGATTCTCTTTACAAAGAAAATACTAAAAGTGAATACTGACACAGTCACATCTGATACAGATGTAAAGAACTGCTTAATACGACTCAGAAAGTCCCCTATCAACAGTGCAGAAGCGCCGCGGCCCCTGGATAGGAATCTCTCTGCTAACAATGATAATCGGCCGGAGAGTTGGACGCCAGTCGGTGACCACGCTCGGAATGCCATCGATGCTGTCCAGTTAATCTTGATCTATTGAACAAATGCTGAGCTGTATTCTCCATGTGTATTCGCTTCGTTTTTCATGAAAGTGAAATGGATATATTGCCTTCACGCAACTTGAACATATTGATTTAACAATTTTTATAAGTAAACAAGAATACAAGAAATAATGAGGTGATAACTGAGATGAAATAGAAGAGTTCCGTAAAACCTGTGCTGAGAGACTGTTGAATTGTGTGTGCAAAAGTTCAAAATGTCACATGATTTTTAAGATATTTCGTGATACTACTGCGGAAATTGTCATCTGGTATTAGAAATAATGTTCAAATTCTGTACTAAAAAATCAATTTATATTTTAAATGGCAGTTTAATTAATCTTTTAAAGAAAAGGTACAGAGATGTGGGGGTAAATACAAATTGACTGCTTTGGAATTTGTCGCTATATGTGAAAAACAAAATTTTGATTTTTCTATTTTGCTACTTGATTGATACAGTAAAAACGACTGTATTGTACGATTTCATGTTATATTTTCATACCAAGAACAATAAAACCGTAATGTTTTTCATTCATTCTCTTGAAGTGGAGGATATAATATAGTGTAAGCTTTCATTTAGTGTATTTTATGGTACATTCTCTTTCTCACGAAGCATTTTCAATTTCATTATTGTGTGATGTGCGATTGTGAACGTTCTTAGAGGCTCTTGTCACTGTTCTTTTATGCTCATGTGGTGCAAAATAATGTTTTTCTAGATAAATTTAGTTCTTTCTCATAGAAAATTCTAATTTCTGCTTACAGGAGTCTTCCGGGATGTAACATTGGAAGATACGGCGGGAGATCTCTTTTCGGATATCCTTTGAGTAAGTACATTTCCAATACTAAGTACATCGCAAACTGTAAAACAGTAATCTGACTGTAATACATTGGATTCTCCCCATGTGGTGACCGAAAATATTTCTATGCCTACGTGAAGCTTTGAATATACACTTACACGGAAGCTGTGGTGTTGCGTAACACATTCGCAATTGTAGAGGACACCACGAAGGTAGGAATTTTGGAAGTCATTTGAATCTCCAGATACAAAGGTCCTATGTTTAAGAACGCGTACAGAAAAATATATAGACTGACTGCCTCAAATCCTGCTTTCCACTTCATGCCATTGAAATTGCAATCATTAAAATATAATATGAATGTTTAACACGTACCACACTCAAGTACAGTGACTATCACAGATTATTGCACCACTTCCGTATGAGAAAGATATGTCTTCTCCAGCCCATGCATTATATAGTGTTTTAAACGTATTTGACAATAAATAAGTATATATAAGTTTTAAGATCTATCTGTGATGAGTGTCATAAATTGTTCACGTAAATACATACCAAATAATCGTTTGATTTTACTCTTTGTATGTTTAATATTTCTACTTGTTTTCGTTATGAAGTCTGAAAATAATCTTCAACTGACCTCAAATCTACTTGCTTTCTTTTTTAAGTATATATACACTTTTACAAATACGTTTTGTGTCTTAATTTTTTACGATTTACGATTCATTGTCATTTGGAACATCCATCTATCGACTTTCATAAAATACATAGTTTTGTGTATCTTCAGTGCGTTCTTCGCTATCTAAAGAGGTGTAATGGCAAGGATGTAAGAGTATTCAAAGTACAAATTCTATAGTTGTGTAATGGTTATAATTCGGTACAGAAACAAATGTGTCCAACAGACGAAAAAATAAGAAAAGGAAACATAATATTTGAGGAAATCAAAAGAAAGACCAAACAACTTCACAATGCCATTCTAATTTTAATTTAGACTTGTAGTATAGTATGTATTTCTATGTCCAACTTCATTACTTTTTTATCTTAGTTAAGAAAATTGTGCATTTCGAATCGTTGAGACGTAAAAATACTATTCTACAAATTGCCTTTCAGACTTGCACCAAATTAACGGAAATAAAATAGAAATCCGGCATCTCAAACACGCACTTCAAGTTCATTGCATATGCAATGTCATTTGCTTCAAAAACCAGGCTTAATAGAAAAAAATAATAGTATCAAAAAACGCACTTAATTTACATGATTTGAAGTGTTTGCTCTAAATAGTTTGTCATGTAATTCTGTTACATAGCTTAGTCGCGTGCCCGCTAGTCTGGCACACGAACGTCAGACGAGCGTCGCACGTCTGCGACTTTTGCGTGGTGTTCCGCAAGAGGTCACGTTAATCACAAAGATTCTCTCACAATTATAACATATCATATGTAAACTTTTGAGTGTTTAAATAGAAGTTTGTATTATTTTTACTTCTTCATGCTATCACGGTTTAAATGTTCACCTTATTTTTACATAAACAATATTTTTTAAGAAGTGAAAATATGTACATAATTGTAACTATGTATCCGTTGTATTAAGGGTAAAGCTGAACCATAAAAATAAATCGTGAATTTTTTTCTATATTACAAACAATGGCGCCTCCTTCACTTGGTGCGAAACAAATCCCTGTCAAATGCTGGCGGTATATCAACACGTCGTGTTCCACAGCTTTCGCACCGAAGTCACCGTGAATTTACTTCGGCATTTAACCGATGTTTCACTTTTTAACGGTGATTTAAGAGAGACGAACTCTTTATTACTCTTGAAACCACCGCAGCGAGGAGGGAACTTGTTATCCCCTATAATTTCTAGATAAAATTAAAGATTTCATAATTACAGGTCCCCCGATTTAATTATCGCCCGTAATGTAATGCCTTTCCGAGCAGGCGTTAATTAATCCTTCTGGTATCGTAGCCGCCTAGCAATTTTCGGGTTGCGCTAAATTAATTTGTGTCGACTGGAATTGCGTTAGCGCAGTCTGCGTCGCCGCTTGTCTCACGCCGATAGCCACACGTCTGCGGCGTATGCGGTGACTGCCGCGACGGGTCACGTTAATCACGAAGATACTCTTATGACCGCCGTTCTGTGCATCCGACAATGGTAACTCATATCGTACGTAAAATTGCAGCGCCTGTTTCTTTTAATATAGGACTGCATATGACTTTCTGTTTCTCTATGTATAGTCAACACCAACAAGTGGATGTGTGCAAATGAAGGGGAAATACTGAAACGAGCTTCACTGGAAAGAAAACTAGCCTAAGGCACAGCTAAGAGGAGCTATACTACGCTATGCTATTTATTTTTCTAGCTAATTGAGTGCAGATGAAGAGCTGCATAGGGAGGCTGGAATAAATCATAATTCACATGATCAAGCTGTGACTTCCGATAGTATAACTATCATATCACCAAAATGAAGAACGGTTGAAATACGTTATTAGAATATTAGTGAAAATAATTCTTATTTGGAGATCAACAACGGACGTTGATGATTGCAATATCGCAATGTAGTTGGCATACTTTCTCTGCCTGTCTATGGACTTTACCACTACAACTCATTCTTACGGGAAAGAAAAAGGTTTCCTGATTTTTTTATGATCTATAAACTTCTGGTAAAAAAAAACATATAATTTCATTTTAAAATATCAAAGATTATTAAATATATGGAAAAATAAAATTATTTCAAGTAGTATCTCTATAGCATATTACTTCCCCTTGATTCTGCTTTGTTAAGCGAATATTGCAGTTTGATATTATGAACCGTTTAGAAGTTATGAATGCTAGCTTATATTTGTTGAAACTCTCTGTAGTTCATATCCAGCTTATTCTCATCCGAAAGTGTAGCAAAAATATATCTATATCATACAGCGTGTGGATGTGCAGTGCTTCTTTGTCCTGTAAAATCTTTACGAATGCAATTAACTAATTTTGGTAGTAAACCCTGCCAAGTGTAATTTTTCTCGTTGGTATCCTTTGCCTTCAGCATTTCATTTACAAAAACAATGGCATATATTTTTCCACTTTTCTGATACATTAATATTAAATTTTCTGGCCGAAAAGCATGGGATTTATACTGACTATGACCCCGATCTCTTCATAGTTACTTAGCGCCAAGTGCATTTCGTGTTTCCTTGTTCATAATTTGTGTATGCTTCACTTTGCGATAAGAACTTTTTATTGTTTTAATACACTCAAAATTATTAAACGAATTCTTGAGAATATGACAAATTTTATTTCAAAATTTACGTAAAATAATAATTCTTTTGGAGAGGTGAGAGGAGAGGAGATCAGTTTTACTTTCCTTATTTGTTTATGCGTTTGCCGTTATAACTTCCACAAATGTTAAAATAATGTATCTATAAAATAGAAATAAAATAACATAAAATATGTACAAAACTCAGTCGTGTGGTCGTGATTTAGATTGATTTAGCCAAAAAACAGTAAAATCTGTATGTGACGTAGGGGGCAGAAAATTATCTGCGCACGTTTTCTTGAGTTCCAGAATCCCTTTCCGTCATTTTAAATGTAAATAGTTGAAGATGAGTAAAAGTTTGACATAAGTAAATAAAAAAAATTTTTTTTTTAAATCTCAAGTTTAGCAATATTTGGAAAATAGTCATTTTTGTTTCCCATTTATAGAAAATTTATTTGCATCGGTACACGAAATGAGATAAGTGTAATAAGATATTGTCATAATTAATGACATGTTGTCAGAGCTGGAGCTATCGAAATTATACGGAGTGACACCTTCACCCTGGTGAAGGCCGCCCATACGTCACTTAGGTTAGACTTTCGGATACTGTCATATTTCAATCATATTTCATTCAGATCAAGAAGCTAATTTCTTAGGATATAGTGAGGTGATTTTGTACCACTTTTTACGATTTGCCTACGTATCTCCCAGAATACAAAATGTGTTGTTTTAATATGAATGTTTAGATTCATAATTGTATTTATATTGGGTGCAGTTCTTACTTTTCATAAGTTTTCTCAAAACATCGAGAAATTGAACGTGCCGAGTAAATAGAAACTCTGCTTTAATAATAAAACGAAGGACACATGTTTTAGTACGTTTCTGATGCCAAGATATATTTTTTATTTTTAACAAAAATGGATCAAATTAATATACATTCAGAAGAATTATGAGGCATTGGAATTAATTCAGTTAAATATTTATAATTCTTACATAATAAAAAATAAATACATAAGATATCTTCATTAAAAATTCAGTCGTAAATTACAAAGCTTTGAATTTTCGTTTCCAATTTTAACCAACTTACCTATTTCTCGTTCTCCAATTCAATAATATTCATCGCATTTTACAAGAAATGAAATGAGTTTGCTCGGAGATATTCGCAGTTTTTTTTTTTTTCTTCTTCTTCAGCTTTTTCCCTTTAAGGGGTCGCTGTTTTTCTGGTTTTGGCGAAAGTTTTACGGCCGGATGCCCTTCCTGACGCCAACCCACGTGGGGATGATATGATATATGATGATGATAGGAGGTGAAAGGACGAACACAATACAACCATGCCCGAGGCGGGACTCGAACCCGCGACCCTTCGGTCCGAGATCGCTACGGCACTACTGCCTTAGCGATCTCGGCCACCCGGACCGGCTCGGAGATATTCGCAGTACTTCAACGTAAATTATTGCTTCTTCACATTTTTCAGGAGTTATGCAGAGCACAGGTGGTTTTAAAATAGATTGTGCCCTTTGGATTGATTAAAGCGCTCACAACAGAAGACTGAAACTCTCCAGTTAATCTCCGTCAGGAACTTCCCATACTTCCTCCCCACATCTCCTTACATTCTCCTATCTATTTAATTTCCGAGTCATGCATAGGGCAGGAACATTCATGTCAGGCGTTGCTGAGCCTTGTTTCAGAGTGAGAAAATGAGGCCATGAGCCAAATATTGAACTTAATTCAAACAAGAAGTAAAAGGAAATGTTCCGACATATTTCTAAAATGAGGACTAGTAGTTGTCATCATTGTGAAATTATCATTACACTGTATTTTTTAAATAACGCCAAGAAGTTAGTTTACTTGGGTGTAAAAATATTTCATTATTATAAACGTGTTACGATTTCACGGATATTGTCTTTAGAAAAAACTGCTATTATCGATGAGATGGAGTTTGGCGGGTGAGGGGGGCAGGGTGAGAGAAATGGGAGGGGGTAGTGACGGGCCGGGACAAGCCACGCCAAGGCGGGTGAGGGCGGAGCAAGAAAAGTGAACCAGATGCAACACGGTTGAAGGTGGCGTGCTGCGAATGGGACTACGTACAGTTCTAGCGTTATGATGAAATAAGACGAGAGGATCTCATATCATATGTATATTTATTTACAACTAGTGGACCTTTCAATGCTTCGCTATTGCAATGGATTACACTTCACATGCTTCTGGTGACGTGATTGTTAATCACGTTTTACGCTACGCTTTGCAAACATTTCAATAGACGAAAGACTTTTTCGCGAGTGTGGATCCGTCTCTCACCCCGTCTCTCTCTCTCTGTCTCACTCTTTTCTGTTTCTGTTTGTGTCTCTCTCTCTTTTTCTCTCTCTCTCTTTCTCTCTTTTTCTTTCTCTCTCTCTCTCTCTCTGCGTCTCTGTCTTCCTCTTTCTCTCTCTGAATCTATCTCTCCCGGAAGAAATTTCACAATCGCAGGGGCAAAAGCAAGACGTCTTAATAATCAATAATACTTGGGTGCCAGTTGCGTAGAGACCGCTGTGGCGTAAAGCGCCCTGATGAGGGCCTTCGAGCCTACATAAAATCATTACGAATGCGCGTCTATGTACACAGGCATATTCATATTCCCATCGTATTACTCTTATATTCTTCCCGTAAGTGCAAGCAATAAGTTGACAAAGTTTTATCGCTATCGGATGAACGGTACGGCAGTGCATTATTCACGAACCAACCAACAGACAAACAAAGAGGCAAACAAAACCCTCTTTATATATATATATATATATATATATATATATATATATATATATATATATATATATATTAGATTTATGTACTGGGATAGCGTGGTTTGAAGTACAGAGCATGTATAGGGTTTCATTCGCTTGGTGCGAATGTACCTGATGTCGTGATTCTCCGCTGGTCAGCGGCCACCCTCCGTTGCCAGTCTCTTGATGCCGCCTTATGCTGGTCATTACCCACCAACGCTGAAAAAGTTCAGACGCAGAAAAGTCTGTTCTTCCACCTTTCAGAGGAAGTGAAGTGACTGCCTTTGTATCCAAAAATGACCGCCCGCGCTGTTAGGACTTGCTTTAGTCGACATTGCCCCATGCTGATGGGTTTCCTGTCGGGGTGAGAGTGTCGCTCAGGAAGGGATGAGTGCCGTCTTCTATATTACAACAGGATCAGAGCGGATTTCAGGGAATTATTTCCGTGAGGAATGAATTAAAAGTCATTATACAATGATAAATGTATCAAAATTTAATGTTCCTTAAATACAAGTTGTCTATCCGGAGAGCCGAAATCGCTAAGGCTGAACTGTTGTGGTGATCTTCGATCGAAGAATCGCGGGTTACAATCCCGCGTCGGGCATGGATGTATTTGTGATCGTCCCATCACTCTTCATCATCATCATCGTTTTATCTCTTCATTAAGAAAAGAACTAATAATCCCCTGCGCAAACAGGAGGAACTTGCATTAATGGGATGTGCAGTTGGCTAATGAAAAAATTACAAGTAAAATAGTTTGTTGTATTGAAATTGCGGTGAACTGGCGAACGAAACAACAGTTTGTAATGTCCATAATGATTTTTCGTTCTTGCGGTTTGTTGCTCTTTTTACGTACAATTTTTTGGTAGTACTTCAAACACCAAATGGGAAGGCTGAGCGTGTGATTGCCGTCAGAAAGCGCAGGCCGTCGCCTGGCAATTTGTGGACTCGAACTGAATAGCACGGCAGGCACGATCGCGGTTGAGACAGGAGCTATCCATACGCGTTGTCTGTGTGTGCGTAGGTCAACTCGGTCAGGTGACGACTGTTCAGTCCGAATGGCCCGAATTTGCAGATTGCGGCGCGTTGGTCGCGCTAGCTGAAGATCAAAACGTGGATTGGCGAAGCAGGTAGCGGACGGTAGCAGCCGACTCGTACGCAGGCTGTCTGTGAAATGAGGCGAGTAAAGATACTCTCGGCCGATTGTATTGTTGAGCGTCACGTGACGTAGGCAGTGAACGTGTAGTGAGGCGGTAAGACGCGAGGTGCCCGCAATGGCTGCACGCGGCTTGTTCGTATTTGCGTTTGGTTCTCTCAGGAACCACATCTTCTAGGCAAGGTACTTCAGCAAATAATTTAAATAATATCTTTCAAGCGCCTACTATCTTCACTGAGTAAAAGACGGGAGAACAACTTCTAAGTTATAAGCAACAAGTGCAAAATGGTTTATGAAAGGTATGTGTTGAATATACTATACTACCCTAACCTATTTGCAGGAGATCCATTTTTATAAGGCCATCTCTGTTAGTGTAACGATTTGGTGTTATTTAATCTGAAAATTTGTCCATTGTTCCACCCCTGACTTGGTCTACATTTTGTGCATAATTTGTAATTTAGAAATATAGAGCACTCAGTACCAACAATTTATTTCAAATGTTTGCTAAGAATCTCAACGACGACGGTTAGCCACATTTATACATTCGTTGTTCCTTGGTTTAGCGAATATAAGATCTAATTCGGACAAAAGTTCTTAGAAACTTTTATTATTCCATGCATTGAGCTAGATTTCTTTTACATGCAAAATGTGGAATATTGCCATGAACATTTTACGCTCTTTGAAAAACTAACCATCTCTAGTTTCGTGTTCATCTGTAAAATCGAGTTACGAAAGCCAGTGTGTTAACCCTCACCCCGGGAGCCTGCATGTAGAGAACTTGCCTATTAGTTCCTCAACTTCATAACAGCGACTGTTCGTGGGTATTTTCCAACGCTTCCTTTCCAACCAGTTCATCAAAGTTGTAATCTCATTTTATAATACTTCGGAATTGTGATCGATGTAATTCCGCTTAAAATTATGTCTTTCTCTTTGAGCTCTATTTCTTTTGCAGTCGAAATTTTCGGTGTGTTTTACGGCTCAGCAAATCTTATCGCGATACATTATTTATAGTGGCGGTCGGAATCCTACTTGATAAATAGCTTTCTTGAATGCGTAACGCTAAGCCTTGTGAAGCTCTTTTCGTGAAGCATTTTAGAGAGTAATTGTATGGTAAACCGTTACGGCTGAATCGAGACTCCACCCTGGAACTTAAACGTGAAAGACAGTTAAGTCTTCCAAAATCACTGTCTGTCTAAGAGAATTGATCATTGAAAATACGATAAATAATTCATTTGCTTCGCAGAATAGAAAATGTGAAAAAGAATCGTAAATATAAAGAATTCTTTCGAATATAAAAAGAATCGTAAATATAAATTTCTTACGTCATAATTATTTACCAAATCGTTTTCATTGAAGGCACACTGCTATGATTTGATACATTCCCTAACGTAGTATAGTAGTAGTATTTCTGAAAACACACGCGTCTTATAAAACATTTGTCTGTATTACTACGTCTCAATATTATTTAAATTAAAAGTGTGTCTAGTGTTGTAAATATGCGTCTTGTCTAATGGAATTTATAAAAACATTATTAAAAATGTTCCGAACGCATTACATTTTTTGGAAGGAAGATATTACGTACTAAAATTTTTGTTTATCTCTTGTTTGTCCTATTTAATTTTAATGATCTGTCAATAGATTTTAAACAAAAGTGTGCGAGTCACTGACATACTCTACAAACACTGTTTTTAGAATAGTTTTAGTTAATTCCATTCTTATGAAGTGGACAAAATTAATGATGGTTTTTTCCCTTATCTCGCATGTCCTAACTTCCTTATTGTTTTTTTGTAAGTCGAGTACTTCACTTCATGTTTATGACAACAAAAAGATTCAGAGAACATTGAATTAAAATATTTAAGTTTATTTGATAAACTTCCCAAAGCATGTCGTAAATTAAAAAAATCAAGTTGTTGCGGCATTGTTGTTCAGCAATATTAGTAGACGCTTTGCTGTGCTTGCTGTTTTTCATTTTGACGCAAGCAAAAAAAAATGGGATTGCCAGCGGCGAAAATTCATAAATGAGACTCAGAATTTGAATTTACTTCAAAAGGATCGCAGACCATTCAGTTGTGCGCGCCCATTTTTCCTACTGCCCACAAATCCTCTGGCTTTAATTAGTGCATCGACGCGTCGCTGCAATACTAATTTCTGCGTTGTAAACTTTCAAAAACACTACAGCTTGTGACACGCATCAATTTTGACTTTGAAAAAGTCATGCAAAGGATATGCATCAATGGAAGCAAACATTTTTACCGTCATGGGGAAAATAGAGAAGGTATATGAATGTACAGCAGCAATACAAGTATGTCTATAAAACGAGTGTGTATGAATGGACTTGTTCAGGAATCAATGAAGACCAAACAACATGAAAAATAGGCAAATTACGATTGTAAGTTTCAAAACAATTCAATGTACGCTCTAACATGACGGCTTTTCAGTATGTTATGGTAATTACGAATGTGATTCAGAGTAAAAGTGAAGTATTTGATTAATTGTTGACTTTGTTCTTGAAATAAAGTAATTGTATAACTTTATTTATTTATACGAGTTATCAGCGTCAGAAATATGAGTGGAAATGTATTTTTGTGTTATCATGGTGACATTTATTCGTGCTAAAATAAATAAGAAAATATTTGTTCATTTTGTCAATTTTTCCGAAACGTTCCTTGAACTCTGACAGAAGCTTTGGATATGAGCGCATTTGAACTCCACAAAACAAAACAGTGAAATATCTAGGACTGCATTTAGACACCAAGCTTAACTGGAAAGAACATACACATTAAAACACAAGAAACAAAAGTCAAGCTAATTCAATTAAAACCATTAATAATTAATCACACTAAAATAACTATAGAAAATGCCAAACTCATATATACTGCCATAATAAGACCTCTAATGGTCTATGCTTGTCCTGTCTGGATTAATGCAGCAAAAAACCAATATCCATCAAATACATTTCATACAAAATAAATTCCTTCGAACAATAACCAATACACCGTGGTTCATCACAAACAAACAACTTCATAAAGAAATTCAAATAAAACCTATCATACATCACTTCATTAAGTTATCACATAATTTTTACAATAATGTTTTACAATGTCATCAATTACACAACTATTCCAATACAAACTAGGCAAAGCACCCATAAATGCCACCAGAATAAAAAAATGGATTTCCCAAACATATTTTTTATATACAATTTGCAAATGTATATGATTCTTTGTCAGGTTCTCAGTGGGTTTCCTCTCCGTAAGAAATACTTGTAAAGAAATAATAGTTAAGTTTTTTTTAAAAGACATGTGAAAAAGTTGTATGTTAACTGAAAGATGTATCATATTCAAAATAGTAATAAGAAAAGAAAAGACAACACGAGTTTCTTGCCCCCTTGGTAAGAGGCTCGGCGCTCTTGCGAGCACGGGCGTCCTCCCGTGGCTCCACTCATATTTCCCCTCCAAATCCAGGAAGGGGTGTTCACGCGCAAGCTGAGGCGGTGCGAAGCGTGGAATAACGGCGTCATGCGGAGATATGTTGCCAGTTTCTTTTTCATGAATAAAAGGTTTCTTTTTCATGAATTAATTATAATTTGTACTCTTTATTACTATTTCATGTTTATTTTTTTATTCTATCTTATAGAGATATTTTTGCTCAGGAGCAGTAGTATGAATGTCGAATTCTTTCCTCGTTTTCGTTTTGTGTAATGTTATATTTTTAATCATTCAGATATTTGATATGTAGACCTCTGTCGACAAAGTCAAATAAACTAATAAGTCTCCATACATTAAAAATTCCAGAAGACAAGCAGACAACTCTCTTAACAAGCAAGAATATTTTTTTACTTAAGTCAATTGCTCTAGTCGCTGCGCCCGCAAACTCGAGTAAAAGCGAGTTACCTTGCCCACGATCTTCCGTTGCCTCATGTAGGGGTTATGTCAATAAAAAGCTGGAGTTAAATCTTTGTGCTTTGATAAGATCGAGCGCGTCGGCGTTGAAGTATTCTAATCTTCTTACTGTAATTTAACCTGTACAAAAGTAATTCAATTTCCCAGGAAATAGAACATCAAAAGGCAGCATGTGGTGACGACGATAACAACAATTGTAATATCATCTACTGTCGATGTATGGTGTTACCGACACAGTTTAATAGCACCGGCAGACAGCGATTACAACTGCTGGAAGACCGTGGTGGTGAGCGAGGTCCAAGTACAAAGTTCAGTGAAGGACGAAAATAAAAT